>JAKSZT010053846.1:5060537-5349879 GCA_026826555.1 Tolypeutes matacus
TCTATCTATCTATCTATCTATCTATCTATCTATCTATCTATCTATCTAGATCTTTTAATTTTGAAATAGTGTAAGACTCACAAGAAGCTGCAGAAATAGTACAGAAAGTTCTTGTGTATCATTTCCCCAGCTTCTCTTAATGACAATGTATTCTATAGCCATAGTACATTATCATAACTAGGAAACTGACATCTGTACAATATACATTTTTTAAAGATTTCTCTGTTGGAGACTAGGAATATATTTTTCACAATGATCTGAGTCACCTACCTTTAGGTCCACTTTGGCAAGGACCAGGCTGGACATGTGATAGGGATTCTGAGATAAAGTTGCAGTCCTCAGCAGGGCTTGGCCACAAGAGGAGAGGCATCTAGAATGGACCAGTGTCATGTGCTCGTTGCTTGACCATCTTGTCCTTGGAACTGGCTGTCTCGCTAGGTAGTGAGTTTCCATCAGCACAAGTATTCAAGCATGAACCCTAGGTTGCCTAGCACCTAGCACTGAGAGGGAGCTTGGACCAAATGTTCCCTGAGCAGCTTACTCCTTGGAAAGTCTGTGATTTTTTCCATTGCGTTGGCAGAGTGTGCATCTAACATTGACAATGGGATGCTCCACACTGACGTAGTTGCCAAAGTGATTGTCCTTCTGGGCTCTGGAATAATTATTTATGGGAATCGAATCCCAATGCCCTGTGTAATAGGCATCGTTCTAGGTCTTGGGGATACAAAGAGGAATCAGTCATTTCGCGTGTGTTGTCTAGTGGGAAAGATGGATACAAGTAAACAATTCCGTGCCCAATGCATGCAGGGATGAAGTCCTGTTAGATTCAGAGAGACATAGTTTTCTAAATATCTACAGGGCCAGGAGGGTACCAGGAAGGAAGTTAGAGAGAAGAGTTGGACTACAAAGGATAGATTAGGCTTTGCTGAATTGATGAGGAGTTGGGGGTGGAGTCGAGGGAAGGGGAAACTTTTCAGAGAGAGGAAATGGCACATGCAGAGCTTCTGTAACATGGAAACTTCGAAGATGTTGAGAAGCCTTCACTCCCGTGGTATGACAAGATTTTGGATCCCAGGCTAGACTTTTGGGAGCCAGGCTAGACTTGGCTCCGAAACTTACTTTTTTTGATGGCAGAATGTCAGTACTACCAAGAGCTATGTTAAGTATATGTATTCATAAGTCATGCCCATGAGAGACTTTTAAACTCTCTGAGGGTCATGCGATTTTGAGAAGCCTGCTCCTCCTCAAATGGGGATGGTCAGTGTTCGGCTGTGCCCCATGGCAGCTGCCTTGAGCCTCCAGAGCCCAAGCATTTCTGCCCTGGGCTTGGCCATCCCTGGCCTTGGCCACCCCTGGCCTTGGCTGAACTCGTTCCCAAGGGTGTAGCAAAGACCCAAAGGGATGCACCTCTCACATATTTGGCAGCTTTTGCTGACAGCTTTAGAGTCCTGTAGGCTATTCTGGCTGTTGCTATTCTTGCATGGAGAGTGTCCGAAAGATTCATGACCTGGACCTTAGCTGGGAAGGACCCTTTGGGATGGGGCAGGGTGTGTGTGTGTGTGTGCGATGCAGCTATGAATTTAAAGAGCAGTACCCCTCCTTCCTTGGGAATCTGCAGGTTTCTTCTGAACCGTGGAGAGGCTTTGTGTTTCTGAGAGTGGATGGATTTGGGTTGCTTCTATCTAGTAGGGGATTTGCGTTTCCTTTTCTGTTGCTCCTGGGTATCATGTCACTCTTACTTGGGATAGTTCATCATAAGACCAGTCAAGGAGGACGTGAGGTCCCCAGAGGGGAAGAACCGACCTTCGTCATGAAAGAGGAGGCCCTCTCTGCTGTTGACCTGGGCAGGGACCACTGGGAACATTTGCACCTTCTCGCCAAGGCGAATTTTGACATTTGAGAGCTGCTTTTGGCTTCCAAGCTGAATGTGAAAGCACAGAAACTCTTATTTTATGCCTTTAAAAAAATTTTTAATTGCCCTGTGGAAATAAGAATGAGGTGGAATAACTGCAGGGAGTAGCAAGATGAGAAAACATTTTTTTAAAGAAGTCTAGAAATGGAGAACAGAACTTCTGGAAGAGAATCCAAGTTATGAGAACCTACTGATGAGAGGTGGACAGAAATAAAAAGCCCCAATTAGTGATCCAAATAAGGGCTCAGATGAGGCTGTTTTTGTTGGATGCTAGGAATATATCCAGAAGCAGCAGGCCTTTAGTAAATTAGGCCTGTCACCCTCCTCTTTCCAAAGAAACTGTACTTGCCAGGCCAGAAACACATGACCTGCTTTTTCTGAGATGGGAATGTAAACTTCAGGGCTCATAATTTAAAACAGAAGATCAGGTCCAATGGGTAAGGGCAGGAAGGGGTGCAATGCAAAGTTGGGTGCCCAGGGATGCTGCTCCCTGGCCAGGGGACAGGCACCCCAGGGCTGGGAGGTCCGATGGAGGCAGCTTATCTCATGCAAGAGTTTTACAAGAGATTGAGAGAGCAAGCAAGATCTGAGCTGTGGCTATGAGAGCTCGGGGTCCCATAAGACTACATCTGTCGTGCCCAGGATTTAGTTTTAATGAATGAAATGATGATTGAGCCACATCTAGATAACTGAACAAGAAGGCTGCACTTACCCCTCAGTCTGCCTAGCAAACTTAGCAGGCTCTGGATGTGCAGTTATTCAAGGGCTAATAAACCCTGCCTTGTCAAGATGAACCTGAGTCCTCTGTGGCCCCATTATTTAGGTCTGTGGATCTCATTTGAGACCAGTGGGTCTCACATTTTAGTAAGCCTCAGAATCTCCTGGAGGATTTATCCAAACCTAGCTTGCAGGACCCTCGTCCCAGAATTTCTGATTCAGTGGGATCTGGGGTGGGCCCAGAGAATTTGCATTTCTAACCAGTTCCTGGTAAAGCTTAGGTAGCTAGACCTGGGACCACACTTTGAGATCCTCTGATCTAGATTGCAAAGGAGATCCGGATCCCGGGTGGGGAGGGGAGGTGGAGAGAGGGTGGGCAGGGAGAATCTGCTTCCTGCTTCTGTAGGACCTAGGAATCCAAGTAGACCCCTGGGGCAGCAAGGTGGCAAAGGAGTGTGGAAGGGGGTAGTCCCTGTCCCAGTCATGTCTCACCATCCGAGGACCCGTTATTCTGTGTTTCATTCTGCCCTTTGATGGTCTCAGAAGTTCCAAAGGGTGACTTATGACGCTGCCGTCTGGGCTGGAGAGAATCGTGGGGCTTTGTAAAGTATTTCAGTGTCCAGTTGAGAGCCATCTCAGAATTTCACCAGGATGCAGGCCGTGTGACGTGGCCTATTAACCTTCAGTGGAACCCCCTGAATTCTGCTCTGTAAGCCCGTCCAGAGGTCTCTGAGGATGTGAGCATGTAGTTCATGCACCACGTCAGTTGGAGAAGGAACAAAAAGCTCTTCGCTCTTTCTTCCCAGGACAGTACTTTTCATCATCCCCCCTGCATTTCTTAAAGGGAGCTTGAGTGGCAGCGTATTATGACGAGCACATTTTAAGTTCCCTGTAGCTAAGCAGGAGATGAGCTAGATGCAAGTTCACATTTTACACATAAGAAGCTTGCCTAGTAGAGGTCCCTTAGAGTGGGAGGGTAAGAGTTTGTCCCTGCTTTAGAAGACCTGGGTTTTGAAACTCGGTTTCACCACTTCATTGCTGTGTGATCTTGGGCAAGTGATTTGACCTTCCTGTACTTAAGGAATTGGGTAATAATAGAATCTATTTAATAGGATTGCTGTAAGGCTTAAATAAGGTTGTACATGGAATGTGTCACGGGTTGAATTGTGTCCCCAAGGACACAGCCCTGGTGCTGTGAATGTAGTCATGTTTGGAAATAGAGTCTTTGAAGATGTTCAAATGAGGCAAAACTGAATTCGGGAGACCCTAATCCAATATGACTGGTGTCTTTATAAGTAGGGGAGAATTGGACACATTCAGAGAATCACGGGGGACACTGGCACATGACGACCGAGACGGAGAGCGAAGCCCGAGGTTTGCGGGCTACTCCCCCCCGCCCCCCCCAAGCTAGGAAGAGGCAAGGAAAGATTCTCCCCGATGGATTTCCTCTAGCATCCAGAGCTCTGAGACAATAAATTTCCGTTGTTTTAAGCCTTCTGCTTTGTGGTACTTGATTATGGCAACCCTAGGAAACTAAGAAATAACGCAATTAGTATAGTACCTGACGCTTATAGAAAGAAGTCAGTAAATTTTAGTTATTGCCACCAGCATTGAAACAGCAAAAAACCAGTAAAGTAAGATATCTGTGTATGTATTCTTGTAGGAATGGAATTCTTAATTTTCCTGGCCTGCCCAAGATATATCAAGATATATATATATATATTTATATTTTTTTTTTTGGTAGAAGCTGACAATGTGTATTCTAGACAAATCTGTTGGAGGGAAGGAAAATGGTAGAGTTGTAAAATTCTTTAAGCCTCCTCTACCTGTTACTGCTTTCCTCATCACCTCTCATTTTAGTTTTCCAGTCGGCCTTAAAAAGCATTATGGAATCCTAAAGTTCTTGTTTCTGAGATGAAGATGTGCGTGATATTGATAGAGCGCTCACATGTGGCACCAACAGTGCCTCACACACAGAGCCGCACACTTCACGCCTTTCAAAGCGTCTTCGCGTGCCTTGCCTCACTTAAGCCTCTCACTTCAGAGGTCCTGTCAGGCCCGCTCTAGCGTTCCTGCGGTGAGGCTTCAGGGCAGTGACTGGCCCAGGTGCCACAGGCCATTAAACGACAGCCCTGGGGATTCCCCCCCCCCAGGGGCAATAGATTTTGTTACTCATGGCAAAAAGTGTATCCGTACAATATTCACCTCAGTTTCCTGAGCACCAGTTCCGACCTGCCTAGTGGATACCTGTATATACCATGGGTTATGTTCCAGGACAGGAACACGGAGCTGAAGGAAACGGCCGCTGTCTAGCATGTTTTTCCTTGGCCCAGAGGAATCCATTTTCTCCCCTCCCTTCCTGCAGGCACAGCCCTGAAAGCTGAACTGAGTGAGAACAGTTAAGACTTTCCGATCTTGCATCCTTAGCCCAGCAAGAGGAGTAGGAACCTGAGGGACCCATGAAGGAGTGTATCCCAACAGAATCATTTTTTATTATTGTGGTAACATAGCTAAAACACAGAATTTCCCATTTTGACCATTTTTAAGTGTGCATTTCAGTGGTATTAATTACACTTACAATGGTGTGCTACTGTGATCACCATCCATTACCAAAACCTTCTCATCACCCCACACAGAAACTCTGTACCAATTAATCATTAGTTCTCCATTCCTCCCACCCCACCCCCGGTCCCTGGATAACCTCTAATCTACTTTTTTTGTCTTTATGAATTTGCTTATTCTCGATATTTCATAAAAGTGGCATCGTCGAGCACTTATCCTTTTGTGCCTAGCTTATTCCACTTGGCATAATGACATCAAGGTTCATCCACGTTGTGGCACGATCAGCCTGTATCCTTTTTATGGCTGAATAATATTCCATTTGTCCCGAGTACGGCAAGGAGCTAAGGCAGCAGCTTCCCGCTGAACCGACAGGGATACGTCGGACTGAAGAAAGACTCACGAGTAATGAACATTTATTTAGGGGGCTTATGGCCTAGTTCTCATCCTCAGTGGCAGGAGGAGGCATGGCACTTCCCAGGCTTGACACCCACGCTCACCGCCAGAGGAGAGGGGACTTTTATGGGGCACATCTAAGTTCAGCTGCTGGCAGCGGGGGCTGCCTTGTAAAGAACGCAGTAAATTGCTGTAGAACCAAAGGTATATGACTTGACATTAATTATCAAGGCACACGGGGGATGTGTGTGACTTTTACAGGAAACAGATACTAAGGAGACAGATGTTTTTCAGCAGGCCGAAGTTATACACTGGTGGAAAGGTTTATTGATGGTTTTCCCCAAACTGCCTGGGAACAAACTGCCAAATCAGGCAGTTTGGGGAAAACAGATACTATAGCAGGCTTCTGGAAAAAACTAGGTTAAGCATCTTAGTAGAAGATCTGTTGATCTGTCATGAGCCACAGGGGCTTGCTGCCTTAACTTCTTAGAAATTCTGCTACAGTTTGGAGTAGGGGAAAGAGCAGGAAGCTTTGGGGGAGAAAATGCAGTCATATATGCTATACCCCTATATACATTACATTTTCTTTATATAGTATAAAAGAATTTTATTTATCCATTCATCAGTTGATGGACACGGGTTGCTTCCACCTTTTGGGTATTGTGAGTAATGCTGCTATGAACTTAGATGTACAGTTATCTGCTCCTGTTCTCAATCAATGCACAAAGATACCAATTTCTCTGTATCCTCAGCAACACTTGTTAACTTATTGTCCTTCACTTAAAAAAATAATAATAACCAGCCTAGTAGGTGTGACACGATATCTCATTGTGGTTTTGTTTTGCATTTCCCTGATATTGAACTTGTATTCGTGTGCTTGTTGGCCATTTGTAGATCTTCTTCGTAGAAGTATCTGTTGAAGTCCTTTATTTTTAAAGTGAGTTGCTTATCTTTTCGTTGTTGAGTTGTAGCACAGGATTTTAAGCTCATCTCCTGCTTCTGGAACTACTCCCTTCCCAGTATGTGTAACACCTGGCTGGTTTGTCACTTTGAGTTTTTATTCAGGTTTGTGATTCTGATACATTGAGAGATGAAATACCTGATATTCTTGCTCAAACCGTTCCAAACCTTGAGGGTGTGAAATGCCCATTTTATTCTGCTTGTGGAAGCCGTGGGTCAGGAATTCAGACTGGACGCGGGGATGATGGCTTGTCTTTGTTGCATGCTTTTCGGGGCTCGGCTGGGAAGGTGCGACATCAGGGCTGGAATCCTCTGGGCGTCTGACTGGCAGGTGCCTGGCTGGGGCTGGGATCTAGGTGGCCTCTTGGCCTCTCAGGGTGGTCTCCCAACCTGGGTTAAGGGGGGCTTCCTCACAGCATGGAGGCGGCTTCCTAAGTGAGACTCCTGAGAGAGCAAGGTGGAATGCACGGCGCTTTGATGGCCTCACTTTGAAACCACAGAGCGCCACTTTCAGTGTTGGAGGAACCCACAGATTTCTGCCCAAGTTCAAGGGGAAGGCACGTGGACCTCGTCACTCAGCGGGAGGAGTGTCAAGGTCGCGTGGTAAGAAAAGCAAATGACTTCCTTACATGGAAGGAAGAAAATATGAACTGACGCGCTTGAGGTATGGGGAGCCATAGATGGGAATCCTGAATGGAGGGTCAGGGCCATGTGGGCATGGTGGGGGAGTGGACGAGGAAGGGTATTTGGGGGTCATTCGCTCACTCCAAAGATTTGTGTGTCAGTCCTTCTCCGAGCCAGGCAGGGCGAGCTGGACACACAGTCTTGAGGTGCTTCTGGATGGTCATCTCTCATGGGAAGCCCTGGATTCTGTAGAATATCCCCATCCTATTGAGAATTTGACCTGCTGAAGACCGTTTTTAGATTTATTTGTATTTGGCCCAGGACGTATAGAGTTACATCGACTCTCTTAGAAGTGAAAAGTTCATCTCAGCCCAAAGTCCTGTCTTGCTTCACATTTGAGATGGGAAGAAAATGAGTTGCAAAAGGTTTATTTTAGGTTTATTTTAGGTTTATGTGAAGTTTATGTACAATCCTGGTATGCTCCACAAGGTAGGTTTTCCTTTTAGTACTGTTAATAGTTATTTCCTTTTCGTTTGCCACTCCCCTCCAAAATAAGCTCCCTCTTATTTTTGAATCATCTTCATATCCTCCGAACAGTTAACTTTAAATAATGGTTGGAGAAGCTCCAGGTGAAGTAGAGATTAAAATCCTATTGCTTTCTGACCTCTGGGTTAGGATCAAGTGTGGTGTAATAAAATATCAGTCCCCCGAGTCACCTTTGCTGATTTTTTTCCTATTATTCTTTCCTGTTATTCCATATTCATGCAGCTCTTGCAGCCAAGGATTGTTACTTTAAGATCCAATCTGAAATTAAGCTTAGGGTTTTAACCAATAAGCTATAAAGCTGTTGAACTCCCACTGAGATATGGTTACCCTTTTTCTAAACTTCCTGCGTTGTCTTCTCTTAGCTTCCCAGTTGATTTCTTATTGAACCTTTGGAAAGTTCCCTGACGTTCCAGTGCCGTTTCCCCTCAGAGCGGGGAGTATTAACTGTGTGAACCTCGTGGGCTCACAGGCTCTGCAGCTGTATTCCTTCAATTCCAGGTGGGACTCCGCCCTTCCAGGAGGCTCAAGTCGGAGGCCCTGTTGGGTGAGGGGTTCCACACTGGCTTCAGGACCCCAGCAGGCTCTGAGCCACTTGGTCCAGACTCACGGAAGAGCTTCTGGAGCTGAAGCATATTCCCAGAATTTTGCAGAGGGCCCTGCTCCGAACTGTCTTCAAGGGTCTTTTTGGTGTATGCACAGAGTATATTTCCTTGGGGCTAGCTGCCTGGAAAGGACTCTTGAATCAAGGTTAATAGAGATGGCAGTGGGCAGTGCTGCATAATTGCATGTGGGATGTTTAATGATAAAAGGACGTCAATTGGAGAGACTACTGCTGGCAAGTTCAGTACCCACTCCTCTCTCCACTGGAATAGCTCCTCGGACTTCCTGTTTTGCAGCAGTGGATTCTAGATTATTCTGTTTTGCTGGTGTAGACATGGCACAGAGCTCTGTGAGGCAGACGAGGTCCCTAAATCACTGGTCTGCCTTCAGAGGGGGTTGAACAACATATTCCACCAGACCCAATACCTGCTAGTGTTTTGCTCAGGCTGCTATTTACTTTGACTTTCTCTGCTGTCTCCAATTCGAGGATACATGGGAGGGAGTGAAAGTCCCAAAAAAAAAACATCGACGATGATGACCAGTATTTATTGAGTGCTGACGACATACGGGCACTATTCAAAACCCTTTGCCTAAGTTGTCTCTGCTCATCCTTCGCCACAGCCCGTGAAATACCTGCTACCATTATCCCCCTTTTACAGATGAAGACACTGAGGCCCAGAGAGCTGAGCGACTTTGCCCGAGGTCTTATAACCAGCAAGCAGCGGAGGCAGGTTCCAAGCCCATTTTGACCCTGGAACTCACACTCTTGACCTGGGCCGTCTCGTCACGAGTTCAGGGGCCTCCTGGAACAGGGGGTGCACTGAGCCAGGATGCAAAGCTTTGCTGCAGGAAAGCCACGTGTGGCTTTCTGCAAAGAGCTCTGAGCACTGCAGAAGCAAGTCATTAAAACCCAAAGGATTTATGGTCAAGGTTTTCCTAATTGAGCTTTGGGGGGTACTTTCTAGACTATTAAAAAATCTTTCTCAAAAATGAAACCTGGAGTCGAAATAGGCCTGACAGCTTGCACTAGGGGTTGCAGCCCCTCAGGCGGCTGTGATTCCACTGTTTTATTGGAGTGCCTGCCTTGGGCCAGAGGTAAAGAAGCCAGTCGCTCATCCTCCAGGGGACACAGCAGGCTGTGATATAGTGTGACAGAGCCCTTCTCGGGGCTGGGCACACAGGGCTGGGGGCATCGAGGAGAAAAGGATTAATTCAGCCTCAGCCTGGGCAGTGGCTTCGTGTCTCTGAATGGAAACACCTTCCTGCAGAGGTGCTTTCTGTGGATGGGGAGTCTTGGTTATGTCTTTATTTTCTTGCATGAGAGGAAGCCAGGCTTTTGATGAAGAAGTTACATCTAAGTGCTGAGATCTCCATTTGCTTATGAGATGTTTAAGTTGCAGCCATGTGAGGGAGGACAGGAGAAGCTCCACCTGGGATCATTTTGCAAGAAGAAAAGTCCTGTTGGAGAGGTTGAGGTGGGAAGAGAACGATGGCGAAGACCTCCTGGAGCATGGCATGGATGCCCAGGAATGCCAAAGCCAGGCATGTAGGCCCCACCAGTTCTGATTTATTTTTTTAAAAAGGCAGGGGGCGGATGTAGCTCAAATGGTTGGGCATCCGTCTCCCATATGGAGGGACCTGGGGTTCGATCCCTGGGACCTCCCGGTAAAAATTAAAAAAAAAAAGGCAGGGCCTGGGGGAAGTGGATGTAGCTCAAGTGATTGAGCACCTCCTTCCCATGTTCGAGGTCCTGGGTTCAATCCCCGATACCTCCTTAAAAAAAAAAAAAGCAAGCAGAGTGAGTGTATCTCAGTGGTTGAGCACCTGCTTCAATCTTCAGTACCAGGTTCAATCTCTGGTACCTCCTTAAAAAAAAACTCGCGAGGCAGAAATTGTGGAATCAAGTTAGCCTGGATCTCTACTGCCTCAGTTGTGGCTCGGCCAACCCCTGCCCCTCAGGGTCTCAGCCTGGGGAGGTCCAGCCCGTGGGCTCTGTTGCTGGGATGTGGCACAGGTGGTCATTGATGGTGGGGTGGGCAGAGAGGTGAGAACCACGGCCAGAGAGCTGCTTTGCCCCGGGGGTCAGGTGGACACGCCTGTGTATTTTCCCATGTTCACTCATGATATGTGGCTGAGCCCCTCTCCTCCCATTTCTTCCTTGTTTTAGTTTTCTTGCACGTCAAAGGAACCCTGGCCGAGACGTTGAATGGCTATAATCATAAAGCACGAACGATGACTTTGTTCCCATCTGTGCCAAGGGTGTGTTCAGATCCTTCCGGCTGCCGCCATTTGTGAGAGCAGCAGCCTTTTGTGTCCTTTAAGGCAGAGGGTGGACTTGGGCTCCCCGCAGACCCGTGAGATGTAACTGCACGAAGCCCTGGGTCCGGTGGTGGAACCAGCTATTCTTGCCTCGAGCGTATCAGCCAAGTGGATTTTTCCAACCCTTTCTTCCATTTCATTTCTAACATATCCTTAAAAGGCAGGAAGAAATGGCTGGACAGTGGCCGAAAGGCTAAGGCCTCTTTAGTTTCGGAATAGCCAGCCTTTTGTTTTGTTTTGTTTTCCTGCCCACCAGGGGCTTCTTCCTCTGGACTATCTTTTTCAGTTCTGTTTTTAATTAGATCGTGGTACACGAGGAGCAATTAATAAAGCCTTTCGTTTTCACGTCGACTGTGAAGCTTGGTATCTTTTCCCTGCGACGTGGTGACTGAGCGAGCAGAACACGTGAAATCTGAATCGGTGGAAACATAAACACGTTTTTATTTAGTCATGAGTGTCATTTGGATTATAAATAGGGCCCTAAACGATTTCTGTTTTCCCTCCTGGAGGGCTTGAGTGTTATCTTAGGCTGTCATCTTTATGTTGTATTGGAAAAATCTGGGATTCTTTTTTTCCTTGGTCATTTATTTACTTTTTGAAAATAATGTCGTTCTAAAGAATCCTTACTTTTTAAGCTCAAGCCCAAACATGGTTTCTAGCGAGGAAAATATATTTAATACAGTTTGGTATTTTTAGTTCCAGAAAGGATTGGGAGGGGGGAAGGGTGTAGCTCAGAGGAAAAGAAAATGTTCTGTGGGGGAAGATACTCTGACTCCTGTTCCTTTTGCTCTTGAAAAACTTGCATTTCCTGTGAAAAATGTGTTCGTATTTGGGCCTTTTAAGGGTACTGCTTGGTTGTGCTAGATTTTAATTCATTGCTGGGAAATTCTGGGTGAGCTCATTGCATGAGGATTTGCATGTCTTACGAGATGATGTGGGGTAGAGGGTGGAGAAGCTTATCTCCTTCAAAAGGGCCCATATCCTTATAGGGACATGGACTGACCTGTTCCTTTTTGGTTGGAAATGTAAAGGCCAGTCTACTTTTGGAGGAATTCTCAAAGAAGATGAATAGCTGCCCCTCCTCAGTCATGTCTTAGCTTTCCCTTAGATAGTCTTTCCTTTTCTCCTATTTTAGTTCCCCATGGTTTGGCCATCTGCAGACTTGGATAAGAGAGACTGATCACATCAACTTCTGATTTGGATTCAGACTGGATCAGGAATTTCATTTGGCATCCTTTTGTCCTTAAAAGAAAAATAGGGATGAGAGCAAGCTGCCTCCAATAATCCTAATTTCAACAGGATCAGATTATTTCTTCCTGACTTGTCCCCATCGATTTCTGTATCCAGGTCTCCAAGAGGACTTCAGGGAAAAGCCTGATCATAGTGGGAGGTAGGAAGGAAGGTAGTAAGAGCTTTTCTCCGCATTGGTCTTAAGATCGGGTCATATGTAGCCATGTGTCATTCACCTTAGGCCTGAAGGATGGAGACAGCTGAGAAGTGGAGCAGTAAGAAGTGGTTTGTAACTGTCAAGTAGAAACTAGATCATATTAAGAAAGACAGGAGACTGGTCCCTGCCTCATTGTCCTCTCCCTCATTTAGTATCCCATCCTTTCCAAGAGAAATTCTGAGAACCTGTCCTCTGGTATCAGGGTAATGGTCTCCCCAGAAGCCCCTGTAGCCCCAGGGAAGCTCTCTCAACAGCCTGTCCTTCTCTTGATTCCTCTCCTGCTGGCTACATGGTAGCACCACTCTTTCAGGCCAAGTCAAATCGCATATAGCAGAAAATCCAAATAAGATGATTAAAAGATAGGTGTCTATTGCTCTCAAGCAAGAGAAGTTCAGGACTGATAAGATAGCTCCATGCCCATCAAGCATCCTGAATTCTTCTCTCTTTTTATTCCACCATCCTCAACAGATGACCTCTAGCCTCAAAGCCACCCCTATGGCTCATCATGGCTGCTGGAGGTCCAGCCATCACATCCAAATTCCAGATAGGAAGAAGGAATAGGAGAGAAGGGTACACAAGAGTTCATTTCCTACCCAAGTTGACTCCCTTTAAAGAGATTTCCTGGAAGCCTCACACGATAGTTTCTGCTTACATCTTATTGACCTCTTCCTGCAGGGGAGACTAGGAAATGTTGCTCTTTAGCTAGACACATTGCAGCCTGGAATAAACTTGAGGTTCAGTTAAAAGAGGAAAGGGGATAATGGATATTTGGTAGGCAAATAGCAGCCTCTGTCACAGCCTAGCATATATGAAGTACCTCGTTTGTGGTCCTTTACATATTTTGCTAGGTATTTTAGTCATTTATATTATTATCTAACCTTCCTACCACATTCTAAGCTGCTTGGGGGCCTGGAGCTTATTCTCCTTCTTCTCTTTGTGTTATTTACAGCTGCCAACCAAGGGGGTATGGCGTAGCGGGTTCTGTCCACCCTGGTAATATGCATGGTGGGTTCTGAGCTCATCTTTGTTGAATTCATTCAGATTCAGTCCATGCCCTTGCCTCCATGGAACTGCAGTTATAAATAATTTCATGTTCAGAATTAAAGAAAAAAATTCTTCCCAGAAGAAATTGACATAATCATCAATTCAATATGTTATTAATTATAAAGGTGTTAATAATTATCAATAAAATTTGAAAAAATACGTCTAGGTTATAGAAACTAGCAGATTTGGTACTTAGGAAGTTCTCCTAATGATTCCAGATGTTAGAAACACAGAGGCCCGAGTTTCATCACTAGTCAGTATCAGTAGAATGTTCTTAGAGAAATCTTTACGAAGGGTGTCCCCTTTTCTTCTTCAGCCAGGTCCAGCTCAGGGGCATGTAGTGGATGTTGAGGGCACATCTAGGCAGGGAGGTAGATGCTAGAGAACGCAGCACACCTTCTCGTGGGTGTAGTGGTTCCTGGATGTCCACTTTGAGCGTCTAGCTGTCCCTATCAGGGACCTCCAGCCACAGCCTGGGTAGATGCTTCCCAGCCTGGGTTGAGGACAGTTGGGGCTCTTGAGTAGCTACTCATCTGAGTCCTCCACAGGTAAGCACAGGGCACAGCCTCCTGGCACCAGGTCCTGCTCGTAGGCTGCTGCCAGCTGGTCCGCCACGCACTGCTCTACCCATGCTTGATGGCGCTGGCGCCATAGCGCGCCCTGTAGCCATCAGCCGACACGCCTGCCACCTCGTGGTCCCAAAGCAGCGTGATGGCGGGCTTCCTTGCTGTGGATGGTCCTCCCTTGTCCACCTGCCAGCCGGCCCTCACTGAACAGCTGTAGCAGGACGCCGAGCACATCTGGATGGGCCTTGGTGACCTTCGGAAGAGCACCGCGGCTTTGGCATGCTGCTTCAGTCTCGTGGTCAGCTGGCCACCCTCCGTGTGGCTGATGTAGCCTGGTGGAGACCCAATACGCCTGGCCAACTCGTGCTGCTCCTGGAACTCAGACATATCCAGCCTGATAAAGCCCCTTTGGACATCTTTGGGCATATATTTAGCTGTCTGCTTGGCCAGCTCAGTTTTTCCTATTCCAGATGATCCCAAGAAGAGGAAGGCCAGAGGGTGTTCTTCATTGTACCAGCCATTCTCCTTCCTCTAGCTTGCCACACCCATTGTGGTGATGGAATTCCCGTGGTCATTGATGGCCATCAGCTGCTGCTCTGGGGGGAAGAGGCACCGTTCTTCAGCCTCACGCTTCCACTCCTTCTCCTGATGCTTGGCCTCCGAAGTCCTTAGAGGGTGCGTGTCCCATTTCATTCCTCTGTGGGGGGTTGGCTCCTGCCCCAAGCAGCTCCTTGACAGTGCCTTAGAGTTGGCAAGGACGGCATAGTGCAGGGATGTGCAGCCTGCGAAGCTGGCGCAGTTGAAGTCAACCTCTCGGATGACCAGGACTTCCAGAGAATGGATTCCCTGTTCCCTGACTGTCTTGTAAATACTGCTGAACTCACCTTCAAGGTTTGGGTCAGCCCCAGCAGCTAGCAGGGTTTGCACCACACTGTCCTTTCTGGTGGTAGCTGCACCCTGAGTGCCTACCAGCCAAGTCTGTGTCTTGCATTGACATCTGCATCTACTGATAACAGCCTTCTGGCTTCTTGGACATTGTTGGCGTGAGCTGGGGACCCCGTTCCAGCTGTCCTGTGTAGGGAAGGTTTCTTTGGGGGCTCAAGGGTACCTTTTACTGTTTTGAGTTTGAGCTAGCAATGTGGGAAGGTAGGAGATGTCTGTCAGTACCCAATATTTGTAAAAGGGCAGGGAATCCTGCAAATCTAGTTACGGAAATTTATGTTCCACCGCAAGAAAAATAAGTGGATGGAAAAAAATCAGGATAGCTGGAAGGAAGGGCTTTCCCTTTTGCTCTCCGGGGGAAGGAAACTCTGACTGTGTTGGACGTCTCGGTCGGGAAGTATCTTTGCTGAGTCTTTACCATGTGATCGGCTGATTCACTTTGTCCGCTAAGTCTCGAGAGAGGTGATGTAACCAGGCACTGCAAATTCTCGGGAGAGGGGAAAAATCATCGTTGGCCCAATCCTCTGGAATGGAAGCTTTACAAAACTCTAGCCAAAAGCAGATGGGGGTTTACAGCTACATTTTATGATTCTCTTTTAAAGTGTTGGTAGAAGCATCTGCTGTTTCCTCTTCCTCATTTTCTCTTCTCTTCCCTTCTCCGCCTTTTTATTCCAGATGTGTTCCTATGAGCAGCCACTCTGCTCTCCCCTAACCAACTCAGGTCGGATCTTTGGAAATATATTAATGAGGAACCATGGGGACTGCCTGCCTCCAAATATTTATATTTTTGTGTTTTGAATCTGGCTAATATGTGCTAAGAGCATAGATTTCGATGTCAAGAAAGACACGGAAGTAAATTCCAGCTCCACCATTGCAGGCTGTGTGACCTTTGGCAAGTTGCTTAACTGTTCTGAATCTCCTGAATCTCACCTGTCAACCGAGGTTGATTCCTATTTCAAAGTGCTATTGGGAAGATCGAATGAAATAATGTAGGAAGGAAAACCCGGAGAGGTAGATGAAGGTCAGATTCTGTTGGGCTACACAGGCTCTGCTAAGAAGTTTGGATTTTAGTCTCTGGGAAGCAAGGCAGTGACATGATATGGTAATGTTCTCAGAAGGTCACACTGGCTCTTTGGAGATAGTGGATTATGAGCCTTGAGGCCTGAGAGTAGAGCAGGCACCCAGCTAGAGGGTGAGAGCAGTGGCCAAGGTTAGTGTGGTCACCGTGGAGGCAGAGGGAAGCAGAGGGAGAGTCGTTGGAGCTCAGGAGAGCAGGGATAGTTAAAGCCTTAGATAAAAAAGGAAGGGAAAGAAAACAGTCGGGGATGACTCCTTGTTTGGGGCTTGATCAAGTGTGTGATGGTCACAGAGCCTGAAGACTGTACACACGGATGAGAGCCACAAAGTGTTGGTTGGATTTGTTAGTACCTAGAGGACAGAAGATGTGCACGTTGGTGACAGGCGATGAAGATGGCGGGACAAACCAAGCCCTGCTTCCGCTCTTGCTGTGAAGCTCCTGGGCTCAACCATCCACCCCCATTTAGATGGTAGCTTCTAGAATCACAGTGAGCAGTATTGAGCAAGGCCAGGAAGGTGACACCGTCTCCAGAAAGCTTTTAGGAACCTCTGGTTTTTGTTACCACTTCCCTCCCTGAAGGGGCTTCAACAGAGTCAGAGCAGAGTGAAAGTTAACCAAGAGGTGGGGTCGGGATGGGCTCTGCAATCTGGGCAGCGTTCTCCAAAAGGCAGGTTCAAGACTCCAACCCCAGACTCCAACTGAGTTGAACTGTGATGGGGGGAGGGGAGGGCACCTGGGCGTCGAGTTTTGAAATACTTTGGAAAACATTGTCCTGGAGGGTTTTCCGAGTCGCCTCTGCTCTGGTTCTTTTCCTTCCACTTTCTTAAAAAGAAACTCAGTTTGGTGGCCATGTTTCTTCTTCCCAATCACAGTGCTGACTCTGGAGGCAGTTAGAGGCAGGCTGCCTCCCCTCTGCGAGTGAATTCCTAAAAATAATTATGATAGCCGCAAGCAAACGCCACAATGATGGCTTTGTACCCAAGAAATTATTGTCATAGAGTGAGAGCCTAGATAAAAGTCTCTGGCAAATCTGTAGAGAGTATTTCAGAAGAAGAAAGGTCAGAATTTATAAGGTCTAAAAATAGCAGCTCGAGTGCAGCTGTGTTTAGCCTGTCAGGGAACCTGTTGAGTCGAGACAGGCAGAGGATTTTTATTTCTTTGGCCCTGAGGTCACTTGTCTTGTTTAAGAAGGGGCAGCAAACATTTCCAAATAGGGATTGGATTTTAAGGGTAGGAAGATGGCTGAATATATATGGTATTTCTTGTTTTCTCTTCTCACTCTTTCTATCTCCTGCTCTACCCCCAAACCTCCTCTTAAGTAAAGGAAGGAGAATTTGGTTTTCTCAGTAAAGGACAGCTGCCCTGGTGGCCGAATTTCAGATGGCGTCGGCACGTTTGTTGGCGGCTGGTCTGAGGAGGTGGGCATGGCAGTCTAATGATTTGATCTCAAGTGGGTTCCACCCAAACCCACTAAGTTGAAGAAATAAACTCATAGCTGAAGAAATAAAGGTGTTATTTCTCCAAGACAGATTGGCTGATATGTGGACCATCCTTGTCCAATTTCTTGCCAGGGATGATGTCTTCCTTCTGTTCCACAACCCACAAAAATAATGTGTCTGTCCCACTCTTGGCCCGGGTAGTCCTCGGGCTTCTATTATCAATGCCATGGAATGTCAGCATTGCATGCACTTGACAGTCAGTAGGACTTCAGATCTCCTGCCCTTTCATAGTTACTGAAACCTTGGTTGAAATGAGTCGTATGTATGGTGGAGTGCCTGAAGGTTATGCTGTTCATTAATTTCCAAGGCCATAGGTCAAAAACTGGTGCTCCCCAAGCCAGATCTTGCTCACAGTCATGTTTTGCTTGCCCTGTATGGTGTTGGCCTTTACAATTGCCAATATTCAAAATTTGGAATTTTAAAAAATATTCAGAAATCGGATTAAAAAAAAAAAAAAACTCTTGATTTTCGGATTTCCTAGGGGTGCTCTAAGATTTGTCCTTGGTTTAGGCTTCTTCTTCAGAGTGGAGTCCTTGGACTGTTCTGCCTAGGTCCCTATCCTCCCCAAAGTTACTTCCTCTGTGGTTCATGATGTGAAATAACCCGCAGCTCTTTGTTGGAGGATCATAAGAAAAGAATTGTCTTAAGGATGAAGTAAGCTGTAATATGTTGAGCACTTAGAAAGCTCCTGCCATGTGGCAAGCACTCTAGATGCATTAATTATCTTATCATCATCATCATGGAGTTCAATATGTTTTCTATAAGTGTTCTGTTGAAGACATTGTTCACTACAAAATCCAGTGTCCTTATGAGGTCCCCTGGTAGACATTTTTATCAGGAAATAGTTGTCCTTCTGAGATACTGGCTCATCTCTGCCTTACTTATACCGTGAATCTTGCAACTGATCTTGTTTATATCTTTGCACTTGCTGCTGGGGAGCTCAGAGGCAACATTGAAATTTATGTGTAGCAGGAGAACATGACTTTATGGCATGCATTTACTTTTGTGACCCCTTAGTTTCATGTACCATCATTTTTCTGTTGCTCTGTTCTTCCTATTTGCTTATTTTATCATGGGCATTTTTGTAGCAGCCTTAGGCCATGTTTGGAACAGATTTAGGTATATATTTTAAATATATATCTCATCGATTCCTCTGAGTGAGGGTATTTTATATTAGCAGTGCTAAGAGGCTTCCACATTACAACAGGGTCTGTGCCTAAACCTTGGGTCTTCTTACTGGACACCTCTACCCTTTAACTCCTACTTGGAGTTGGCCCTATTGATTGTGCTCATTCTTTCCTTTTAATATCTACACCTATAACATCTGTTACTGAATTGGGATAACTTATTTCCCTGGCTGGGATAATGTATCAGTCAGCTGTTGCTGCATAACAAACCACCTCAAAACTCACTGGTACACAACAACAAACACTTATAATCATTCTCATAGGTTTGGGGGGGTGGTGATGGGGTGACTGGACAGTTCTGCTTCAAGCTTTAGGTCTGCATGTCATCTGGGAAAGCTCCTTTCCATGGATCTCATCTTCCTAGGACCAGCGGGCTACTGGGGCAGGTTATCATGGTAGAAGTACAAGCAGGGAGAGCAGAAACATGTGCGACCTTTTGAGGTGTAGACTCAGGACTGGCACTAGCAGTTCTTCCCACATTCCGTTGGCCAAAGCAAGTCATGTGGTCAAATCCAATATCAGGGAGGCAGGGAAATAGTTTTCCCCTAGTGGGAGGTACTGCAAAGTATGAATACAAAAGGGCATGAATCCCAGGTGGGGGTGGGGCGTGGTCGATAAATAAAATTTCAATCTACCACAGGCGGTATAATTTCTCTGAAGACTGTAAGGGTGGACAGGCTGGATTCTCCATTTCCCCTCTCCAGTTCCATTCTCCACCATTATTCCCTACGCTTTGTGCCCTGGGAGACTGACCTTTGTGGACTTCAACACCAGGCTCCCTTGCCCTCTAGCTTCCAGTTGGGTTCAGTCAGTGGGTAGCCCCAGAAAAAGAGGGTGGGAGAGTGCCCGGCCACACGGCCATCCATAGCTTCTGCCAGCGGCCCCCTCCTACAGGTACAGATGTCTGTGCTCAAATAGCCAGTCCCTCCCTTGCCCATTCGCGCCTGAGGTAGTGATAGCTCTCTGCTGTCCCTAACCGCAGCATGCTTTACCTCAGGGGTCTCTCTTACGCCTGCCCACTCTCTTGTAAAATGACCCTTCATGAATCTTTCCCAGTTTCCCTGTTTGCACGAACCCTCTGTTCCTGTCCAGGACCCTAATGGAGACAGTAGGTTCTTAATAAGCAGATGGTTGTTTAAGTACCAGGCTTCCCTGTTTATCTTCTCCTGTGACCATTACACCACTAACTAATCACTCCTTCCAGCTGGAAAACGCCACGGGATTTTAGATCAGTGACACTTGCCTCTCTCCCGATTACTAGTCAAAATACCATCCCCTCTCACAAGAACCTGGCAGAGTAAATCTATTAAGGTGAATTTAGATAGTTAAGATCTTACTTTCCTTCTCTGAGATTATTAGGGATCCTTTGAAGGGCCACATTTTCTCTATAAATTGTAGGGCTTTTAGTTCCCTATGCAAATTTTTTTTTTTTTTTTTGAATTGTGCCACACCTATAATTGACTTTTTTGTGTGTGTGTGTATTTGCTTACATAAATGTTATTTTTTAAAATATATTTTAAAAGTTGCTTAGATTACATAAATGTTACACAAAAATTACAGGGATTCCCATGTTCTCCACCCCCCACACCTCCCATAACAACCCACATAAACATCTTTCATGGGAAGCGGCTGTGGCTCAATCAGTGGGGCTCCCGTTTACCATGTGGGAGGCCCCGGGTTCGGTTCCCGGGGCCTCCTGGTGGGGGCGGGCCCGCCCGCGCGGCGTGGTTGGCTGACCCGGCGAGCGCAAGCAGCAAGGGGGGGGATAGATGGATAAATAAATAAAATCTTTGAAAAAAAAAAAAAAAAACATCTTTCATTAGTGTGGCACCCCATAAGCAATTTATGCCATATCACTTTCCAAGATGTGAGCATGACAAATGTTTGTAACTAAAGACGTCTCAACCTAAGGAAACTATATATAAAGTTTATGTATAATAATTGCCTTAATTAATTGGGGGAAGGGGGAATAGTTAACACTGTTGTGCCTGACTCAATAGAGCAATGCGTTTGTGTGTTTTCTTCTTAGCAGGAAAAGGACCCCAAATTTTCAATCCCCTGAAAGAGTTTGAAAACCACCGTAGTCTTTTCCAAAGTCCTCTGATCAAAGATAATGTTTTGTTAAAAATTCAGATTCCCAGCAATTCAGACTCACTGGGTCTGTTTTCAGCAAGGATTTTTGGGTGATTCTTATTAATCAAATATGGGAAATACTGGGCTTGGTTAATGATTCTTAGGTATTTGTGGTCTATTGGCCAAGGAGAAATCCAGTGAAAATGATAATAGTGATGATGATGATGATGATGATAGTACACAGGAATATGTAACATTTAGAAGACACTCTACAGTTTGCCAAGATTTTATATATATCGGCTGACATAACCACATCGGCCTGCTCGGGACTTGTTCTTGTCTAATATTTTATCACCAAGACTATTTTTACCAGAATTGAATGGAAAGAATGTTACCAAGAGGTTTTTGTTAAATATCCTAAGTGATAGCAGAAGCAAAGATACAGACCTCGTCATATTGTAGACATGAAAGCTATAAGCAAATAGCCTCTAGCTCACCATTTGAGAACCACTGCTTGGCTTCTTGATAAGATTCTTTCAACCCCACTCCACGCCTGTATCATTAAGTACTGTTTCTAGAGCACTCCATAGAGGGCTTTCCTGCAGACAGACATGTCTAAGCTGTGGAAAGTCCTCTGGACTGAGAGGAGCATGCATTTCTCTCCTCAAAGAAGGACCTGCTGAAATTTTTCTTGCTCATTCTCAAGTCTCCTTTTAAAAATGCCTTTTCAAGTGTTTGTAGCAATTCTGCAGAAACCCCATGCCTAAGAAATTTATAATTACTCTGATACCAGATGACTTTGCAATCTTTGGTATAAAATGCATTGTGATTGTGCTCCAAGATTTTGCACAGAATTTTTCAAAATTTCTTAATTCATGCATTCAGGGAACCATCATGTTATTTAATTTTGAGTTGCTGGGTAGCCTGGGCTGACTGTCAACTTCCAGCTCCTCTGTTTATTGCTTCTGTGACCATGGAGGAAAGAAGTATCTTGTTCTCTTAGGGCATTGATGATTCTTTCTGTTGCCCACCCATGCTGTTTGTGACATTTAGCTTCCTCACTTCCTTTCCATGCTGAGCCCTCACCCTTTTGCCTTTTGTAAAATCTGTGACAGTGTTGAATGAATAATACATTGACCAAGGGCTTGGAGCGGTAGGGAGCTGTGATACCCATGTTTTCGTGTTGGCACATTTCTCTCATCCATGGTGATACCTTGAGTTGAAGATGACTTAATCAGCATCCCTGGTTTAGTATATATTGCATTGTGCATCTGGGAAAATAGCATTGAGATCTGTATTTCTCATTCCACATCAAAATAACATGATGAAGATTCAAACCTCAATTAATTGAATTAATAATTCTGATATTAAAAATAGTCTCTGTATCCCCAGGCAGAGATGAGACCACGGTGGGTGTAGCAGATTGATATTATTTATGAACTTCAAAACGAAATATAGATTATGTTTGTAAACTGGTCAGTTCTTCTGGCGTGATCATCCTTTGATTGCATTAGATTCAGCTGAGATGTCTGATTAAATTATGTTACGTTAGGGGTCTGATCCAACCATGTCATTGGAGTGTGACTCAACGTCGAGTCCCATACCCCTTGGGCTGATAAAACAGAAATAGACACACACAGAAGAAGAACACAGAGAAAGAGACACAGCTCATTAGACATGGCAGTGGCCCCGGGAAGAGAGATGAGGCTGATAGTCTACAGCTGACCTTGTGATGAGACCAGAGCAGCCGAGCCTGGAGAGAAACAAGCCCCGGGAAGAGAGCTTTATGCCAGCTCACAACTGAGATAGGAAGAAGCTGTGTCCATGGAGCCTTAAGAGGAAGGAGGAAGGCTGAACCCTCACAGAGATCGTCCGCCATCTTGCTTCAACACGTGGCCAATGACTTTGGGTGAGAAAGTACCTCTTATGGTACCTTGAGTTGGATTCTTTAGGGCCTTGTGACTGTAAGCTTCTACCCAAAATAAATACCCTTTATACAAGCCAACAGAGTTCTGGTACTTTGCATCAGCACCCCTTTAGCTGACTAATACAGTGGGTATTTGAGGTCCTTGGGGCCATGAACTCTGAAACAGGCATTCTCCAGAACTGAGCTTGCGACTGTTTGCACATGACCTTACAGCACATGCTTCAGGAGCATACATTTAAATCCAAGTCCTAACTCCAGTGATGACTTCCAAGCTTTTTGTTATTGTTCCTGAAAGACAAAAGGAGTTTTATGCCCTGGTATTTGAGTTCAATTCAAGGGCAAAGTCGGGTGAATTGTTATTGGATGTGGAGAGTTATGAATGCTGGGTAGTTTGTAATATCTTTTAAAGAACCAAACCAAAAACTCACCGACCTACCTACCCATCCACCCCCCCCATCTCCCCCTGCCCCCCATCAGTCCTCCTACCCACCCAGCATCTATCCATCCATCCACCTCTCTATCCTGCCACTCACCCATCCATTTCAACTTTTACCAATTACAAGGTACCTGGCACTATGTGTACATGCTAGGGTTGCAAAGATAAATCATGGCAGTAATTATCATCACTGAGAACCAGACTATGTCCAATCCTTAAAGCAGCTTTGTGAGCTAAGTATTGTATCCTCCATACATTGAGAAGCCAGTGTTCCTTACCCAAGATCAGCCAGCCAGTCAAGGCAGAGCAGGCCTGAGACCTATTTGTGACATTAGGTCCAGAGCAGCTTTTCCTTCTTTGAATAAATGGACCCAGGGCTGCTTGCTTGGCACTGCCACTTTTCCATGCTGGGAGGAGACCATCCAGGCTGGTTGGGGTACCGGGTGTGGATGGTGTGGCAGGGTAGGCGCTGAAACAATCCCTTGTTTGTCACATCTTCTCCCTTTGGGGTATCTTCCTGCTATTAATGAGTCAGGGAGAGAGACGTCCATCAGACAGAGCCCCAGGGACCCCGATCAGCTCTCATTTCTGTTTCGTCCTCTACAACCTCTTGGCAACTTGACATTTTATCGAGACTCGCCCTCTCGTTTTGGGGGCTGAAGTACAAGAGTAGGAATGGAGGTCCACTTAGTGAATGTCTAAATATTTAAAAGTTACAAATCAAAATAATTGCTAAGTGAACTCTGGTCTATCCTCCTGCCTTGACAAAAAAAAACTTTATAACAACCTGGAGACCAGGATCAAATTTAGATTTCTCAGACCACTCAAAGTTTAGTAGAGAAATTGGCGGCTTGGGGAGAGCTGGCCCCCAGCCCATGTCTTTACTTCCCGTTCTACCTCTGGCTCCATCCTACATTGCAATGGGCCTCCCATTGAATTTGTGTGGACACGAATTCTAGCTCCCTCTACCCACTCCCCACAAAAGGCTGTCCCGTCTGCCTAAGGATACACTCACCAGTGCTACAGTCTGTAATTGAGGGGATGGACCTGGGAGAAGAGCCCCAAACAAACTGAACTCTGGGCCGTTTGGACAGAGAGCTATGGGGGTCTAGAAGTCTAGAGAATGTCTAGAAGTGGGGGGACATGGGCTCTGGTCTTGGCCCTGCAGGCTTCTTGCCCCTTGGGGAGAGGTGTAGGAGAGCCAGGCAGTGTCCTCTTGAGCATGAGGCCCAGGGCAGACACCAGTTGTACCAGTCCTGCCCCGCTGGGGGATGCAAGGGGCGACAGAGCCCGTATGAGCCACTGCTCTCATTTTATGGAAGTTGAGCCTGACTAGTAAATCCCAGAGCTGGAGCTGGAGCCCTGGCTTCCCTGATTCTCCACCCAGCACCCTGTTCTCATCCTATAAAGTGACTCTGACGCTTACATGCAGTTTCAGAGGGCTGAGCTTTTCTGAACATCATCCTAGCAGCATGCTGGAGAGTAAGGACCCGAGGCTGGGCATGAGTGGGTGGCTGTAGCTCACGGGGGCTCTGCTGTACAGATGTGATCTCTGAGCATGGTTTATACAAAACCATGAGCTCTGGGGACAGGCTTCTGGCATGCAGATCCCAGCAGCACCACTGACTCAGGCATGTTTCTTATACTCCTGGAAACTTGGTTTCCTCATCTGGAAATTGGGAGAAAAATGGTTTCTGCTGGTAGCATTGTGTGGGTTGGAAATGAGATGTTTGCTCAGTTGTTTGCACTGGCCCTGGCTTCACTCACAGTGTGCCCTCAGCGTGACCGTTACTGTCATTATTCCTCATGATCCCGGGGCCCCCGTGAGAAGGGGCTGCCATTCATTTAGTCATCCATCTATCCATCCATTCATTCATTCAGCAAATATTTATAGAGCACTTTTCATGTGTCAAGTGCTATTCTGAAACCTGGGGCTTCACTGGTGAACAAGAGAGACAAAAACCCATGCCCTGGGGAAACAGATGTGGCTCAAGCAACCGGGCTCCTGTCTACCATATAGGAGGTCCAGAGTTCGATTCTCAGGGCCTCCTGCTGAAAGGCAAGCTGGCCCACGTGGCGAGCTGGCCTGAATGGAGAGCTGGCCCATGCAGAATGATGGCCCACGCAGGAGTGCTGGCCCACACAGAGAGTTGACACAGCAAGATGATGCAACAAAAAGAGACACAGAGAGAGGCAATGAGAGAGACACAGCAGACCAGGGAGCTGAGGTGGCACAAGAGATTGAGCACTTCTCTCCCACTCCGGAAGGTCCCAGGATTGGTTCCCATTGCCGCCTAAAGAGAAGACAAGCAGACACAGAAAAACACACGGACAGCAGACAATAAGTGCAAAATAATGAGTGGGAAGAAGGGGGCCAGGAGGAAAAAAAAAAAAATCCGTGCCCTGGTGCAGCTGGCATCCTAACAAGTGGAGACAGGGATAAATCATAAGTATAATAAATATGGAAATTGCACAGAAGCTGATTAGTGCTATGGAAGAAAGAAAACATCAACAGGAGAAGAGGATTTAGTCGAGCCAAGGTGGGATGTAATTTTTAAAAAGGTGGCCAAGGAAGAGGATGTGGCTCATGCAGTTGGGGACCCGCCTACCACATGGAGGTCCCAGATTCAGGTCATGGTACCTCCTAAAGAACACGAGCAGATGTCGCACCCACTGCAATGAGCATTCACCTAAACAAGCAGATGCCACAAGCCAGCAGACGCTGCAGCCCATGGGGAGCAGATGTGGCTCAGGCTGTTTGGCACTCGCCTCCCATGTGGGAGGTCCCAGGTTTGAGTTCTGGTGCCTCCTGGAGAAGGCGAGCAAACAATGAGACAGACTAGAGAAGCTTCTGGGGGAGCGGAGGATAAATAAAAATAAATAAATAAAATAAAAGTAAATAAATCTTTAAAAAAAGGGGGGGTGGGGTGGAGTGGCCAGAGTAGGCCTCATGAAAGAGGACACTTGAATAAAAATTTGAAGGGGGTGAGAGAGGAAGCCATATGGAGGGATTTGGGGGAAGTTTTCT
The DNA here is from genome assembly GCA_026826555.1 of Tolypeutes matacus. Lineage (NCBI taxonomy): Eukaryota > Metazoa > Chordata > Mammalia > Cingulata > Chlamyphoridae > Tolypeutes > Tolypeutes matacus. Next base: position 5,086,398 of record JAKSZT010053846.1, read on the forward strand.
GGCTAGAGGGAATAGCTGATGCAAAGGCCCTGAGGCTAAAGCCAGGAGGCCAGAGTGGCTGAGCTGAATGGTATGGGGTGAGAAGTTGGTGGTGAGGCCAGAGGGGTCTGGCAGGACCTTGTGGGCCATTGAAAGGTCTTGGTTTTCACTCTGAGTGGGATGGGGGGCCATTGCAGAGTTTGAGGGGGGAAGAGACATGGCTCTCAGCCCCCCTTCCCCATGGCTTCTTGGGTCCTCAGGCTGCTTCTGTATGGTCAGGTGTCTCTACTCCCCTACCTCCTGTCCCCATCCCTTTTGTCTCCCGCCCCTTTTGTCACCATGGCTTGGGTCCCATTCCCTGGAGTCCTAGGTGCCTGTGCCAGCCAATGATCTTATCTGCAGTGATGCACCATGTTCTGGAGCCCCTTTTTAAAAAGTGACATTACTGGTGGGAATTCAGACATGGGGTAGGTTAGAGATTTCAGAGAAGGGCTGGTCCAGGCCATCCTTCCACAAGCCTTGGATTGGCCTGCTCTCCCCATGCCCCGTGGGGCCTTGGATTGGCCTGTTGTCCCCACTCCCCGTGGAGCCTTGGATTGGCCTGCTCTCCCCACGCCCCTGGAGCCTTGGATTGGCCTGCTCTCCCCACTCCCCGTGGGGCCTTGGATTGGCCTGCTCTCCCCACGCCCCTGGAGCCTTGGATTGGCCTGCTCTCCCCACTCCCCGTGGAGCCTGGGGCCTGTCCCCAGGCCACTTTGGGCCTCCTCTCCTGGCTGGCTTTCTTCTGCCACTAGCAGCAATAGAGGACAGGAAGGCAGGAAGAAGATACTCTTCCAGGGCTGGGTGGAGAGTCAGGGTGGAGTGCAGCCGGTGAGGTTGTGTGTGTTAGGCAGCCAACAGGAAGGAGGGCTGGGCTTTTTGTTCTCTACCCATTCCCAGTCGTGGCTCTCCCATGGGGCTTCAGGGCGCAGTCTGAAGATGCCTTCTTCCTATGGATGGTGCAGCTAGTCAGTGGCAGCCACATCGGCCCTTTGTCTCCTCCTAACCTAACCGTGGTGCAGACATCAGCTCAGACGCCCTCTCAGAGATGTCTACCCCGCCCCTTGGCATCAGGGGCAGCCTTGCTTGGGACTGGGAAGGTTCTTGTGGATCGCTTGCTCTTTGCAGCTGTGTGGGTGGGCCCGAGCTGGGCGGGGAAGTGGGACAAAGCAATCCTGCCTCACCCCAAAGTTCCCAGAGGCGGAGATGAGGGGTGTCCCTGGGTCAGGGAGTATCCTGTCCAGTCAGAGCCCCCAGCTGTTGTCTCCCTTGTAAGTAAATGCAGAGAACCCGTGTTGCTTTGTTTCAGGAAAAACTCCGGCAGTGGAAACAGCCACTCTCCCTTTGTGCAGCCCCTGGGGGTTATCTGGGGAGCTCAGATTGAGGAAGTCCTCACCCCTGCTGTCTCCTCTGTCCTGCCCTGCCCCGCCACACCCCTGCCCTGCAGAGGGAAGGTCCTGCCCAAGGGAGAGTCAAGCTTACGCTGGGCAGGGTGGGCCTGGAGGGAAATTTCTGGCTGCAGGGCCCTGAGTACTGGGGCAAAGTAGAAAACCCCACCGCCACCCCCCCACACCCTGCTAAGAATAAGTTCTGTGATCTGGGAAGTGTCCTTTTTTTCCTTTCATTTTTTTCCACCTCTCTTTCATCATGACTGTGTGAAAATGAAAGCTATTGTTTATTTAAAAAGGCCGTTTGCCTAATGCCCCTGGAATTTATTTGCTGGAGCATTTTCCATTTTCATGTTCAGTTCAGACCTGGGCTGCAGCCAGGGGGTTATGTAACCTGGGGTGGAAAGAGTCCCATTGGCACCTGGGTCTCGCTTGTGCACCCCCCCCCCCCCGGCTGCATATTCAGGTTGCCCCTGTGAGCTGCTGGAGGTGGGAGCTGGGGACTGGAGGGACTTGACAGAGGAAGAGCTGGGTGCTGTTAGCATCGAGTCAGGTGGAGCATTTCTCTTGGAGGCTGGCCTCTCAGATCTGCTCTGGAGCTGCCTCCTCGCTGTCTGTAAACCTTGGAAGCTCAGACCCTCCTCGTGTACAAAGTCCAGGCCCTTCCTCTCCAGGCCCTAAGGCCTGTCTCTGAGCCTTAGCAACAAGAGCCCAAGCACCACTGCCTGAGCCTTGGCAGGATTTGGGGGAATGTTTCTAGCACATTCCTTCCTGACTAGCTTATAGAATCTGTCTCGACACTCCTACCCGTTCCCAGTAGTACTGGCCTCGAGGGCCTCACCCACCTCCAAGTTCCAGCCCGGGGTCCCTCAATTTCTCCTCTGAAATCTGGTTGGAGTCTACATGGAGTTAGTTTGACAGGGGACAAGGGAAGGGGTGTTTTCCCAGGTTATGAAGAAGCAAAGCTATAGAGTGGGTTTGAGAACCCTGAATTTAGTCACGCAAAGGCCCACTCAGGGCGGGTGGGGGTGGAGAGAGGATGGTGCCCTTCTGCCTTCTTTCCCTACCCCCCCCACGGGAGACATGGCAGAGAACCCATTTGTCCTCCGGCCTTCTCAATTTTCTCAACTGAGGTCCCCCTCAATGTTCTAATTTGGAAGACAGGGTGGATGGTGGTGCCACCCAAGGAACTGGCATCTACAGGGCAAATGTCAAGAGGGAAGGCTCTTGTCTGTCACACGCCCAGCACGGGGTGGGTGCTAGAGGCACATGTTGTGAATGCAGGAATGAGTAGAGATGGTAGTGAATGAACATGGATCCTTCCATCCGTCCCATGCAGTTGTGGCAGAGCAATGCTGTTTGGGAGCCACACTCGCCAGCTTGAAAGTTGGGAATTGGACCAATCCGTTTGTGTGGACAAAGCTAATAGAATAATCAGGGAATAAGAGAATTTTCAGTGACCCAGGAGAGAATGCCTCCCAGGCGTCCAGCCTTCTTCATGCTAGGTTACCATCTCTACACGTCTGACAACCAAGCTCCTGTATGAGAAGGGATCCTCTCCGATATCTGGGTACTTCCAACTTAGGTGAGGAGGACTGCCTGCTCTCCTGGTGCCAGCACAACTTCCTCCACTCTCCATGGGCTCCTCGTTCTCAGGACGTGGCACCAAGAAGGGCTGGGAGCTGGCATTCCTCGGGCATCTGACCAGAGGTGAGCAGGCTGGCCCTCCTCCACTCACCAGAAAGGGGGAGCCGGCTGAGAGCCAAGCCCTGGGAGTAGCCGCAGACCACTGTGCCACTGGCCTGGCCCCGGCTGCTGCTGCCACCGTGGGGCCAAGGGTTCCAGGAAGCCTGGGAATGGAGCCCTGGGGACATCTGGGCTCTGAGTCAACAGCAGGTCATGGGAGCAGGAATTAGGGCAGCTTTGCAGGTGAGTTGAGGCAGGGGCCTGGCCCACTCCTGTGCAAAAGCTCAGATTGGCAGCCGTCTTCATGCCCCAGGCCAGGAGCGAGAGGTGGGGGCACTGCCAGAGAAGACTTGGGAAGAGCAGGGCTCACACCGCTGCCTGTGAGGGAACCTGGGCCGAATGAGGGGACAGTGCATAGCCTGAATTCATGTGTGACATCTTCCTTTGCTCTCAGTAAGCTTCTTCTCCTCCTCCCCTGCCAATCTTCCTTCTGTTAAAGTATAAGGAGGAGACTCGAGAGTGATAACTACAAAACTGGAGCAGATAGAATTTCTCAGAAGAGGGAGGACCCTTAAGGGAGGTTTCTTTATTTACACAGTAAATAAAGCATGAGGTGAAGTATTGGAGAGACTGTGTAGCAGAGGTTAAGGTCATAGACTCGGAAACAAAGGACGCAGGTTTGAATTCTAGCTCTACTACTCACAGCCTCGGAATCAGTCCTTTAACTTCTCATTGCTTCAGTTTCCCCATCTGTAAACTGGTGATAACAGTGACCACCTACTAAGGTTATTAGGATAACTAAACGAGTAAATATTTATAAAGTACTTAGAAGTACCTGGTATGTAATAAGTGCTATATAAAAGTGTGTTAAATTTTTTAAAAATTAAATTTAGTCAAGGAGTGGGTATAAACTGAATGGTGATTCCTAGTTCTCCCCACTCTTCTCCCCCCAAAAAAAATCCTCCAGTCCCTTTTGTGAGATTTGCTTTATTTTCTTTTACCCCTAAGCAGCTGTGGAGTAATCATGATAATTATGTCTAGTGCTATTTCTAGACAGTGCACAAGGGATGATGTTGCTGATGAGGAAAAGATAGTTTGCAGGTGCCATGCTAGGCAAGTTAGCATAAATTGGCTTTCATCCTAAAACCAAACAGATTGGTGGCAATCTGATGTCCATTTCCCAGAGAAGGAAAGAAATGTAGAATGAGTTTAATAAATTCGTCCAGAGTCCAGGACTCAAACCCTAGTCTGAGCCCAGCTCTTTCCATGGTGCCAGCTTCTCCTCTCCCTGCAAGCTTGTTATGCTGTAGCTTTGGTTGTCATCTGAGCATGTCCTGTCCTAATCCTTCACCTCAGCTGCTCCAGGAGCACCTGTTTAAGGAGTATTGAGAACTATGGGAATAAGGGTGGGGCAGTCGTTAAGATACCAGAGGTGTGTCCCCATTGAGGAGCCCCCCAAAACACTTTGTGATTAGACTCAGTGCTGCTTGCTGACAGTTCTCTGGGGGTCCACAGGAGGAGGACATGGGCCTGCAGGCCTTGGGGGAGGTTTCTCCAATGGAATGTGGGGGACGGCTGTACCTCGAAGTCTGAGCAAGGTGTTGGAAGGGGAGGGGGAGGAGAGGTTCTTGAGGCGCAGGGAGGGGGTGAGGAGCAGGGACGGAGCCGGGCACCTACGTGGTGGCATGGCATGGATGTTGACAGGAGCTGCCTCTATCTCCTTGGCGCTCACGGTTTCCAGGGTCTCTGCTCAAGCTCCGCCTTCTGTTTGCTGAGAGCTTTCTTTGGCTGCTGGTGCCTGCTCTGCCTACGCTAGCTGGCGGGGAGTGAGAGGTTGAGTTAAGACCCCCTTGGAGCAGCAGGATGGGTGAGAGGGGCAGGGTGAATGCCCCAGCCCCCCTCTCCTGAGTGTGCTCCACAGTGTCTCTCAGAGGTCTCCAGTGGGGTGGGGCTCCATCGTTCCCAGGGGCAACTGCCCTCTGCCCCTCCCCGTCTCACCTCCCCGCTCCCTTAACCATGTTTTTTGGGGGATCACCTAGAAGTAAACCGCTTGCTATTGAATCCTTGTCTCAGGGTTGACTCCTAAGAGAACCCAAACCAAGATGGGAGATGAAGTGAAGTTGGTTTCATCTTGACTTCTTGCAACTGAATTTAATTTTTCTAAAGTCAGAGATTTTTTTTTTTTATCGCAGGGCCTCCTGGGTGTGTCTGTGATCTCCCCCAAAGAGGGGACTATACCATGCAGGGATGTATGTTTTCCTGGGGAGAGCATCCTTAGCTTTCAACCCCCTTTTCAAAGGAGTCCCTGAACCACCAGAGGGTAAGGTCCACCATGGTGAGGAATAATACATAGAAGTTTCCTTCATTTTGATGATATTTGGTGGCGAGAGCATCCAGCAGGACTGGTGTCCTGAAGACGGTTGTGAGGAGTCAAAACATCATTTTCAAAAAGTTAAAAACTTGATTCTCATTAAAATATACAGTGAGCATGTATTAGAGATTTACTGAACTCATTAAAAGGAACCAGCATGATGGTAGAGCTGATCCAAAGGAGAACATGAGGAACTGAGCTCTATATAGTCAGGGCTAAAAGGAATACTGGAATGAGATCTCAAAGTTAGACGTAAAACTGGTTAATGTCCTATAGGGCAGCAAAACTGAAACCTTTGAGGAAGTCTTTTCCACCAGGCAAACACCATTCCCGACTTATCAGTGTCCCACAGATTAGTTTCTGGCACTCAGTAGTTTGGGCCCTACTCAAGAGTAGAGAGTACATAAAATGGATAATCAGAGTCACATGACCCTTAGATTGTCTAAAACTGTGTTCTAACATGACACTATATTAGTCAGCCAAAGGGGTGCTGATGCTAAGTACCAGAACTCTGTTGGCTTTTATAAAGGGTATTTATTTTGGGTAGAAGCTTACAGTCACATGACCCTAAAGAGTCCAACTCAAGGTACCATAAGAGATACTTTCTCACCCAAAGTCTGTTGCCATGTGTTGACACAAGATGGCGGTTGACGTCTGCAAGGGTTCAGCCTTTCTTCTTCCTCTTAAGGCTCCATAGTCCCAGCTTCTTCCTATTTCAGCTGTAGGCTGGCACAGGGCTCATCTCTCTCCCTGGGGCTTGTTTCTTTCCAGGCTCAGCTGCTCTGTTTTCTTCACAAGGTCAGCTGTAAGACTATCAGGCTCATCTCTCTTCCCAGGGCCTCTGCCATGTCTAATGAGCTCTCTCTCTTTCTCTGTGTTCTTCTCTGTGTGTATCTACTCCTGTGTGAAAGTCTGTTTTATTCCAAGGGGGCTGTGACTCAGTGCTGCATCGCACTCTAATGACGTGGTTGAATCAGAGCCCTAATCTTAGCATAATTTAATCAGACATCCCAGCGGAATCTAATGCAATCAAAGGGGATCATGTCCAGAGAAACAGACCAGTTTACAAACATAATCAATGTCTCTTTTTGGAATTCATAAGTAATATCAAACTGCCACAGACACCAAAAGGGCACCCAATGATATTTTTGCCTTATTTCAAGTTTTGGAAGGTTTTCAACATCAGAAAGAACAACAACAGTCTCAAGGTTGAAAGTAAGCCAACGAGGTGTCCAAACACAGCTGGGAGGCTGGGAGGAGTTCAGGGTGGTGGAGGGACAGCAGATCCCAGAGGGCCCCAGGCTGTACGAGGGCACAGTCCGCCTGCCCCAGAGCAGGGCACCAACCTCCTAAGGTCAGTCCTAGATAAGATCTTTGGCAACCCGAGGGCCAGGCAAGGGAAAAAAGGCCAGGCAAGCAAGGAGTGCAGATGACAGAGAATCTGATGGCACACAAACAGATTGAGGTCCACAAAAACCACCAAAATTGCAAGCTAACAGACTCGGAGTTGAGAAACTTGTTCTCCCTGTCCAAAGTACACAAGTCAGAAAATGGCAGAGGAAGCGGCTGTGGCTCAATCAGTAGGGCTCCCGTTTACCATATGGGAGGCAAGCCTGCCCGTGCGGCATGGTTAGCTGACCCAGCGAGCACAAGCAGCAAGGAGGGGATAAATGAATAAATAAATAAATAATCTTTAAAAAAGAAAAGAAAATGGCAGAAAAGCATAAATACTGCAAAAACAAATTCAGCTACTTCATCTCTCCATTTGAGTAATTGGAGGTGGCACTGGGAATGCTGGTGATAGCAGAGTTTGAGTCAGGTCCCCTTGGCCTCACTTGGCTTTTCCTCTGTGTTCAAACAACTGAAGTTTGCTTCTCCATTCCATTCCTTTTCTGGCTTGGGTATTTGGATTTGTAAGCATGATGGCAATATACACAAGAAGAAAGCTGTGGGGTGATTTCCTGCCACTCAGATTTTAAGAGAGTTCTCTTTGTTCCCGTATGGGGCAGTGGAAGAGGGATTCAGCCCATATCTAGGACTTCCAGCCTTGCAGCTTCAGTCTGATGCTGAGCTCAGGCTCAAGAAGCAATCAGACTCTCTAATCCATTTATCCCACTACGGCAGGAAGGTTGAATAGTTACTGCATGGTCACAAACGGTTTCTTCCTTAGTACCCATCGTGCACCCGCTTAGTGCAAGGTGCTGGGAATCAAATAACCCTGTGAAGAAATGTCCTCTTCTGGCTGTGATACTTCACATGAAGACATGTCGCTATGAAAGTGTAACCAGATGTTCACATATGCTGTTCCCTGGTCAGTTTCCACTGAGCCCCAAAAGGTTGCAAGTCTTTCCACATCCTCAGTCGAGATGTGAGATCACCTTTTAGGACCTGCAAAGAGGAAGGCCACCACTCAGCTTTGGCCTCCTGCATTGCTTACCAATGTCGGGTAAAATGTGATTAACATCAGAGAGATAGAGGAAGTTTGACATTGCAGAGAGGAGATTTTGGAGAAAGCTGGCGGTGTGTTTGTATTTTCCCACCTGAGTATCCTGGAAGAGAGAAGGGCTTATTTACCCCCTACCTCAAGCCAAGGGAAAGGGAGAGACCACTTAGAGAGCTTGTCCAATGTTGTCCAGAGTGTCAGGGCACAAAGGTGGATGTCATATGTGTCAAGGGGAATTGGTGGAGCTCTGAGAATGACCTGCCCTCCCAGGGGAGGATGTGTGGGTGGGAAAGCTGGCCTGGAGTCATTCAAGACGGATTTAACTTTAGGTGACCCCAGGGAGGACAATGGGACCATAGCCAAGAGTGGAGGGCTCTGGGGCCAGTCAGAGAAGACTTCATCTCCCTCTCACGAGCTACAGGAGAGGAGCCTAATGCTGGGAAGCTCCAGGAAACCTTCAAATGTGCCTGAAAAAAGGCAGCTTGGAGCACCCACCAAGCCCAGAGAGGTCAATGTACAATGCTGCCAACCCACAGCAACCTGCCGAGAGCCAGCTGTAAACAGCTGTCATGACCAGAGAAAACCAACATCCGATATCCCAGCTCCTGCCAGGTGTGGCTTCCCTTCCTTTTCCCTCTTCTCCAAAATATGTCCTGAGCAGCTTCTGGAGAATGGGAGATAAGAGAGAGTGACTGTAGCCTTTCTGTCCCTTGCTCCCCCATTCCCAGAACTCTTCAAGTCTGCAATAGGTCTAAGCTGGACTGGTCATTTTAATACTGAATGGGATTATTCTTGGGATTAAGAGGACTCTAAGATTTTTTTGTGATCGAAGAGTGATCTGATAGGTAATGGGACCTTCCTGAGGTTTCATCCAGGGGTCCAGGGAGAAAGGTGCCAACCTAGATATCTAAGGGGCTGAGGAAGTGCAAGAGGTGAATCAGTTGAGCTTTCCTGAAAGATCACTCTGGCTGCTGGATGGGGAAGGTATTAGAGAGTGATTGTGGATGCAGGGTAACAAGGGAAGGAGTTTTACAGTGGTCTAGTTGGTGGAGGTGAAGAGAAGAGAGAAAGCTGCATGCAGGGCAGATGCAGTGAGGTACAACTCCTACCATCTCCTTATCTATATTGCATGCAGAAATCAATGTGTGACTTAGCTTCCCTCCCCTGCCCAGGACCAACTGTATTCACCTGTCTACAGGAGGTCCTTGAGAAATGCTTGGTGAATGAGTATGTTTTAAATAAGGTGTAGTGAGAAAAGTGCATGCATGAGCATTGGAGTTTGTATCAGTTATCTGTTATAACAATAACACTACGTAACAAATAAACTCAAAACTCAAATGGCATGTAATAGCAAAGAGTATTGTGCACACATCTAGGATGAGCAGGGAGTTGGCCGGATGGTTATGCTGATCGTGGCAGGGCTTGCTCACACAGCTGGGGGCCAGTTGACTATTGGCTCTCTAGACTGGTTTTGGCTGGGGTGACAGAGGCAACTCAGCTCTGTTCCTCCAACAGGCTAGCCTTGGTCTCATGGAGATGGAAGGGCAGGATTGGGGCCTTTGATGCAATCATCCTACCACAGAGTTAAGCATTGGTTTGAATCCCACCTGCCACACTCACCTGTAATTGTCAGTTACTTTACACTTTGTGGCTTAATGTCCTTACCTGTTAAAAAAAAAAAAAAAAAAAAAAAAAGGCTAATAAAGTCTATTGCACTAGGCAGTAAGAATTGAATAACAGCATTATGTCTCTTTCCCACTCTTCCATTCCGAGGTAGTGGATAATTCTGCCTGAGAAACAGATATAAACGGATAGAAGAAGAATACTGTAAGATGAAAAAGAGCTCATTGGAAGGGCAAGGAATTCTAGGCAGAAGAAACAGCCTGGACAAAGACACAGAGGTGGAACAGCACAAAAAGGCTCTGTGAAGGAGGAGGTGGGAGAGTGTGTTGCAAGGTGGGGTAAAGTCTCACGGCGCTCTGGGAGCAGATTCCAGGGAACGCTGTTCTTATTTTGCAGGGAGCCATGGAAGGTTCTGCAGGAAGAGAGTGACTTCTTTCATTCAACATTTATTCAACAGCTACTGTGTACAAGATATTCTTTTAGGTGCTGGGGATACAACAGTGATTAATTAGTCTAGCAGGAGAGTCTGGAAGGATGATCAGAAGAACTTGGTACAGAATGAGATCGGGGGTGGGGGTGGGGGGTGGGTAAAGACTGGTTGGCAAGGAAGAGTACCAGGCCTGAGATAAACTGCTGCTGTGCCGGGTTTTGCCCTTATCCAGAACCAGAGAGACTGCTCTTAGGCTCCAGTGTTTGAAGACCTCTGTGCTTTGCAAATGTGTCTCATAATGGTGGGCTGGGGGAGGGAAGCCCAGAAGTCTCTGGGGCCTTCACACCAGGAGTCCCTCCCCTTGAACCCCAGGCTTGGGCACCTTTAGGCATGTCTGTTTTAAGGAATCCCTGGGTTTGTGGGGAAGGCTGCACCAATGACAAGTTAAGCCCAGTGGGTGGTGCTTTTCCTTTGATACTTCTTATGCAGACATCTGGAAAGAAATTTGCCCAGAATTATAATAAAGAAGTGAAATGAAAGCAAATGTGGTGAGCAGGCAGAGTTGAGTTGAGACTGATAGGCCAGCAGAAATGACTGCTGCTAAGAATCCCGTTCTTGCAGGAGAGATTCAGTTCTGAGCAGTAGAAGTGTGTGTGTGTGAGCATGGCATAGTACATCATTTTTTTTTTTTTTTTTTAAAGATTTTATTTATTTATTCATTTATCCCCCCCTTGCTGCTTGTGCTCGCTGGGTCAGCTAACCACGCCGTGCGGGCGGGCCTGCCCTCACCAGGAGGCCCCGGGAACCGAACCCGGGGCCTCCCATATGGTAAACGGGAGCCCCACTGATTGAGCCACAGCCGCTTCCCCTAGTACATCATTTAGCAGAATAAAAACCTTTCCCAAGTTTCATGGCTTCGACAACAGCCATTCATTATTGTGCATGAGTCTTTAGGTAAGCTGGGCATTTCTGCTGATCTGGACCAGGTTTGGCTGAATCTCAGCCGGGCTCACTCACACGTCAGGGTTCGGCTTGCAGGTTGGCTGAGTGTTGACTCACTCAAATGTCTTATGGTTGATTGGGGTTGCACGGGTGACTGGGCTACCAGCTCTCCTCATCCAGCAGGCTAGCCTGGGATTGCTTACAAGGTTCCAAGAGTGAGGGCGGAAACCAGCAAGGTCTTTTGAAGCTTAGCTTCAGAAGTTGCACAGCATTGCTTCTACTGCATTCTGTCGGCCAATGTAAGGTCAAGGGGCTGGGAAATAGACTCCATCTCTTGATGGGAGGGGCTACCATGCCATAGTTTCAGGACATCCATGTAGGGAGGGGCTCTCTATAGCGAGCAGACCACATGGGACCTGGAATCCCATGGGCCCGTGAATCGAGGATTTCTCACCTAGTCATAGCCCAGATCCATAAGATGGGAACCCTAATAGTATTGATCTCAAAATATCACGAAGCAACATATGTAAAGCACAGTGCCTAATGCATAGTAGATGCTCAATAAAACATAGCTTTTACTGTATCTCTCGTTTTCTGAATTGTCATTATTCCAGCATTCTTTTATTTTCTTCATTCTTAAGTGAACAGTTTTTGGTTTGGAACATGAAAACGCACTCTCTGTAGGTTTATTGCCCTGCCCCGAGGCAGCAGAGGGCTTGTTGCCCGCTTCCTTGTGGTATAGTATGAACTCAGCAGTACAATTTGGAAATAATCATGGCATGAATATTCGTCCACACTGGAAACTTGGGAATGGAATATTAGAGTGGGGGAAGAAGTAGGGTTCTATGAAATGGGGCTTTCACGTGAACAGGAGATAAATGTTTCATTCATTTTCCTCATTCAAGCCTTCCCACCTCTGGGCTTTGTTCATGCTGTGGCTTTTGTTTTTGCTTTTGGCCTGGAATTTCCTCTTCTCCATTGTCTTTCTAGTTAGGTTTTTTGACATTTTCTAAATGTGCACTAAGCCCTGGGCTAGATACTGGGTAGACAGAAAAGAAAGAGACATAACCCTGGCCCTCAAGGAGTTCTTGAGTGTAAAAAGAAATCAGACATGTGCAAGTAAATGGCACCAATATAGCATGAGCCACAAGATGCACAAGGCAGGGGGAGAAGCCAGCCAATTGGGGAGGTCCAGCTGTTGAGCTACAATTTGGAGGGGCAGTGGCCAGGACAGTCCTCCAGCTCTCCTCCAGCTCTCCCCGTTCACTGCCTCCTCTAGTACCCCTTCCATCCCCTTCCATCCCCTTCCATCCCCTTCCATCCCCTTCCATCCCCGTCCTGCATCCACTTATGAGACAGCCTGGGGGAGGCCACAAAGTGGTGTCTGGTTTTTTTTTTTAATAGATGAGCAAATTTTTTTTTTAGATTTTATTATTTATTTACACACCCCCCACCACCACCACCACCCCCGTTGTTTTGCATCCACTGTCTGCTCTCTATGTGTTCTTCTGTGTCTGCTTGTCCTCTCTATAGGCAGCACCAGGAACCGATCCTGGGACCTTCTGGAGTGGAGAGAGGCTGTTCAATCTCTTGAGCCACCTCAGCTCCCCGATTTGCTGTGTCTCTCATTGTCTCTTTTCTGTGTCTCTTTTTGTTGTGTCATCCTGCTGCACCAGCTCTCCGCGTGAGCCAGCACTCCATGCGGGCCAGCACCCCACGTGGGTCAGCTCTCCTGTGCAGGTCAGCTCGCCACGCGGGCCAGCTTGCTTTTCACCAGGAGGCCCCGGGAATCGAACCCTGGATCTCCTATATGGGAGACGGGAGCCCAATCACTTGAGCCACATCTGCTTCCCTAGTGGAGTCTGTTTTGATGGTGATTTGTGCGACTTCCAGGACACACACACAGCCTCTGAGCTTGTCAGAGTAGGTCATTGGGACACTTACTCCCTTCCTATAGGAGAATTCTCCTTTTTCATGTCTAAAAGATGATTTTCTCTGTTTCCAACTGTTCGGTAACAGCTGAATATAATTTTACTGTGTTTTGTCCATTTGCTTCATCATCTCATGTGAGAGAGAAGCAACTAGCTGACTACCCATTTTCTTAACTGGAAACAGTCTAAACTGGCAGTGTCAGTCTTTCATTTAGTAAAGCTCTGCAAACAGAAGAGGCGTGGCTTGCGTGCTTCTGGATGTGTTACGTTTACATAGGTAGTCGTATAGCATATGTGTTTTCATAAGCAGGACAGAAACTCCATTCTCCATAGGTACCTTTGGCTTGACATTAATGAGTTTTGAATTTTCCCTTTTCGTTTCTGGTTTGCATTAGAAGTCAGTTAAGTAGCTGTATGGATTATCCAACATGTCAAATGCAGCAGATGAATGCCAGAAATTTTCTTTGGAGTTTAAGACTGAGAACTAGATTCCAGAGGCTGAACAATAAATGAATGAATGAATGAATGAATGAATATATGTGTGTATATATACATATATATTTATAAGTATCCATATCCATTGTATCAGTTAACTTGTGCTGCCAAAATGTAGTGGCTTAACAACAATTTTATTTTGTTTGTGGTTTTGCGGTTTGGTTGGTTGGTTCTTTTGGTCTAGGCTGGCTCTGCTGAGCTCTGCTAGGCTCCCTCATGCCTCTGGAGTCGGCAGGTAAGTTGGGGGCAGCTGGATGATCTAGCATAGCCTTGCTCATGTCTCTGGAAGCTGGTAGCTAGTGGTTAGGGTGCTTCAGTGCTCCTATCTGGCCACATCCTCCAGCAGGCTAGTTTGGGCTCATTCGCATGATGCTCTCAGGATTTCAAGAACAGCAAGAGGCCAAGCCCTACAGCTCAAGTTCTTTTCTAGCCTCTGTGTGCATCTTGTTCTCCGCTGTCTCATTGGCTGGAGCAAGTTGCTTGACCAGACAACATTCAAGGGTTGGAGAATGAAACTCCATCTCTTGTTGGGAGCATCTGTGAAATCACAAAGCAAAGGAGGAGAAATTGAGAGAGGAGAAACTTATGGATGGTTTTGTAATTTAACACGCTCAAATATACGCGTATTTCATGAACTAGAATTTATTAGTCTGATATTATAAATACAGTGATTCTAATCATTTATTTAATCAATAAAACTCAGCATTTATTATCTATTAGACTCTGTGCTAGGAACCAGAGACACAAAGGAATAAGGAATGAAGGCATTCCCCCTGTATTAAAGGAATTATTTCATTTCCTGCCCAGAAAACTCTGAGGACCGTCCATTGCTTCTGAGGTTCTAGGTTGTCAGTGCCCTCCACTGGTCTTCTGCTGTGTCCTGCTCCTGTGCTACGTTCAGGTCAAAGTGGACTCTCTCCTGTGCCCCAGACGTGGCCTGTGCTTTCCCACTCTTTCAAGCAGTCCCAGAGAAGGAATGGGCTCCACACTGTAGGGCCAGTGATCGAGATCAACCAGACTAATCAGGAGGCCCAGGGCCACATATAGGCATCCTGACCGGCATGCAGCCGAAATCTGTGGGGCCTCAGAGTCCAATGATGTGATACTGTCACCTCCGTCTCAGGAAGCCTTTGCTGACACTCCCCTTCCCAACCCGCTGTGATCCACCAATCCTAAGAGCCTACCTAAAGTAGCCTGTGGACCATGATTAGCCCCTTTTGGAAGCTCCATGGGCAGAAATTCTTCCTCTTCTGCCTACAACATCCTCCATCTGACAGTAGACCCTTTCCTAGAAATGCCACAGGCAATGACAGAATCCCCCTCCCCAACACCCCCTGCCGACCACATGCACACCCCCACACTTCTGGGGGAGTATCTAAAGGAATGGGAGTCCGCATTGCCTACCCCATTCTCTTCTCCCTTAGTCTACGGTTATTGGGTGGGAAGACTGGGACGTAGCACAACACAAACACCAGTTCAATAAGTGGCATAAAGAAGATGAAGTTCTTGTCCTGGGGCTGTGGAAGGGACACTTTGTGGCTTCCCTGTGACCATGATGAGACTCGGGGGCTCCAGGCTCCCTCCCTTCCCGCCGCCAGTCCTTCTAAGACTCAGGGGCAACTTTGTGAGATTCCAGACTCGTTTTGCTCAAACTTCTTAGCCTTATTGGAGGGAAAAGGGGAACTGTGGTTTCTTTCTTTCTGTTACTGCTCCATATTCCCTTGGAGATTTCCATTTCTCCCTCTATGGCAGTTTTGCTGAACAGAACAGCTCTTTTCTTTTTTTTAATAATATACTTAAAAAAAATTTTTTTTTAAGATACTTAGATTATATAGATATTATGTAAAAAATATGGGGGATTCCCATATGCCCTGCTCCCAACGCCTCCCACATTTCCCCATTTAACAACCACCTTCATTAGTGTGGTACAATTGATGAACACATATTGGAGCATTGCCATGATGCATGGATTATAGTTTACACTGTAGTTTACCCTGTCTCCTGCACAATTTTGTAAGTTATGACAAGATATATAATAGCCTGTATCTGTCATTGCAATGTCATTCAGGACAATTCCAAAGTCCAAAAAATGCCCCCATTTAACACTTATTTTTCCCTCTTCTTCCCCTCAGAACAACCAGTGGCCATTGCCTCCACATCAATGATAAAAGTTCTTCTATTGCTAGAATCACAATAAATCTAATAGTAGAATAACAGTAAGTCTACTCTAGTCCATCATCCATTCCCCAATCCTGAGGATTCTGGGATGGTAATGCCCATTCTGCCTCTAATTGAGAGGGGGCGTAGATCCCATGGGGCAGATGGATGGGACTATCTTGCTTGCAGTTGCAGACTCTCTCTGTTCCTTGAGATGGTCATTGTCCATCATCATCTTCTTGTTAGTTGTCCTGGGTGAGTCCAAAGAACTGGAGACAGAAGAGCTCTTAATACAGACCTTATCTGCGCCATGGAGGTCCAGGAAGTGGAAACGGAGAAAAGGAAGGATACAACGTGGACATACAAGGCAGGTCTCTGGAAAAGAACACAGAGGCCGGGAGCAAGAGAGATCAGGAGGAAATGGAGATAATGTGTAGTAGGAGAACAGGGGTTCCTGTGTCACTCAATCAGGCGTTGCTCCCAGAAAGAAGTGAGGGAAAATAAAGATGAGATATAAACATTGGGATTCACTTGTGTGTGTGTGTTTTTTTCCCCTTGTTAGAGAAGTTGTGGGTTTGTAGAACAATAATGCATAAAATAAAGGATTCCCATATACTGCCCTATTATTAACACCTTGCATTGGTGTGGAGCATTTGTTACAAATGATGAAAGCATATTTTTGTGCTAGTAACTGTAGTCCATGGTTTATCTTAAGATTCCACTGTATAGTGTAGTTCCATGGATTTTTTTTAAAAATCACTTTTTAATATAAGAATTTATATTTCTTCCTTTAATCAGAATCTTAAAATCCAAGTTGATGAGTTTGTTTTTCTAAAAATGGAAAACTATGCTCAAAGCACTGTTCTTAAAAAATAACTTTAGGGGAGTGGGTGTAGCTCAGTGGTTGCACACCTGCTTCCCACATAGATCCTTGGTTCAAGCCCTGATACCTTCTAAAACAACAACAACAAAACTCTGTTCTTTTATCCTGTTAGTTTATTCAACTAACAATAATTGTAGGCCTCTAGTGCTCCAGTTTTAGAAATTGGAGATACAAACTGAGTGAAACAGTGAGGTCCTTACCCATTATATTGCAATGGCGTGTAAACCCTAGAGCTAAAACAGAGGTAGCAAATTCTAGGGACTAAAGAAAACCTTCTTAATTTAATAAAGTGTATCAATCAGAAATGCACAAAAAGCATCATGCTTAATGGTAAAATATAGAAATAATTTTCATTAAAGTAGGAAGAAGGCAAGAATGTGTGCTTCTGTTGCTACTGTCTATTGACAATAGACAATGTAATAAGACAAGAAAAATAATGGAAATAAATAAATAGTGGAAAGTGAAAAATAATACTGTCATTGTTTTTTAGATGATACTATCTACCTAGAAAATCTAACCTAATAATCGACAAACTGTTAGATTAATAGGAAATTTAAGCAGCTTAGCTGGATCCATACATAAAAATCAATAGCTTTCCTGCACACCAGTACTTAGTGAGAAAATATAACTTAATAAAATTGGAATTCACAATAGCAACAAATATAAAATATCTAAGAAAGAACCTAGTAAGAACGTATGAGACTCATACAAGGACAACTATAAAATTTTATAAAGGACTTAAAAGATTTGACTAAATAAAGAGATATGCCATATAAATATATCAGTTGCCCCCAAAGCCTATTACAGTAAGGTTTATTTTCATGGAACATGACAGCCTCATTCTTTAATTTAAATGTAAAAGAAAAATGTATAAAAAGAATCAAACTTTTTTTGGAAAGGGAAAATAGTGGAAGAAGGAACTTGCTCAATCAGAAATAAAAATATATCATAAAATGGTAAATAAAACCATATAAAATTGGTATGAAAGTAGATAGATAGTTCAGTGAAACAGAATAGTTAAGAAGCAAACATATACCTATGATCTTATAGATGATAGTGGAGATTGTGTTTCAAATCTTAGATCAAAGGCTGAACTATTCAATAACAGTATCAGAGAGCAGAACCACAGGCATAGCTTATCCTATTTACATTTAAAAAATCACCACAATGCTATGTATTTCTCTCTATATGTACATGTATACAATATATTTTAAAAGTTCTGGAAGTCGCCAAACGCGTGATAGATGCCCCTTGATCCAGTGTGCAGATGCTATGAGTTGTATTTCTCATTTAAACTCCATGACAAGCTCAAAGAAGTGAAATTCCTCCCTCAAGTTATCACAGCCAGAAAGGCTTCCTGCCCAGAGCCCTGCTCTGTCCACCACAGCATGGGGCCTTTATTTCATCTTGTTGCGACGGGGATGGGAAAAAAGGGACCCACTGTGGGACATGCCTGATTCTTGGTGTGTTCAAGCCAAGTCCTAACTACTCGAGTCATGGTTAAGTCTTTGGCAGGAATTGAAGAGCACACTGTCTATTTCAGCCAAAAAATGGACAAAGCATACAGACAGGCAAGCATTTCTAGAGGATGCTGATTCAGTTTTGAGAAATTTTCTAGGTTCTTCCTCGTCCCCTCTTCCATATCACACTGCTCTTTTAGCCCTTCAGCAGAGACAGGTAGAAGTAAGCTGTACTTAATATTTGAGACAGCTGGAGCCACTAAAGTATCAGAAATTTAAGTGGAGAAAGAATAGGGAGAAATAGCTGAGTGAGGACAACAGTTAGACTTAAGAGACACTAAGTAGTGAGGAGCTGAGTCTCCTATTCAGTCGGGTGAACTTTTGCCAGTTTTCTACACTTCTTAACATTTTGTGTCAAACTCTGTTACAGAGCTAGGTAATTTAACTCGTCAGGTGAATTCTAGGAGCGAGTTTATTAGAAGTGAAACCTCGCTTTTTGGTGTGTTTTAAAAGCAAGTCATGAAGATCTGTATAATTTTCCTATTGCCTATATCTGGAGAGAAAACAGGTTAGCCCGTGAAAATCAGAAGCCCAAGCTAAACATTTAGGAAAACGTTGTTTATAGAAGCGAATGTTTAGCCGTAGGGTTTCCTCACTGAGGGCTCTGTGTCAGTTTGGGGACTGAGGTGGAAATCACATGTGCCTCTAGTTCTGCTCAGCTCTTTAATTATGGTTCACCTTTACTCAATGACCCTCTTTCTCTTCTTTACTCCCTGTGAACAGAAACTTAAAAAGTGTAGTTTTTGGCAGTTGTCCTTGGTAGAGTTCCGTGCTTCCCACCCCACCCTTTAAAACCCTGAAAGGAGAGCTCATTTCAGAAAGTTGAGGGAAATCGATGAGGCATACAGACATCCGGAGAGGCCTCCTTGACCCGCCGTGAAAGCACCATGGCCGTTGGCGAGGCCTGACGGAGGCACTGGCAGCCATCTTTTCATTAACTCACTACTGAGGCCTTTTATGGACTGGGAATTCCGCACTCGATTACTCTTCACAGATCTTACCATCCAGGAGGGACGGTAGGAAGTAAACATGTAATAAATGCATACGTAGAAATTGATTGTTACAGTGAGGGAAATGACCAGGGTGAAGTATTTGAGAAAGGGTTGGCCGTGTTAAGTGTTGGAAGGCAAAGCATTGTGGACAGAGGGAACAGCAAAAATGATGGCCTGGAGGCAGGAATGAGTGTTTCGGGGGCAAAGGGAGGCCCGTGTGGGGCTGGAGTGTGGACGCCAGGGGGAGAGTGGAGGAAGGTGGACACGTCACAGGGAGCCTGGAGGACTGTGCTCAGGGCTTGGGTTTAATTAGATAAACAATGGGAAGCTATTGAAAGGTTTTCACCAATGGGGTATGTGGTTTTACCTGTGGTGTTTGTGTGTTGTTGTTTTAAGATTTATTTTGTTTATTTGTTTCTCTTCCTCCCCCTCGTTGTTTTGCACTTGCTGTCTCCTATCTGTGTCTGTTCTTTGTGTGCTTGTCTTCTTTTTGTGAGGCACCCGGAACCAAACCAGTGACCTCCCACGTGGGAGGGAGGAGCCCAATGGCTTGAGCCACCTCTGCTCCCTGCTTTGTTGTGTCGCTCATTGCGTTTCCTCGTTGCGTCGTCTTGTTGCGTCAGCTCACCGTGCCAAGCCGTCACATCAGCTGTCTTGCTCGTCCTCTTTAGGAGGCACCGAGAACCGAACCTGGGACCTCCCATGTGGTAGGCAGGCGCCCTACTGCTTGAGCCACATCCGCTTCTCTTTACTTGTGTTTTAAGACCGCGCTGGCTTTTGCATGGAGAATGTACTGGAGGGTGCAGCAGAGGAAGCAGGGAGCCAGAGAGGAGATGAGTGTGTTAGGTCAGGCAAGAAACTGCCGTCCCTCGCCGTGGACTGCGGTGACTTCTGATTCTGTCTCTGCCACTTCATTACTGTGAGACTTTGGGCAGGTTTCCTAATCTCCTGGTGTTCAACTGTTCACCCTAATAAAATAGGAACAAGTGGTTTCTGGAAGGAATAAGTATTCATAAAGTCCTCTATAAACCCGGACCATATGCTCATCTGAGGTATAATATTCATATTGAAAGGAGGTGGATTCCGGCAATGTTGGAAAAATCACTCAGCTGCTGCTGTGTGAGCAACGTTTTATTAGAGACCGAGGCTAAAAAGATGCATTTGTTTCTTTACTGCCCTCAGTGTCTCTGAGGGAGGGTGGCCGATTAAGAAAATATCACATGGTGTGGTCATTTATTGGTAGTCATTTACTGGGGTAATAACTTGGAAGGGCTGAGAAGGGTTTTTTTTTCTTTCTTTCTTTTTTAAAAAACCTTCGTGTCTCTGCTCACCATCTGTGGGCGATGGCAGGACTGTGGTGTATCCTGGGTGTTTGTGAGGGAGGCCTGACCCAGGCTATTAAAGACCCCGGCGGTCAGTCGCTGCCCCACTGAGGGGTGGCCGTGTGCTTTCCCCACCATAAGTGCCATCGGGAATTTATTGTCGTGCAGTTTGGGAAGCTGGACGTCGAGAATCAAGATGCCAGCAGGGCCATGCTTTCCACGAAGGCTGTACACTTCTGGTGGAGGCTTGCTATCACTCGTACCTCAGCCTCTGCCTCCATCACGTGGCCGCCTGTCCCCCGCCTGTCTCCCCCTGTGTTCGAATTTCCTCCGCTTAGAAGGGCTCAGCAGATTGGCTCAGAGCCCTCCCTGGTTCAGTTTGGCTTCACCTTCACTAATAACCTCTTCAAAGATCCCATTTACAAATCAGCTCACGTCCACGGGACGGGGGGTTAGGATTTGAACACATCTTTGTGGGGAACATGATTCGGTCCGTAACAGTCATATAATGCTTATTTTGGCTTTTAAACAGAGCAATTATATCTTCCATCATAAATTTGGGTCACTCGGCATCCTTAAGTTACGAGGAAATATCCTGTTTCAAACGTAATTTTCTGTGGTGGTACAGAGCAGATGCTGAGATTTGCCGCCCTGTCATCGGGGAGTGTCTCAGGTTTCCCAGGTAGACAGATTTACAACTGTTTGCTGGAGCGGGGCTCTCCGTAGAACTTTTTGGGACAGTAGAAATGTTCTATAACCCTGCTGTCCAAAACAGTAGCCACTAGCTATCTGTGGCTACTGAGCACGTGAAATGTTCCTAATGCAACTAAAGAACTGAATTGTTCGTTTAAGTTTAAATGGCCACCTGTGCAGCTCTAAAGGAATGCTCTTTCTCATGGAACCCCTCTCCTTTGAGTCCCAAAGGTTATGTATGAGCCCACAGAGCCCCACAATGCCCCACGCAGACCATTACCAGGATATCTATGTCTTCCATGTTTTGGGGAGTGCTTTCAAGTATACTTTTTGTTGGACAGTTACAGGGGATCACCTCTGCCATGTAAGTATTCCACCTTGGTGTGAGATTAAAGTGATGTTGAAAAGGGATCAGCAAGGAGGCAGTCCACAGAGGGAAAGGTGCCCCCCCCCATTGGTTGCTGTTCGGAGTTCTGGCTTTTTCCTATTGGATCTCTTTGGGTGGTCAGCCATGGCTATGGAGGAGAGCAAATCCAGTCAGGCTTTGTGTCATTTCCTACCCTTGGTGTTTAATATTGTCCTCTCTGGTATAGCTGCTGGAAAGTTGATGGTTTCTTGGCACGTGCCCATTTCCTTGCCTGCGTGAGAGATTTTGTGGGATTCTAACTACGGTACAGAGACCATGACAACAGCAAGACTTTATGGCTCCTTTGTTGTTCGGCAAAGACAAAGAGAACTATCAATGTCTTCCCATTTCCTTGGGAACACAAGTGTTTTCAGGAAGCCTTGATGTATGAACCAGGAAAAACCTTGGATTTGTGGTCCGAAAATGGGTAGCAAAGTTGTCCATGGGGAGAGAGTTGGAAATTACTTTAGTGTAGCTGGAGGGGCAATGCAAGGACAAAAAAAAGGGCAGGGGGCTCAGCATTGTTCTTTTCAGTCTATAGCTAAGGAAATAAAGACCCAAACAGAGATTGATGACATGTCCAAGTTTGATGGTAGGATGAGCTTTAACTGTGAACTAATTCTCTGCAGTTCTGGAATTTGATAACTGGGTTAACTCCCACCTCCCAAATCAGTTTAAGGCATAAACATTCAGCATACGGGTGAATTAATTTATATTCTACATAGTACAAGACACTTGAAAGAGAACAGATGACTGTTCAGTAGGTAACGGCTTAGTTTTTTGTATGGTCTAGATTTAGAATATAACATTTCCTGGGAAGACTGAGATTAAAATATTTGGGGTTACCTGCCATAGCAGTGAGGTATGAGAAGCCCTACGAATCTGGGAGAAATGACATCACAGCCCCCAAACAGCCCAAACAGTGATGTCACGGAGGCCCAGGTCCCTGGCAGGCATGGTCCTGTGAAAGGGCGGCTGGTTCTTTTGAAACAATTTGTTTTTAACAGGAACCATCTTGAATTGGTGGGTAGCCCTGTGTTTCACCATTGGTGGTCAATTTTCATAGCTATTTGTATTCCTGCCAGGTTCTCTGGCATGGAAAGCCGAGCAGGGCTTTTCAATTACAAGTGGTTATCCCAATTGTAGTGTTGACTTTTTCTACATGGAGCAGCTTCCTTCAAACCCTGGGTATGAGCTGACCTGCTTAGAAAATAGGTGGTCTGGATGGAGAGTGGGAGGGAGTAGGAGGGGTACCCCTGTGTGCTCCATAAGGCTGTATTTCCAGAATGTGCTTTTAAAGATTATGGTCAAAATTATCTTGATTGGGGAGAGCAATGACATTATAAAAGCTTCAATCATTTGTTTCCCTTTCTAATATAAAAAAAAAAAAAAACATCATTAATTTACCCACTTAAAAAGGGAGGATAAAAGAGATGATAAAAGTAGCACGAATACTATTTTAGGAACTTCAAAATCAGCTCTTTCTACTATCAGAAAGAGCTTAGAATATCTTTAAAGGTGAACACGGAAAAAGCCTTAACTATTTTTCCCTTTTTCTTTTCTGTTCTTTTTTAAAGGACCATATCATGCAGATAGGTGGAGATGTGTAGAAAAAACAAACCACCAAAAACTTTGTCAACATCACCTTTGTTTCTAGTCTCATGAAGAAGTCTGGTTCACGACTCTAGATAGCTCATCTGAGCCGTATGAGCCAATTTTGAGGGCTTGTCCTTGGTACAAATGGTGCTGCCATTTGGAACACTTTCCTGTTCCAAAGGCACAGACTTTTACTGTACTTTTCAGTGACTTAACATTGCAGATATGAATACTGCTTTATATCGTCAGCAAGACCAAGTCTTTTATGGTGTGTTTTGTAAGTCTGGAGGATCTCGTCATCAGGGTCTCTTTTTTTTTTTTTAGATATATTTTATTTTATTTATTTATTTTATTTATTCCCCGCCTTGCTGCTTGTGCTCGCTGTGTCTATTTTGCTGTGCGCTTTTCTGTCTGCTTGTCTCCCTTTGTTGCGTCATCTTGCTGCGCCAGCTCACCGCGCCACGCGGGCTGGCTTGCCTTCACCAGGAGGTCCCAGGAACCGAACCCAGGGCCTCCCATATGGTAAACGGGAGCCCAACCAGTTGAGCCACAGCCGCTTCCCCATCAGGGTTTCTTTGAAACCTCAGATTAGGGTAGCCCTTGAGGTGGAGGCTGCCAGTCCAGGCATTACCCGTCTTGAAGGAGAGGAGCTGGGCAGAGAGATGGACCCACCAGGGTCTGACGTTTTGTCTTGGAAGGGCTTCCGCAGCTAAGGTGTAGATCATCATCCCCTACGTTGGTGACTCATCAGAGTAAGCAATGTTACACCCTTCCTTTTCATCCATTGAGTAACAAACTCTTGACTGGAATCCCCTGCCCTTCCTGTGAGATGGGACATGCTCTGTGCTTTTCTGTTTCTGTTCTATTTGGAATGTGCATAGAAACTCCCCCCGCCCCACACCCACACACCCACTGTCATTGCCCCCATATAATTCCTCCTGTCAAATACTCCGCCCATCCTTTAATTTAACAGGGCAGGGTTTTTTCTTCTTCCTATGAATTGTTCTAACATTCCGTCTCTTAAGGTCTGTGTTAGAATTATTTGTGAACTGATCTTGTCTCAGTTTAAAGACAAACGGTGGGCTCCTTACAAGGTAAGATGATACCTTGTTCATCTTTGTAAACCCCACCACAAGCTGCCCTGCACAGACAACGTTCTAAATAATTCTTTGTTGAATGGCAGAATGAGAGTGGTTCAGCACCTACTATGTGCACACTCTTGTGCTGGCCACAGTAGAAGATTTATCAAAGAAAGACCTAATTCCTACCCACAACACTCTTAAATGCCCATGCCCACAGCATATGGGTGTTTCCATTATCTAATGCTCTGGAACAAACCACCTCAAACTTAATGGTGTCAAACAACCACCATTTTATTATGCTCACAGATGGACAAGGAATTTGGATAGGGTACTTTGGGGATGACTTGTCTCTGCTCCTTGTTGCCTGGGGCCTCAGCTGGGGAGACTTGAGTGGGTGGAGGATGCACACATAAGCTTTTTCATTCACACGTCTGGCACCTTGGCAGGAATGGCTGGAAGGCTCGGCCCAGCTAGGACCTCCAGCATGGGAAAGTCTGGGCAGGGGTAGGGGGGTTTCCACATTTCTTATGTGGCCTGTGGCTTCTTCCAAAGTGAGCATCCCAAGAGCACCAGATGACCTTTTCTGACCTAGCCTTGGGAGTCCCCTAGTATTACGTTCACTGTTTTATTGGTTACACGCGAATCCTAAGGCCCATCTAGATTCAAGGGGAGGAGAAATAGACCCCACCTCTTGATGGGGAAAGTAGCAAGGTCAGATTGCCGAAAAGCAGGAGAGATATGTCTTTGAAAACTATGAAACAATTGGCAACAATAGGTAAATGCCTAATTAAGTGGGGGGTACGGAGGTGGCTCAAATGGTTGGGCGTCCGTCTCCCATATGGAGGGACCCGGGTTCGTTCACTGGGACCTCCCGGTAAAATAAATAAATAAATAAAATAAAATAAAAAAATAATTAAGTGGCATAATAGCAAACAATGATTATTATTGGATGACAGAGTCCCTTGGGGAAACTTTCTTGGAAGAAGAGTACTGGGTCTCCCCTTGAACTCGGTTGATGAGTGGAGTTAGGGGTCATTAGTAGGAATGAGCAGCCTTGTACTGGGGATGAGATGGGACAGATCTAGACTAGCTGGTTGAACTGAAAGACTTGTTATTTCTCCTAAATTAGATTTCAAATTTTTGAGGGGAGTGCTGTTTAATATTATATCTACCTAAGAGGAAGATGAGATTTTTTTTTTCATTCTTTACTTTTTCCAATTAAAGCTCATACGTCATCTTAAATTTGTACAAAGCTTCCATCTAATGGTCAGGTGGGAAAGGAAGTAAATAAGACTTACCCAAATAGAAGAGGAAGAAATGAGAAGTAGATATGATAAATGATTTCTGCTAAAAGTCCTTTATTACTTACTTACAAAGATGCTGGGAATGTAATGATAGATCAGAGTATTCAGCTGATTCCCGACAGGTTTAAGTCTTCTGGGATCATATCAATAAACTCTAAAATGATACATTCACAGACTTAATTTTTCTGAGTTTGAGTTTCCCCATTTGGGAGAAAATAATACCTATGGTGTAATCTGGCGGAGATTTTATAGAAGATAACCTATGTAAAAGCATGCAAGCCCAGGCCTGGCATCAGTGGTCAGTCGATATTAGTTGAACATAAATATGACATATGCAAATGCCGAAGGGACAGAAAGGAGACCTCACCTACCGTCCATTTTTCAAACTTCCAGCCCTTTCTAGCAAATAAGAGTCCAGAGTCTGTCTTCTGTGATCTTGGACTAGGATCTCAGCATCTAGCGATCCGAGAAGCTCATTCAATGAGGTGTGATAAATGGTCTTTATTGAGCAACGCTTTGTGGAAAGATGTGACCACTGCTCCTTTTGAGTTTAAAGACATTTAAAACAGTCAAGCTTCAAAAGGAGGGACTATTTGAAAAGAAAAGCTGGCAAGAGGTGTGAGATGTAAACACTAGAAGGAAGCAAGGGTAGAACTAAGACAAAGGTTCAGGAAAGGTTCAGAAACATGTTTAGTTAAAATATATATGCTTACGTTGTATATTGCCTATAGATCCACTGGATAAAGCAGCCTTTTTGTAGGAGAGGTGATCTCAAATTCAGGTCTTCCTTTTGGATGAATGTGTGCTTTAGTTCACAGAAATCTTAGCAAATGTTTTTTTTTTTTGAGTGTTCTATGCCATGCACTGGGCTAAAAGGCTGAGCGCTGAGATGAATGTGAAATGGCCTCTCCTCCCAAAGAGTGAGTCTAGTGGGTGGTGGGAAATGTGTCAACCAATGGATGCCACTTATTGCTTTAGATGTCAGATGTCATCACACACGGAAGGACAAGGAACAACGGGGACATCCCCTGGGGGAGCTAGGGATGGATGACCTCCAAGAAGAAAGGATTCATCTGTGAGGAGTGCCTCTGGGGGTCAAGAAAGATGAGGGCAGAGAGGGAGTGTCCAGTGGACCTAACAACATGGCGGCCACTGGTGACCCTGCCAAAACCAGTGGAAATGGAGTGGCGGGAGAAAGAGTACAATAGACCAAAGAATGAACAGGCTTTGATGAAAATCACTGGAATTTTAATAATCTTGTTTTAGTACAGGTTTGGGGGAAGCTACTTTCTTCCTTTGCCAAGCTGCAAAACATACAGAGCTATTGTGCTGGTTTAGAGAATCCCCAAATTGAGCCAATGGGCCCACTGTGGTTTAACTCAGAGATCCTGTGGGATTGGTATTTTGACTCTCTTCTTCATTTCAGTCACAGTTCAGGATTTTCACACACCACCAAGGTCTAGGGCAAGCATCTCAACTTTCTAGAGATCCCCTCAGGGCTCATGAAGCAGCAGGCATGGCCTGGAAAGGTCAGGATTCTTTTTGTATAAGCAGAGAATACTTCATATAGCCCAGAGAACCCACTCTTTCTACATGTCCCCTCCCATGGGCTCACATAGGGTCACAGTTGGTTTCATATAACTCACAGCAGTGAAGCAGCTTTGCTCTTCAACATATCTGTCCAGGACCAAATTCTTAAAACCCCAGGGGCCCTGGGGTGATTTGGAGCCCAAGCCTTGAACCTGTCATAAAATGTAATGGACGGTATATTTTTAAGCCCTGAGACCAGGGAGTTCATATAACTTATGAAGACTGAAACAACATAATGCTTCTTTCTGCAGTTTTTAAAGCCTATTTTGAAGCATGCCAGAAACCACAGGGTGGTCCCTTTAATTGTACATTTTACCATTAACGCAGGAGTTCTTGACCATTTGTGTGCCATGGACCCTTTTGGCAGCTGGGGGGAAACCTATGGACCCCTTCTCAGAATTGTATTTTGATACATATTATAAAATACATAGGATTACAAAGAAAGCCAATTATATTGAAATTCAGTTATCAAAACCTTTTAAAAACAAACCACATTTGTAGTATAGTAAAATACCTACTACTTTTTATTAAATGCACTAAATAATAATGAGATCTACTGGAGTTCTAGGTACTCATGAGCAGAAACAATATTTCAAAGTATCTGCGAGGACTGTACTGTGATGTGAAAAGATCTGAGTTTTCCATTGATGAAAAAGTCACAGGCCTTGCTCATATTTCTGTGGTTTATTGCCTACATTTATAATGGAAGGAAATGCTCTGTTTCAGTTAAAGTTTAAGAAAAATAAAGATGTTAGAAAAAATTCCCCATCTAAGTTCATAGACCCCTGAATTCTCTTCCAGGTCAAGAATCTGAGGCTTAAGATATAATTTTGGTTGAAAGTAGTAAAAAAATAAATAAAAGCATATAGTTTATGTGCAGTGTGGTAATAGAGCATCAGTATTTCAGGGGTGAGGAGTTCATTATTAATTTTGTGGACAATCCAAGCACCAGCCCTTTTCGTTCCTCACTTGGCCCTTTGTAAGTCTCAACACCTCGTGGACAACTCTGGAAAAGAAACAGGTTTACCCTGAGGAGGGCTGGCGCTGATCTGTGTCTTTAATCCACGCCTTGAGCCTAAGACTGTTACTTTGGAGAGCTTGGGCTGGTCTTTGTGAGAGTAAATAAAAGAGGGGCAAGGCAAAATTCTGAGTGGAAAGAATGGAGAGTAACATTTAAAGTGGTAGTTTGAGGAAGCGGCTGTGGCTCAAGCAATCGAGCTCTCGTTTACCATATGGAGGACCTGGGTTCGATCCCCAGGACCTCCTGGTAGAAAAAGAAAAAAGGCTTCCCATACCCACACAGCAAAGTGACGGACCAAAAAGAAAATGCAACCAGACAGAAAATAATAATAATAATAATGAAGTGGTGGTCTGCATATGATGTGGGTGCTATTTCAGGATTGATGCCTTCCTGCCTGTACTTTGGTCTGGCGTGAGCTCTGGGTCACCCCTAGCCTTCTGTCTAGTCCTTATCGCCTCTTTAAGGCTGTGTAAACCAACATGTTCAGTGCAGAATGTATAATATGGTATCTTACATCCATCTGGTTTCCCAGAAGCAGAATCTGAGATGGGGAGTTTTTCCAGAGATTTATTGGGGGAATGAGGAAATAGGACAGGGTAGGGGAAGATGTTGAATAAGGATGTGGTCTCAGGAAAAGTGTAGACTTGGCTTAATCCCAAGAGAGCTGTGGAGTGTGAATTGCTCCACTGAGTTTATCCTACCCAGAGGCATGTGGGGGTGGGGTGCTTTATACCACTGCATCAGTCAGCCAGGGGAGGGGGGGGAACGTACGTTTTCTATGATGTGGACCCAAGTACCACAAACTTCGCAGCTTAAAACGACATCCAGCCACACACAAGTCTTCCCTCCAGTCAGGAAGGTGGAATGCGAAGCTCCAGAGCTCTGTCCCCCCGCAGAAGCTTTGAACAACTAGCAAGAATGGGAAGAAACCTCTTTCTCAAAGCTCCAGGAAACAGTTAAAGGACTGCAGTAATAGGACAACTGCTGAATTAAGAAAAATGCCACTTAAAAGCAGTAGGATTTACCATCGAAGGAGCAAAGAGAGTCTGCAACTGCAAGCAAGATAGTCCCATCCACCTGCCCCAGGGGGTCTAAGCCCCCTCTCAATTAGAGGTGGAGTGGGCATCACCGTCCCAGGATCCTCAGGACCAGGGAATAAATGATGGACTAGAGTAGACTTAATGCTATTCTACTATAGACTTACTGTTTTTCTAGCACTGGAAGAACTTTTATCATTGATGTGGAGGCAGAAGCCACTGGAGGTGCTGAGGGGAGGGAGAAGGAGAAATAGGTGTGATATGGGGGCATTTTTGGGACTTGGGAATTGTCCTGAATGACATTTTAATGACAGATACAGGCCATTATATATCTTGTCATAACTTACAAAACTGTGTGGAAGAGAGTGTAAACTACAATGTAAATTATAATCCACGCTTGGTGGCAATGCTAAAAAAAAAAAAAAGGTGGGATTTCATGGTACCCTGGCTGGCCCCTCTCCTACCCTTCATTGCTTGACATTGAGCTTGCCCACTCTCGCAGTATACATCCCTGGTCCTGGTTTTGGAGGGAACAGATAACCCTTGTGCACATACTGGGAGCATCATGTCTGGCCCAGGCTGGTGATAACCTGAGGGATTCGCTGTCCCAGAACTTACCCTGAGTGCACAAGGCAGCTATCTCACTGAGCTACAGAATCTGTGAGGGAGCCCTCAAGTCACGCTGCCTGAGGCAAGGGGATTGCTGACTGTAGGACACATAATGCAGTGCCTGGGACTGTAAGGAATATGTTTCCTGGGGAAGAGAAGACATTGGGTCCCTGAAAATGGGGGAATTCTTAGAACCAAATGCACATGCACAGAAAGGACCCCGGAGGCTCCTGTGTTTTGGCCTGGCGCTGTTCTCTAAACTCATTTTATGGATTAGCTCTGAAGAAGGGCACTCACACAGGTCAATCAGCAAAGACTGGGAAAGGCGTTTTCTTTTTCCCTTCTCTTTTTTGTTTTTGTTAGTGTTGGCATCAAGGAAAGCTTGGTCATAACATTAGCTGGGTACAAGCTTAAGGAAGCTAACTCCTCAAAGTCTAAGTTCCAGTGATAGCACATTAAAATATCAAAATGTCCAGGTTTCAGCAAAAGATTACAGGACATACAAAGAGACAGGAAGCGATGGTCCAGGCAAAGGAGAAGATTAAGCATTAGAAACTGTCACTGAGGAGGACCAGTCTTGGGACATTCCAAAGTGTTTTTTAAAAAATGGTCCTAAATATGCTGAAAGAGCTAAAGGACATCAGGAAAATGATAGATGAGCACAAAGAGAATATCAACAGAGAGATGGAAATTATGAAAAGGAACCAGACAGCTGAAAACCACAGTAACAGAAATTGAAAATCCCCAAGAGGGCTTCAACAACAGATTGGAGCTGGCAGAAGAATCAGTGAACTTGAAGATAAGGCAATTGAAATCATCCAGTGGGAGGTGCAGAAAGAGGAAAGAATAAAGAAAAGTGAACAAAGCCCGAAGAACCTGTGGGACACCATCAAGCGTATCAATATATGCATTGAAGGATTCCCAGAAGGAGAAGAAAGAGAGAAAGGAGCAGAGAGGCTATTCAAAGAAATAATGGCCGAAAACTTCCCCCAACTTAACAAAAGACATGAATATACACGTGCAATCCAGATGTCAGTTGGTTGTCATCTAGAATGCGGGGTTGCCTTCTAGGCTCACATGGTTGTCGGCAGAATTCACGTCCTTACAGCTGTGGAACCCACTGGGACTGGCTTCTTCAAGGCCAGCAGGAGAATGTCTCTGCTGCTTCAAGTCCGTGGCTCAGGGAGGACCTGAGCCGCCTTCTAAAGGGCTCACCTGATGAGGTAAGGTCCACCCAGATAATCTCTCTCTTGATGAGCTGATTAGGGACCTTAATTACATCTGCAAAATCCCTTCCTCTTTGTCATGTAATATAGTCAAGGGAGTGGCATCCATCACATTTACAATCTTTCTCACATTACAAGGGCAGGAGATTATACAAGGGTATTCGTCAATGAGGGTCATCTTAAAATTCTGCCTATCACAAGGCATAACCTCCCAGGCATCTCTGGGGGAGGTGGCTCCCATCCGTCAAGGGCAATCCTACGGAGAAGGTTGTAGGTGTAGCCAATGCCTGAAACAGCCAGAGCTGAGCCCATCAGCTGGAAAAGGGGATCTGGGCAGGGCGCTAACAGCATTTGCTATATGTGGGACTCTACCAACATCTCCAGCTTTAAAAATAGAGGTTAAGGCTGATGTAGGGTGAGTGGCCTTGAGAGTCTGATTTCTGTCCCTCATGCCACTTTGACCTCAGTTTGGTGGGAGAGACAGACACATGGATGAGTCATTCCTGAATATGTCACACACGTGGTGTAGCTTCTACTGGTCATGCAGGCCCAAGTGTGAACAAGGAAGTGTTTGTCATCTGCAGACCAGCACTCAGGACCTGAATGGGTCACTTTAGAGACCATTTGCCACTGCCATGACGCTGCCTTCTCTGCCACATTTCACTCCTGGTAAGAGGCTGGGATGCACGGGGGTCCCCAGGGCTGCGGGAGGCTTCTCTCCTTCCCTCTTTTCAGACATCTGTGGACACAACTTCCCTCTCTGAGCCCTGCCATAGTCTCACTCCCTCACAGAGTCTACTGGTACAGAAAGAAGAAAGATGCTGGCTCTGTGATTTGGTGAGCCACTTTGCTTCTTTGGTCCTCAACTTTTTCATTTCTACAATAAGGGTTTTCCATGTAGTCAGTAGGGGACTCCCCCTTGGGCATGTCTGGGGCTTTGAGATAGGATGTTGAGCAATCAGGGACTCTCTCCCACCTCCAGCATATTTTATTATACATGTATATTTAAATAATTTTCTGCTGCCGTAATTTTTTTTAACCACTGAGTTGCTGTATTCAGATTCCCTAGAAGCAGAACCTGAGGCAGGGATCCAGGCTTATAAAATTTTTTGCTCTTAGAAGAAGGGGAATGAGGGAAACAGGACGGGGCAGGAGATGGAGCGAAGCAAGAAGGTGGTCTCGGCTGGAGACTAACCTCAGCCTAGTCCCGAGGGGAGCTCTGGGCCATGAGTTGCACCTCAGAGTTGTCCCCAACCTTTCATACACCCATGCCAGGCAGCCATTGCTAGGGGTTTGCCCTGAGTGAGGTGGGCGGCACAAAATCTCCTAAGTGAGGGGGCTCTCATTTAACCAAGGACAATTTCTGTAGAAGCAGTAGCTGTGAGCTGAAAACAAACAACAGGCATAGCTGGGGGATGAATACACCAACCCCATAAAGGGAAACTGGGTGGGAAACCAGCATCTACGTCATCACTAAGGGACCTTCTGAGTAAACAGTTCTTTGATTGGGTATGTTTCTCGTTCCTCGTGGAGTAACTGACAAAGGAAAACGTTCATTACATCTCAGAACAGCAGCTCAAGCCCAGCCAACATGGAACTATTCATTCCCTACCCTTAGCCTTGCCCTTCATCTTGCAATCCCTATCTTGGGTAGAATACTCCAGAAGCTTTGACTTCCTCCCCACCATCCTGAGGCCCGCTGAGTGCACTGATCTGGATTCTCAATTCTTCTTCCCAAAACTATTGTCCTTAGAAATGGGCCCCCTGCCTTCCTACCCTAGGCTTCTGCTAGTTCTAGTAAAGCACGATTGTGCAAATTAGAAAAGCAAGGAGCACAGCCAGGAGCTGTGGGGGGGCTCATTTGGGTGTGATGGTCTTGGCTTCATCCCTGTCCAACCCCAGTCAGTGTTTCAGATCACCTCTGGGGTTCTTATCCTAAAGTGGACTTAAAAAAAAAAAATTATGACAGTCTTCATTGATTCAAGAGCCAACTCCCGAACCTGGTGTCTGAAGGCCAGTGACCTGGCTCTCGTCTGCTCCCCTCCCCGCACCTGCAGCCCTCCCTGCCTCTGGACCCTTCTCAGGAGGTGGTGGTGATGATGGAGATGATGAAGCTGCTTTTCACGGAGTGCCAAGAGCTCTCTGGGATGCTTGATATTGATTGTCTCATTTAATCTTCATCACAACCAGGCAAGCCTGATTCTGTTAACCCACTTCACACCTGAGAGAACAGGTTCGGAGACACCAAGTGATGTGACCAAGTCCACACTGTTCGTGAGAGACGGAGCTGGCACTCCCTCAGACCTAGGAGTGTCTGGTGTCACGGCCCTTGCTTTCTGTCTTACCATGTCACCTCCATTCCTCAGCTGTCTATTAGACCCCCATATTATCTTTGCCAGCTGATACTATGGCCCTCAAACCCAGTCCCCTGTCAGGCTGCTGAATGTCTTGTTTTCCTTGCAGGACCACCTCCGCTCCAAGGACTCTTGATTTTGTTTTTAAAGACTTATTTATTTATTTATTTCCACCCATCACCAACATCCCCATCGTTTTGTGCTCGCTGTCTGCTCTCTGTGTGTTCTTCAGTGTCTGCTTGTCTTCTCTTTAGGCGGCACCGGGAACCGATCCTGGGACCTTCCGGAGTGGAAGAGGAGAGCTCAATCTCTTGCGCCACCTCAGCTCCCTGCTCTACTGCGTCTCTTATTGTCTCCACTGTGTCTCTTTTTGTTGCGTCATCTTGCTGTGCCAGCTCTCCTGTATGGGCCAGCACTCCTGCGCGGGCCAGCACTCTGCACAGGCCAGCACTCAGCTCGGGCCAGCTCGCTTTGCCGCACAGGCCAGCTTGCCTCTCACCAGGAGGCCCCGGGAATCGAACCCTGGACCTCCTATGTGGTAGACGGGAGCCCAATCGCTTGAGCCACATCCGTTTTCCCTCCAAAGACTCTTGACACTCCCAGTCTTACCTAACTCTGGGTCAGAAACAGTTCCTCCCTCGAGGGGGGTCCCCCAGTTCTTGTGCGGGCACCCCACTCCCTCATCTCTGCTTTGCACTCTCACCCCCTCCTGCCTGCCTGCTCTCTGCCTCCATTTGGTGCCAGGCACGTGGCCCTTGGCAACTGAGAGTTTGCTGGAGTTCCCCGCAGGGCCATCGCACGCCCATCCTCTCACCCTTCACACCAGCAGCTCACACCTGCTGTCACCAGCCCTGACTTGCACTCCGTGTCCCGCCCACTGCTGCTGCACACCACCTTGTCAGTCAAGGGCTTGCTCAGGACTGTTCAAGAGACTCTGGGAGCTCGGGTTTCCTCAGCCCTTTCTGAGCACTGATGCTTGCCAAAGAAGCGTATGTTTCAGACTAACAACGGTATCTATTACCATAATATGCTATTACATAGAAAGTAATATGTAGTCATAATTAAAATCGCTAATCTCATGGAGAAACTGTCAGAAGCAAGCTTCCCTCGCCTGCTTATAACTTATGCAGTGTTCTCATGACAGGGTTTCTGGAGTTCTTTGAAGTCAACTGTTTTTCAGAGCCCTGGCTGTCTAGACAATGTTTATAGCTGAAATCATCCAAAGATAAAGCTTCCTCTCCTCTTTTTCCCAGTGTAAATCCTGTCTTGTAAGACTCTTATATTCAGTTGTGCTTTTCATAAATTTTGTTTAAAATTATTTTTTGGATTTTCTCCCTCCGTTTTACTTTTGGCAATTAGGTTAGTGGTCATTAAGCCTATCTTTCGTTTGTCCTTTTTTAACTTCTAATACCCCAGATGAAACCACGTCTGGCCTCCATTTATTCTCTTAAAATATGGTGTATCAGTCAGGGTTCTCTAGAAAACCAGAACCGATTGGAGACGCACACACACACAGAGACTGATTGATTAATTAATTTTAATGAGTTGGCTCACGCAGTTGTGAGGGCTGTCGAGCAGCCTAGAAGTCTAGAAATTCCTGGAAGTATGCTGTTGCGCTCCTGAGGCAGAATTTTCTTCTATCGGTAGCCCTCAGTTCTTTGCTTCAAAGGCCCACCCAGGTCATCAGGGTAATTTCCTCTACTTGCACCCGACTTATTGAAGATGCTAATCTCATTTACACATTATCTCCATAGCAACATCTAGGCCCGTGTTTGAGGAAACAACTGGACACCATAACCTAGTCATGCTGACACATAAAATGATCCATCACATGTGTGAAATATGTTCTTGCTAGATGTACATTTCATAATAAGTATTCGTTTCCCAACAAGGCAGTTTTTACAGATTTTCATATCAAAGTTGCCATTTAAAATTATGATAAAAATAATAGCCACTGTTTATTGCTCTTCTATGGAAAGCTAGTCATTGTGCTAGGTGGTTGATGTACTTTACTCATTTGATTCTCATTGATAACCATATACAGTTAGGGTTATTATCCCCACTTTATTGATGGGCAAACTGAGGCCCGGATCCCAACTCTGAATCCCAGACTGATGGACTCCTGAATCTCTAGTTTTTATTCTAATACTTTGTCACCTTATTTTAGATTACCTATGCAGGTAGTTTAAAAAAATTTTTTTTATCTGATTTGATTTTAAAATTACTAAAGGTATGGCTTCAATTAACATGGTAGTGTAAATACAATAAAAATAAAAGTTCTCCTTTCTCCCTTTCTCATTTCTGCTCCCAGAACTATTTTTCCAAATATTTTTTCTGTGTTATTTACAAATTCTGTGTGTATCTATAAGAACAAGTATTTTTGCATACGTGGATTCATATTAAACATAATATTCTCTTCCTTCTTTCTCTTAACCTTTCTTTAAAGATTTTCTGCAATGATGCATAGTTAACTATTCATCTTTTGAACAGCTGCACAGTATTTCACTGTATGAGTTGGCCATTGTTTATGTAACCTGTTTCCTATAGATAGACATTTAGGTTGTTTCCAGTTTTATGCTTTAACAAATCATGCTGGACATCCTTATGTTTGTATCTGTTTATATCTTTACATATTTGCATATATACTGTAGGCTCACTTCATAGAAGTCAGATGGCAGATTTTTCTTACTCTTATTTTTTGAAGCATAACATTGCTATAGAAAGGAATGAATTTTCACGAATTGACCACGCACATTTCACTAGCACCCAGATCAAAAAACAAAATTACCAGCGTCACAGAAGCCACTTTCATATTCTCATCTAGTCACTACCTTCCCAGTAAGTAGTACTAAGGTCCTGACTTCTATACCATATATTTGTTTTTCTGAGTTGAATATTATATAAGTGGAATCATCCAGTGTGTTCTCTTTTGTGTCTGGCTTCTTGTGCTCAACATTATGACCATAAGATTCATCCACGGTTTTGGATGAAACAGTGCACATTTGTTTTTATTGGTGTATGCTATTCCATTGTCTGAACATACCACAAGTTATTTATGTATTCTCTTCTTAATGGACATTTCGGTTGTTTCTAGTTTGGGCAATATTAGAAATATTGCCGCTAGGAACATTTTTGCATATGTCTGCATTTTGGGTTGGGTATAAACTTTAGTGTGGAGTTTCTGGGTCATAGGGTGTGGTATACTCAGCTTAAAAGATAATGTCAACAGTTTTCCAAAGCTGTTGTGCCAATATTTACTTCCATCAGAGTGTATGAGAGTTCCAGTTTCTCCACATCTTCACAAATACTTGGTATTGTCTATCCATTTAAAATTTTAGCATTCTGGTAGGTATATAATGGTATTTCAGTGTGATGTTGCTTTTTTGTTTTGTTTTTTTAAAAACAGATTTTATTATAAAAATGAATCACTGTCCTTTTAAATTTCATAATATCGGTGTGGTTTTAGTTTGCATTTCTTTGAGCATCTTTACATATGTTTATTGACCATCTGGATGTTCACTTTTTGAAGTGCTTTTTCATATCGTTTGCTCATTTTAAATTTGGGTCATCTATTTCTTACTGATTTGTGGTAGTTATTTATATATTTTGAATCTGAGTCCTTTGTTGGGTATATGTATTACAATATCCTTTTTAGTCTATTAATGGGAGTCTTTTAATGAACAGAAGTTCTTAATTTTTATACAATCCAATAATTTTTATACTTACAGTTTTTTATCCTAAGAAATCTTTTTCTATCCCAAGGTCATGAGTATATTTTCCTATTTTAGCATACAATCCTGTATGTGTTTTGTTAAGTTTATACCTAAGATTTCATTTTCTTTGGAGTGATTATAAATGGCATTTTTAACTTTGGATTCCACAATATTCGTTATTAGTATATACAAATGGGATTGCATTTTGTGTGTTGATCTTGTATCATACAACCTTGGTATACTCATCAGTTGTAGAAGGTTTTAGAATTTCCTTGTATTTTCTACATAGACAGTCATGTCTTCTGCAAATAGGGACAGTCATTTATTTTTCTTGCCTTATTGCACTAACTAGAACTTTTAGTACTATGCTGAATAAGAATGGTGAGAGTGGAATTCATGTCTTGTTCCTGGTCTTAGAGGGAAAGCATTCAGTCTTTCACCTTTAAGTGTGATGTTGGTGCTAGGTTTTTTATAGAAGCTTTTTTATGAGATTGCACGTTTCCCTTTATTCCTAGTTTGCTGAGCATTTTTATCATGAACAAATGCTGGGTTTTGTCAAATCCATTTTCTGGGACAATTGATAAAATCATAAACTTTTTCCTCCACGGCCTGTTGACATGTGGATTACATTGAGTAGATTTCTGAATATTGAACCAACTTTGAATATCTAGAATAAATCTCACATTTGTCATGTGTATTTTTCTTTTTACACGTTGTTGTATTTTGTTTGCTAATACTTTGTTGAAGACTTTTGCATCTGAATTGATTAGAGATATGGTTCTTTAGTGTCTTACTGTCTTTGTCTGGTTTTGCATCAGGGTAATATAAGCCTCATAAAATGAACTGTGACGTGTTCCCTCCCTTTATGTCTTATGGAAGAGATGGTATGAAATAAATGTTAATTGCTCCTTAAAAGTTTGCATATACATATACAGGAGACATCTCCATTTACTACAATGAGAAAGGAAGGAAGTTTAACATCCTGATGTGCTTTGGGTACCTACCCAGTGCCACACCCCCAGTGAAACTTTAAATTGAGCCAGTGTATTCCAGGTTAAGTTGGGCAATCAGAACGTGGAAACAAAACAACTTCATAGAGCAAGTTACGAATTGCAGAGGAATTTTATACAAGGAGTAAAGCCTGACTGGACCATTATTGCATGGACCGAACACTCAAAGTTATTAGAATAATCTTTCTTGGAAAAATCAGCTTATGGACTTTTAGCAATGCTTTTAAAAACTAAGGGAAAAAATTCTGCAGAGTATTTCAAAGTAATACAAAATTAATCCACAGACTTGATTGAGAAGATCAAATGATCCCCCAATTTTTTTCTCCTTACTTAGACAGATTCCGGAGGCAGAAAAGGAGATGTCTGGGTCAAAACAGAGTTCACAATGTATGTACCTGACTCATTGCCCATCTGTTCCTTCTGGTTGCCCACGATGATAAGTGGCACCAGTGCCTGCTCAGTCATTGAAACTCAACACTTGGGCATCTCCATTACTCTCCTCTCTTATCCCTCACATCCAGGCACCAAGCCCTGTCATTAGCTCTTCCTAAATCTCTCCCACACCCCTCCCTTTTTCTACAGCTCCACTGCGGTGTCTCACTTAGGCTCTCTCTAGCGTTCCTCTACACCTCCCCAGCCTTGTCCCCGGTCTCACCCCCGGTCACTTCACTTCCATGCTACAGCTAGAGGGCTCTTTCCAAATCCCAGCCTCCTGCAACCTCCTCGCTGGCCCACCTGCTTCCAGTCTCACCCCATCAATCAAGCCCGCTGCAGCCAGAGGGATCTTTTTACAGCACAGCCTCTAGTATGACGTTACTCACCCTCTAGTTTTTAGGATAAAGTCCATACAACCTGTCAGGCCCACCCGAGATCTGTCTCTGCCTGAGCATCTCACTCTTTTTTTTTTAAGATTTTATTTATTTATTCATTTATCCCCCCCCTGCTGCTTGTGCTCGCTGGGTCAGCCAACCACGCCGTGCGGGCGGGCTTTTGCCTTCACCAGGAGGCCCCGGGAATCGAACCCGGGGCCTCCCACATGGCAAACGGGAGCCCCACTGATTGAGCCACAGCCACTTCCCTGAGCATCTCACTCTTAACTATTGCCTACAATAACCCCCACCCTTACCCACAAGCCTGACCTTCCCACCTTTAGGAATCACCTGCAGTCCCCCTGCAGCCCTGCACACTGCTGAGGCAGCCACACCACCTATCTGCTCTCTGACTAATGTCCTTCTGAGAGACCTGCCAACCCTCACTTGTGTCCCCAAGGCGTCCTTTGGTGCACTGTCATTACCTGCCTGTTTCCCCTGGGACTAATTGTTCCCTGAAGGTCTTTCATCTCTGTCTCCCTGGGGTTCAGCATATGGCCTGGCATAAACTATAAGCACCCAATAAATTTTAAATTGAGCATATGTTAAGTCACCTGCAAAACCTCAGCTGCTGCAAATGCTGCCACCAGCCTGGGGGTTCTCCTCGGGGTCTCCGTCAGTTTTCAGAGGCAGGAGATTCCTGTGGATTTTAGCAAGAGAAGGTGGATTCTTGCCTTGTGGTCTGTTTGTTCAACTTTAGAAGTTTTGATTCGTAGTAAATTTTTTTTTTAAAGGAAAATTTTAAAAAGTAAAATTTCAGTGATGAAGGTCTGAGCCAGAACCTTGAGCCTCCTCTACCGTGAGGAATTTTCTCCGCTTAATTGCAGTGCTAAGCTGAGGGAAGCTGTACTTCCAAAAATGAAGAGGAAAACACTAATTATTGTTGCCACTTTTCCTTCACAACTCAGATAAAACAAACAGTGTGGGAAGGAGGCGCTGTCCTTTGAGGGTGTGGGCTCGTTTCTGATCAAAATCGAGAGTTTTCCTTCGTTTCCAAGTGGGGCACACTGTTTACCTAGACTTCTAGACCAGAACATGTATATGTGGGCAATGCATGGTCAAATGTGGAATATGTACTACTGCCCCATAGCTCTGGCCCCATTTACTTGAAAATCTGCCAGAAGTGACCTGGTTGCAAATCAGGACTTGTCCTTGTATCTGGATTTGTCTAGGAGTCAT
Source organism: Tolypeutes matacus (assembly GCA_026826555.1). Lineage (NCBI taxonomy): Eukaryota > Metazoa > Chordata > Mammalia > Cingulata > Chlamyphoridae > Tolypeutes > Tolypeutes matacus. The sequence continues at coordinate 5,126,288 of JAKSZT010053846.1, forward strand.
GGGGACTAAAATCTATCACTGAGTGCCCCGGCCAAGGCACTCAGCATCTGACCATGAGGGCAGTCAGCCGACTGCAGCCTCACTGCCCGACCATGGGCCTAGGCCTTGGAAGCAGAGGGTGGGGAGTCTAAGATTCAGGCCCTGCCACTTGCGGCTGTGAGAACATGGACAAGTTGGGTAGTTTTCGAACCTTATCTTTCAGTTCTGTAAAATGGGATGAGCTACCTTCCTGAGAGCTAGTGTTGATTGATAGTTAAATGAGTAGGAATGCATAAAGCACTAGTGTATTAACCTCTTAGCTGCTAAAATAAATACCATACAATGGGTTGGCTGAATAAAAGGAATTTATCGGCTCATGGTTTCAGAGGCTAGAAGGCTTACGTACTCCTAGGGTCAGTGTCTTCTGTCTGGCCAGCAATCTTTTGGGTTTTTCCATCACATGACAGTGCACATGGCAGCAACTTCTTTCTTTTCCAGGGTCCATTGAAATAAGTCCACACCCAAAGGACCAGGGTTTGGGACCTGGCACGCCTTTTATGAGGGGCATGGTTCAATCCCCAAATAGCATAGGGTCTGACATGTAATTGGTGGTCAGCAGATGCTTCTTTTCCTTTCCCGTCCCAGGACCTCAGCTTGCTGTCTGTGACACAGCAACAGCACATAATATCTGTCCCCGACTCAGCATTGCTGCAGAATGCAAGAGAGATGGAGCAGGTGATAGACCTCTGGAGCATCATAGTAAGCCGGCTGCTGCAGCCTCCTGGGCACCCAAGCCAGCTCAGTGTTGTTGGGGTCCCTTCTGCCCAGAACTGCTGGAACATGTAACAAGAGGCTACTTTTCAAACTTATTAAAACAGGTTTATGCAATTAGTCATCTGTGCCAGAGCACAGTCTTCCCAACCTAGATGTCAAGTTTCATTCTTCAGCCAAAACAAAGTAAGGTTTCCCTGTTTGGTGATCATAACTTTAATGACTTCACATTTAGAACCAGGTCTCTTCAAGACCCTGTTTGTCATTTATTCACATTTACCTTATTGGGTGAAACATTTCCACACTTGAAAAAAAAATTTTTTTTTGGAGGTGCAGGGGATTGAACCCAGGACCTCATACATGGGAAGCAGGCTCTCAACCACTGAGCTACATCTGCTCCCCAGTGAGAGTTGGCTTCCTTGTTTCTTGTTTGTTTGTTTTATTTTTAGGAGGTACCGGGGATCAAACCCGGGACCTTGTGCAAGGGAAGCAGGTGCTCAACCATGAACTACATCAGCTCCCCTGCCCTATATACTCTTAAGTCAAAAGTAATTTTTTAGGGTGGTGTTGGAACCTAAAGCTGTTGGGATGACTTTTAAATAGTAGTATTTTACGGATTTAAAGAAAAATAGTTTTGCTTCTAGTTCTAAGAATGCATCTAGTTCTACCACTTACTGGCTTTGGGATGGAGAGCAATTCATTTGAGTTCTTAAGCCTGTTTCTTTGTCTATAAAAATGAGGGTGTTATGAGGATTAAGTAAGATAATGTCTGTGAAGAGCTTGGCCCAGTCTCTGGAATAGAGTTGGTAGCCAAGAAGTGTTATGACATCTGTCTCCCTGCCCCACTGTCACCCCCACCTCCAGGAATAGCGACATCATAACTGGCTTATTTCCACATGAAGGGTTGAAATGCAAAATCTTAAAATGGTCATGGTAAGTTTAAAGAAGCACTAAAAATGTATTTGTAAAAACATTACGATTGCAATCATTCGTTATTCTCAACACTGCCTACAATCTCTACATTTTGGTCAGCAGAGTCAGTAGTCAGGATTCGGATCCCAGGTGTACATTTACTTCTGGAATGGACGAGGATATCAAAGGTGGTCCTAAAAGCTGGAGTTCCAGAAGATTTTCTGGAAATGGTTTATCCAAAGACGCCCCCCTACTCCTCTGGAGAGGTCTTGTATTTTATTGATGCTGGATTATTGAATCTATTGCCAGCTGAAAGCTTTCCGGAACATAAAAATAGATCAACTCTGGAGGTGTCTGTGCCCCTTCACCCCATCCCTCATACCCCACAACTCAGCTGCCACAGGTGCAGCCATGTCCGCCCTTTTCTCTCCTCCACAGCTGCGGGAGCTTCTTAATCTGCCCTCCAGAGTCCCCAAGCAAGCACCCCTGAACACTGTGCCTAAGTGCTCTGAGGAATCACAGGATTCCATAACCCTCCCTCTCCTTTCCTGTTGTGACTATCGACCTATCATTTCCTTGGGGCTTAAAGTCCTTGGGCTCCAAAGGAAAGACGTCAGACTTTCATCCTTGGCTCCAGCTCATGATGAATTTTGTGGAGACACCAGGCCCTTCACTGTTTCGGGGTCCCTTGTCCCTAACACAAGATCCCTGTTTATCTCAACACAAAAGAGCTTTGATCATCAAAACACTGTGAATGCAAAGGGTTAGCATCGCAGTGAGAGCAGATGCTCTCCCGCCCGCCAACTAGTTTATAAGCATATTTGGAAGATGAGTAAAATAATGTCTTCCATATGCTAAAGGAAAGATTATGTGGTACTATGCAAGGTAGAGTAGAAAACCCCCATGTATCGACAAGACATAAACTGCCCAAGGCCTCAATTACCTCATTTAAAATATGAAAGTAATGAAATCCTACATTACAAGGGTGGTTGTGAGGATCATATGAGGCAATTCATGTGAACCTTCTTTGTAAACTGTGAAACACTCGGCCAGCGACATCCGACATCCGGGAACGAGTTGTTAATGCGTGTTTGTTTATTGTTTCAGCGGAGGGTGCAGGATGTCATCAGTCCGATTGTGTTTGAAGCAGCCTACAGCCTTGGCGAGCATGTGACTGGGGACGAGGAGAGGGAGCTGCCGGCTCTGACACCAGTGCTCCGCTGGAAGAAGGGACATAAGATTGCCCAAAAGAATCAGGTCAGAACCTTAAAGCTTCTAACGACCATGCGATCCAACGCACTGATACTCTTTCTCAAGCGGCTGAAAAACTATAAACTATTTGAGGGCGACTTGGTCCCTGAATGTGCCCCCCTGTTCCTAGGCTGTTTCCAGAGCTTAGAGCAGAAATCAGCACATAGTAGATGCTCAATAAATGTTTGTTAGGCGGGGGAGTGAGTGGGGCGAAGACGCAAGAACCTCAGCTTGTGGACTCGGGGCTCCAGTTAAAAACGGCCAACCCTGGCATCCCTGGAAGCCAGAGCTAGGAGGATGCAGGTGGGTGGCCCGTCCTTTCTTCATTCTCTGAGGCGTGCTGCTGAGTAGAGGAGTGCTGGAGTTGTATTGAAGCCTCTGGCTTCTCTCTGCCCTGAGTGTTCTCTGAGATGTGCAGTGTGGAGTTCTATGCAGGAAATATGCAAAGCATCCATGGCCCAAAAGCTGTTTTAAAACTTTCCTTGAAACCCAGGATACCACAGGGCCAGAACCCTGAGAGGATTAGAAAAGACTATCTTTTGCTAACGAAACCCCTGTGCTGGAGCAAAGCTGTGGAACCACCCATCAGCCCCACCCTCCATGGATCTTCAGACTGCTCTGAGCTTAGGGAAAACTAGCAGACTCAGAGGCCCACGCCTTGCAGATTAGAGCTGCAAGCTCAACTGCAGAGAAGCGTTTGGAGTTCAAGATGTCCACCCAGACATTCCATTCAGTGGTGAGGGTTTTACCAGGGCGTCCCCAGCTTCTCCCAGCACCTCTCCCATCTCGTCTAGAGTCGGGTTCCCTAGAAGCAGAGCCTTGCAACAGGGATTCAGGAGCACACGTCTAGTGAGAAGGTGCTCCTGGGAGAAACCTGTAAGGAAGTAGGAGAGGTGAGGAGGCTGAGCAAGGATGTGATCTCAGCTAAAGTCTAGCCATGGCCTGATCCACCAGGGACTAGGGAGCATAAACTACACCAAGGAGTTTTTCTCTCCTTGAGGCAAGGGGGCTGGCATTTTGAACCCTATATCAGCCAGACATTGGCTGGAAGTGTTGTGTAACCCCTTTGATGCAGGCTCTCTTTAACAGAGGACAGTGCTCTGGAGAAGGGGCAGCTGTGATCCGTTAGCAACCAACAATCATGTCAGCTGGGGGATGGGGATAGCAGTTGTAATGGGAATATAGCCGGAATAACAGTGCCCACTACACATATACGCACAGCCTATTGGCAACACTGCCTTTTAGGATGCTTCCATGGACATCTTTCAAGACGCAAGTGGCCCTCAAGGGTGACTAGTGAGCCCTGCTGGTCGTTGATACTTAGAGCAGGCTCAGGTAGGGTGAGGTGAGACACCATGAGGACAGCAGGCGTCTATGTGGGTGGGGCAGAGTGGAAGGTTGACCTTAGGGGGAAAGTGTGACGAAGGGAAGGATAAGAGGACCAGGAGGGAAAGATAAGATGAAGAGGCAGGACAGCAGGCTGATGACTGAGGAGTAGAAATTGATGTCATCTCCTGACAATCAAGTGGAGAGAAGAGGTCAGACTGAGGCTTCAGTAGATCACAGTATTATGATAATTCCTACATAATTAGTCTCCAAGTCCTAGAACTACCCTGCATTCTCGGATGTCCTCCTGCTGGCCTCATAAACTCACTCATACCTTTGTTCATGGGAGTAGTCCAAATTCAGGGTACTGGGAATCATTTTAGGGTGCTCTGCTCTCATTAGTCTCTGAAATGACCAGTAAGGTAGCTACCTCCTCTGCTCAGCCCTGGACATATCTTCCATAGTGAATCCAGCTCTTATACCTATAAATCCGTCAATGGCAGAGAAGTGGACATTCTTTAATGAAAATCATCTTAGAACCCTTATTGACACTTTTAGAGTCAAGCAGCCTGATCAAAGTCAGGGATTCAGAGGCAGATTAGTTTAATACTATTTATTTTTTTATTTTTATTTTTATTTTTTTTCCTTTCAACAAACATTTATTGAATGACAGCAGTACATGAATCGTCAGTATTTACTAGCTTTATTTATTTCTCTAGAAAGTGATATGCTCTCTTTTATAAAAAATATTAAAAGAACATAGGAGTGTATCAAGTAAGAAGTAGATAGTGCCCCTTGCTCCACACCTCCAACTCCACTCCCCAAGGGGAATCATTAACAGCTCAGTGTGTGGTCTTCTGGACACTATTTATGTACATATATGAAAAATGTGTATGTACACATCAACGCAGTGGCTGCTAACAAAAACAGCATCTCACTCTTCCTATGTTCTGCTACATAATTTGTCACTTAAAGCTCTATCACCTTTTACATGTCAGGACATACCACCACGTCATCCTTTTGAATGGCTGCATAGAATTCCATAGTAGGAACACAATGAATGAAGCCCAAATTTGTTTTCTATTTTTCACTCTTACACCGCTGCTGTGAACATCCTTGCACATACGTTCTTTTTTTTTTTTTAACCGGGAGGTCCCAGGAAATACTATTTAAAAACTATTAAAATCCTGTTTTTGGTCACTTTAAGGCAGTCAAGCAAGCACTAATGTTTATGTCTGTGCCTCCCAAGACATACTATAATGATTGTAAATGAGTAAATCCAAAACATAGAGGTAAACACTGTAGGGGATGGGGCATCAGCTGATGAGAGATGGAGGAGAGATGATGGAATAGAGATGATGGAATAGAGTTCGTAATTTTCTGAAGGAAAGATGACGGAACCTTGAAGTATACACAGAGGGGATGGGAATCTGTCTGCCCATGGAACCAGAGAGGTTACAGCCATGGCCAGCAGTTACAGAGGAGGCAAGAGTGAGAAGTGGGGTTGGAAACAGGGAGGGGGGTGTTACGTGAAGGTTGGTATGTGGAAGAGGTGACTTCCCACCTCTGTCCTCACTCTCACATGTTTCAGGCATGCAGACTTGCAAGCGACCAGACATTTTCTCCTCTAAATTGCTGAATAAACTGCTTGGGATAGTTTGTGGGGGTGGTGGTGGCTGGTTTCCCAGAAGAAAGCCTTACTACGTCTGACCTTTGGAGCCTCCAGTGTAAGAGCTAACTTCCCCTCCTACATCCCCCCAGATACATCCACAGACTTTCCATTAAGCCTTATGACTTCATTCTTAAATATGAATGGAGAACCAAGGAAACCCAAGATTGGAGGAAGATGTAATGCATGAAAAAGAAAGTCCAAAATAAACCAACAGAATAACTGACTTGGAACGAAACAAATAATTCCAAGAATAAGAAGAGATTATAAAATTCTTTAAAGAACACCTTAAACTTGTGCAGTAAACACAAGAGATTTAAGAGTATATCCCATCCATTTATAATGGATTGAATTCTATTTCTTTATAAAAGAGATGAATCAGAGAAGAAGGAAACTTTCTTGAAAATTAAAATTACAGTTACAGAGCCAAAAATTCAGTGGAAATATTAGAAGAAAATGTTAAGAAATATCCTAGTAAACAGAACTAAAAGACAAATAGGAAAGAAAAGAAAAGAGACCTAAAGGATTGATCTATAAGGTTCTACATCTCAGTAACAGGAATACCAGAAGAAGTGAACAGAAAAAATGGGGAGGAAATTATAAGAGATATAATGGAAGAAAACTTCCCAGAGTTAAAGAGAGACACTTTTTTTTTTTTTTTTTTCAGTGAAAGGGCCTACCAATCACAAGCAAGATAAACCAAAAAGATCCTAGACACATCATTTTGAAATGTCAGTGCTGCAAAGACTAAAGAAAAATTCTAAGTGCTTTCCGGATAGGGAGTGCAGGATAGTGATAGTGGGGATATATGTCAGGCTAAGTAGTCCACTAGACTTCTTATTAACAAGATTGGAGGCTGTAAGATAGTAAAATAAGCAATCAAAATTCTGAGGGAAAGTGATTTTGAATCTAGAATTTTATACGTTGCCTAACAGAAAGGTATAAGATCAAAGTAATGTCATTTTTTAGACAAGCAGAACCCAGAAAGTTTACCTCCCTAGTAACCCTTTGAAGGAAATTACCTGAGATGTACTCCAACCAAATGAGGTGACAACAAGGAGCAAAATGTGGGATACAAGAAATTGTGGACCTAACCCCCAGTGGGAAAAAAAAAATCCCAGGACTATGACTGTGCAGCAGATCTGAAAAGCAGTTGATCCAATTTTGAGCAGGGGATCATTGCCCTTCAAGAAGAATGAAGCAACATAACAGGATGAGGAGAAAGTGTCAAATATTCGGGATACAATGAAGATAGAATATATATTTCTGCTATAGATAAGAAAAAACAAAGGCAACCAAGATCTCCAGGAAAAATAGAAATAAGTTCAATGTGCCATGGTTCATATATAAAACAAATTAAAATGTGGTGGGCTTTTGAGTGAAGAGTATAAAGAAGTATTTATTTGATCTTGATGCTAGAAACTGTCTCCCTTACGTATCAGAAGTTGAATATTCCAGAAGTTTTGACTTCGGTGCTGTAGAGGAGAATATTTAATCATGACACTTGTCTTGGTTCCACTGTGAACAATAAATCATGTAGCCATAATAATATAAGAAGTCTTGATTGGCTTTCTATACAATCAAGCCAAAATCAGATCTCTGCTTATAATATAGAAAAGGAGAACTAAAAGTTCTCTAGACATCTTGATCTTTTAAACTAGTGAGTCAAGAGATATTGCAAAACTTGATGAGACGAGAAATAGCTGTTTATTACTGAAAATTGCAGGTGCAACCAGTAGAGCAATGGTTCTTAAAGTGCGGTCCCAGAACAAGCTATGTCAGCATCTCCTGGGATCTTGTTAGAAATGAAAATTTTTGGACCCCACCCTAGACTCACTGAATCAGAAACTCAGGGTTTGGGGACCAGAAAACAAGCTGGCCAGGTGATTCTGATGCAGCTAAAATTTGAGAACCTCTGCAGCAGAGGAGTTAAACATAACAACTTGCCTGTTAAAATTAGGAAGGTTGAGGAGAATGGGCCATGATTTGAGTGAGATAAATCCTCATCTATCATAGCAGGAATTCAGTAGATAATGTCTAGATATGACAAGTTAAGAAATAGCAGTAATGGCAGGTTTTCTAGAGATATGGAAGTAATCATTGAGAGAAACATAAATGGACAAGGATAATAGTGGTTGCCCCTGGAGAGTAAGACTCACTATGGGGAGGTATGCAGCAGGGGGCTATTATTTTTTCAACCATGTGATAGCTTTGATTGAAATTAAAATACAAGAAAAAATATTGTTCTTAGATTGGGAAGCTTGTCCAGAAGTCTGAGAAATACTCTGGGAGAGCGATTTTTGCTTGTACTCCTTTTCCTGATTATGAAAAAAAAAAGGTAATTTAATGACCTTCCTCCATGTGTCTTCCAGATGTTGGCTCAGTTAGGTGGGAAGAAAGATTCTGAGAGCTAGGCCCACTCCAGGAAGCAGAGCAAACACAGAGAGCACCTCGCCTCTGTCATAGGCAGGAATAAGCTCATCGGAGTTCTTTAGACCATATCTGGATCCTATTTCCAGATAACATTAGATAGGATTGACCTGTTTTAAATGCCTTAAACTCTTCAGCAGGAAGGCACCAAGCCCGTTGTAGGTACATGAGACTGTGCAGAGGGATGGGGGAAATCACAGTGACCTTTCAGAGTCGTGGTCTGCTCCACTGATGGTCTAATGAAAGTGGCATAGCTGCACCGGCGGTGACAGACCATGGAGACGAGGTGGTGCCAGGCTGTGCTGGTGAAGAGTGGGATTGCCACCGAAGCTGAGAGAAATGGGATTTTGGGCGCCCTGGGAGCGCTAACATTATAGGACATACACTCTCGCCGTTATAGCCTGATGAGTGTACATGTCATCCTAAAATTTAAGGAAAGCAGAGATCTGCCTACCTCTCCTTGGGAGATAGTTGATTTAAAAAAAAAAAAAAAAAAAAAAACCTAGGGAAACGGATGTGGCTCAAGAGGTTCGGCGTCCGTCTACCATATGGAGAGACCGGGTTCGATCCCCAGTACCTCCCGGTAAAAAAAAAAACAAAAAACCTCTTTTATCCATTAACCGGAAAAGTCTTTCAAAGGACTCCAAATCCAGGAGCAATTCAGTCAATTGAGTGCCTCATACATGTAAGGCCTTGATGGAAAGATAAAGCACTTTTGCTGCCTTCCATGGACTTACAGGCAGTGCAGGGATAACTTATCCAGAGCAGAAAGTAAGATCCAGATCAGTGTGTGTGAATTTCACTCCAGAGACCACGTCCAGCTGAGGAGGTAGAGACGCACGCATGGAGAAAGGGGAATTTGGCCTGAGTCTTAAGGAGCAAGTAGGATTTGGACGCTCACGGCTGGAGGGATTTGACAGACTTACAGAGAAATGGGGACTGCCTGTCTTCTATGTGGCTGAACATCTGTTACCCAAGGGGAAGGGGAGCGGCCACCAGGGCTGAGGCCACCTGTAGGGGCTTTGCTCACTGGTGGAGGACCTGGGGTGGGTTCTCAGGGAACAGAAGAGAGTTACACCATCTGGGCAGGGATCAGAGCTGTGCTTCAGGGAGATGGGAAGGCCCAGTTAAGAGCTCATCATGGTGACCTCAGGAAGGTCTTCTGGAAGCACTTCTGGCTCATTGTTGACTCATCATTAAATGCTAGTTGGCCTCAGCTGTTGAAACAGGGAGTTATGGAACCAAATGAAACAATCATGAAATAGCGCCGGCGGTCCATCTGCTGGGAAAGAGGCAGCCCTGTCGTTGGCCTGGTGACATGGGGGCATCTATTTTTCTCTCTCAGGTGAGCATACCGGTGGCGATGGCAGAGACCCTGCCTTCAAACCCTGTAACAGAGTCAGAGCTTTGAAAATTGTAACTACCCTTATGCTTCCTTGGGAGGCCCCCCTAGAGCCCTGGCTGGGGCCAACGCCCAGGTCACCCAGTGGAGTAGGCAGAACGGCCTCCCCAAAGATGGCCAAGTCCTAACCCCAGAACCTGTGTCTATGCTTCATCTCCAGGTGTAATGAAGGACTTTAAGATAGGGAGAGTGTCCTGGGTTATCCAGGGGGGACCCAGCCTAATCATGGGAGCCTGTTAAAGAAGAGAACTTTCTCCAGCTGGAGTCAGGAGAAATGGGACAGAAAAGGATAAGAAAGATGCAGGAAAAGAGGAAGTCGGAGAGATGTGAGAAGGGCTCGACCTGCCACTGTTGGTTTTGGATATGGAGGGGGCGGTGTGACAAGGAACACGGGTGACCTTAAGCCGCTGAGAGAGGTGCCCAGCTGAGTGTCAGTCAGGAAATGGGGACCCCAGTCCTACAGCCGCATGGGACTGAGTTCTGCCAAACAATCTGAGTGAACCTGGAAGCTGATTCCTCCCCAGAGACCCCAGGCAAGAGGTCAGACCTTGATTTTGGCCTTGTGATATCCATATCAGAGAAACCAGCCAAGCCCATAACATATAGAGCAGTGAGATGATAAATTGGTGTTTAAGCTGCTAAATCCGGGGTGATTTGTTATGGCAACAATATGAAAGGTGATGAGTTTTGTTTTTTTTTTGTTATTATTGGAATAATGAAAGTGCTCTGGGAATGATTAGGGTGATGAATGCACAAATATGTGATTACACTGAATACCATTGACTGTTCTCTTTGGGTGGATTTATGCTTTATTAATATGTATCAATAAATTGATTTGTTAAAAAAAAAAAAAAAAAGACGGTCATAATCACCACAAGCCCAAATGGCACACGAAATCCTTCTCTTCTCTCCATCTTTACTGCTATCACCCAGTGCAGGCGACTATCATTTTTCACCTAGATCGGGTCACTCTCCTGCATAATCTTCCCCTTCCGCTGCCCTCCTCCATAGCTTCCCTCTGCCCTTAAGAATAAATTAAGGTTCTTGCTAAAACCAACAAGATCCTGAATGATGATGCCAACATACTGTGCTTCAGCCATCCTGCTCTTCTTTCAGTTCCTCAAATATACTAAGCCCTTTCCTGCCTCAGGACCTTTGCACATGCTAATTCTTCCTCTAGAAAGCCCTTCTCTACTCTTTCCTCATGGCAAGTTCCTCATTTAGATCTCAGCCTAAATGTCATTTCCTCAGTGAACCATCCCCTGGTTATCCTGGCTTAGCTGTCAGTTTGATTCCTTCATCATGTCTATCCCAATTTGTTCTCATTTTGTCTAAATGCTTTTCTGTCTCCATCACTAGAATGGAAGCCCTATGAGGGCCAGCACCGCGTTTATCATATTTGCTGTTGATCCCCGATGCCTAGCACAGTGCCTGGCCTAGAGCAGATACTCAATTGAAAGAACCCTTCTGAAAGAACTCTGACATGATGTTGGATATCATATCAGAGTCTCTTCACCAGCAGAGTCAGCAAAGCTGTATAATGAAAAGAAATGTGCTCAGTCAGTCCTCTGGGAATTTCCTGTGGGCAGGAGAGAGGTATGTGCATTATAATGACTTACCCATACCATATTATATTTGTGCCTTAGAAAACCAAGATGGAGGAAATATTGCTGGCAAAGGAAAAAGCATTGACTCAGTTCACAATACTCACTCTTTCATCTTTCAAGGGAAAAGTGAGCTACTTTAGTATTAATTTTCAGTCTTGGTGAAGTTATAAACTTTGGGTCCCCACTGTGCTTGGAATTGGCACATCTGTCCCCACCATCCCCAGACCCTTCATTGCCTAGGTGTGTAAGAATCCACCTCTATGCCTGGGAAAACCCACTGTATCGGGTTAGCTAATACGTTAGCTAATACTTTCCCAGCTGAGGGTGTCCATCTGGCTAAAAATGCTCTTATTTATGGCTACAAAGTTTATTTTCATTGTCATATGTGAATGTCTCTGAAGAATGAATGGGAGGCTGAGGAGTTGGGAGGATGGAAGAGGAGAGAGAGCAGAGTAACTCAGATATTAGACCCCAAAAGGGTTCAGAGACCCTCAAGCATGGGGGGTTCCACTTGGTACACCTGGATTCAGGGGAGCAGTCTGGTCTAGCTGAAGGGGAGAGGGAGTGAGAGAGGAAGAAGTTCCCTACCTCCAACCCTGTTCCACCCAATTCAACCCACTTTTATACTCTTCGGCATCAGCTTCTGAGTAATATTCTTTTCAGAAAGGGCACCACTGTGAAACACGTATGGAAATCTTCTAGTTTCAAGTACAAGTGAAAAAAATCAGTAGTTTAAACGTCTCGCTGACCAGAAGAGGGGAAGTCTGGTTCCGTCTTTTGTTTTTCTAAGGCTTCCACTCCAAGGTTACGTACAAGAGCAGAGGAAAGTGGATGACTGCACCTATCAAAGGTGGGGCGAACTTGAAAAACTACTTTAGTGTTGTTGTGTTTTATCTTTGCAATTTAGGCAAAGGTTGTTCTAGTCCTCCGAAACATTTTTTTAGTAAAAAAAAATAGTTTTCCCCTAAATCTTCATGTCTGGTAGTTTTGACTCTGTTTTGCCCTGCCTTATTTAAAACTTTGCCTGTCAGTGTGTGTGTGTATCTGAGCGAAGGAACATGCCCAGTGGGCACTGTCTGTCTGGGAGAAAAAGCTATAGCCCCTATCATTATCCTCTGAGATAACTTAGGAAATCAAATGCTAGGACCTTGTTTTAGTTTGCCAAAGGCTGCCAATGCAAAGTACCCGAAATTGACTGGCTCTGATAAAGAGGATTTATTTGGGGGTAAAATCTTGCAGTTCTGAGACTGTGAAATGTCCAAATCAAGGCACCATCAGAGGTGCTTTCTCAACAAAGTCAGCTACTGTTGATCCTGTTGTCCAGCCACGGGGCAAAGCAAGATGGCCACCGATCTTCGCCGAGGTCTCTGCCTTCCCCTCCAGGCACACCATCTCTCAGAGCTCAGCTGAGGGCAACCAGGCATAGGACTTGCCTCTTTCCAGCCTCCGCGATCAGTCTCAGCTGCTCTGCTTTCTTCCCGAGTTCAGCTGTGAGTTATCAGGCATATGGCTCATCTCTCTTTGGGCCTCTCTCTCCCGTGGCAGGATCAAATATGGCGGAGCTTCCTTTTCCTGTATGTGTCTCTGTATATCAGACCCAGCAAGAGGGCAGAGACTCAACCTGAATCATGCCTCACTGACTTAGTCCAGTTGAAAGGGTCTCACACCCACAAGAATGGATTAGTTCACGAACATAATCTTTCTCTTTTTGGGATTCATAAAAGAATTCCAAACTACCATAGGCTTATTTAGGGGATGTCATTGCTGGTTGGTAGGGAGAAGTCGCGCTTGCTTCCAGTGGCTCCTTTCCAGTTTAGTCACTTGCCTACATCTGGCATAACAGCTTTTCAAAATGTCACTAGCATACTTTTCCTTTGCTTTGACAGCACCGTCCCCTTTAGACTTGCTGATTCTATTTCCTGCCTCTTCTTAGAGCTAATTAGAAAGAACTTAAGAAAAGAAACTTAGAGCTCAAGAGATTCTAGGATGGAAATCAATGGGGAGAATTTCCAGCCCTGGGAGGCAGTAATCCCTAGGAGAGAATTTGTGGGTGATAGTAAAAGTTGGGGGTTGTAGAGAGCCATAAAACACAGTCTGTAAAAGGCCAAGCCGTCCTAGGCAGATCCGGAGAGGGCACTGGGCTGGAGTCCAGAGGTCTGGGCCTGGTGTCCTGTGGGCCAGGACCTGGCTGAGCAACTTCAGCTTCCTCTTGAGTTCATCATGGGAGCTGAACTGGATCATCTAATGATGCTTTAGGCTGCAGGGCCATGGCATAAACCAAGGGATTTCCAAACACAGAAGAACTTATCGCTGCCAATTTTCCCACAGGGGCATGAAGCAAAATCGGGACCATGTTTGTGTTTAGAGGGAGACAAGTGGGGCTTTGTTTTTCCTCCCGTGATTTCAAAACCTGAAAAGACAATTTTTAAAGACCCCGAAATAGAAGGCTTTTCTCTGCTGTGATTTCACAAAGTCTTTGTCTTTCATTGATTCCTGTGGATGTGATATTCTTTAGAGAGCAAGTATGTCGGTATGACCTGAATTTTAAGTACCACATGATGAGACTTTGACTCCCGCGTCAGGGAATCATTTGGGCGCGGGGCAGAAAAGAGCTGAAAAACCTTAGGATCCCACTCTGAGCTCCTGTGATAGGACGGATTCTGGAAAAAGGGGCCCATTGAAACAAAAGAGAGAGGGAGAAACCTCACACTCAGGTCATGGCATTCGTGCAAACGTTTTTGAACGCTGGCTGAGGCGTCAGGGGTTGCAAGACATGACTTACAAGTGCCGGGGGCGTCCAGGAGCTTCTGCAGGACGACGGGACATCAGGAAAGCTGTGTTGTTCCCATCTTCCAGGCAGAACGCAGCGTCACACTGGCCGAGACCCTCGGCGAAGCCGTAGCGCACATCAAGAAGGTCTCAGCAAACGTCTCCCACGAGTGTGGCCCACCACCCTCAATGGACTTACACATCCTGGGGCCTTGCCACCAACCATAGACCACAGTTCACATTGTAGACCACACTCTCTCCCACTCAGTTCTGAGTGGTGTGTGCTGATTTAAAATGGCCTACATCCATTGCCACAAAGGTACTCAGGACAACCTCCAAATCCCAAAGAAGCCCCTGTATTTCAACTGCTCGTCCCCTCCCTGCCCCAAAAGTGTCCAGTGGCCACTGGCTCCACCTCACTATTATAATTTCTTCCATTGCTAGAATCACCATATGTGTACAACAGAATACCATCAAGTCCACTCTAGTCCATAGTTCTTCCCCCAATCCTGAGGGGACTGGGATGGTGATGTCCACTCCACCTCCAGAGGTGTGGGAGGTGGGCAACATGGGAATCCCAGTGGGTTCCGTGTAATATTTTAGGTAATCTAAGCACCTCTTAAAATATATTTATATATATATAAATAACATTTTTGTAAGCAAATGCACATATATGCATATATATTTATATATCATTTTACAAATATTGGTATGTATTGTCAAAATTTTGATTTTTACCCACAATAAAAAATAAATTAAAAAAAAAAAAAAAGGTCTCAGTCACTTTAGCTTAAAAATAGCTTTCTCCGTGGGGTGGATTATTTGAAAAGCATTTCTTCCCACCAATCCAATTGTCTTAATTCTTCAGGCCTCAGCAGGGGACTCGGTTTCCAGAGCAACCCTGTAAACAGTGTCTAATCCATGTAAACAATTGTGAGTTTTGTTCCAGCAAATATTACCAAGTCCAAGAAACTGACCCTCGTCTGAGCATTACAGCTGGAATATGCTAAGAAGCCTTCTACTTTCAGTTAGACCAGAAGAGGACGTTTTTCCAGTGCTGCTTTGGGTAGGAGAAATGGGCATCAAAGATCTGGGCATCCTGGATGTCTTCCTCGCTGAAGTCAGCCTTGGCCAGCCATTGAGCTGTCAACCCCAAATCACGTGACCCCAAGATTGTCCTGGCCTTAGAGGCCACAGTGTAGTTAGAAAATCTCAGACAGCACAGGCTCTGTGCTCTGGCCCAGAGCAAAATGCAACTTGAGCTGGATTTATCCTACTTTTCTAATGGCAAGAAGGGGATGCAGATCCCAATAACCAAATATTCTGGAATGTAAGTTGGCAAACTACAGCCCAGGGGCCAAATCCAGCCTGTCACTATTTTTTGGAAGATAGAATGTTATGGAAACAGCCATGCATGTTACTTTAGGTATTGTCTATTTTGGCACCACAATGGCAGAGTTGAGTAGTTGGAGACTATAAGCCAAAAATATTTACTATCTGATCTTTTACAGAAAAAAGGTGCTGACCCTTTTCTAAAAGAAGTAGAAAAAGGATTTTCAAAAGAAAACTGTGTATATTCCAAGCAAACCTGAGGGGAGGACCAGAATGAGGAAGCAGCCAGCTTGGAAATCCAGTTTTCCGGAAAAGCTTCTTCCAAGCAAATGAATTGACAGGGTTTTTGCCAACCAGTAGGTAGGGGCCAGAGGGAGGCGGGGAGACTGCTTCCAAACTGGCTTGGTTTGTCTGATTTCACATAGCCATGCTTGTGTTTACCGAGAGGACTTAGGGGACGCAGGGAAAGCAGGTGGAAGAGTTTTTCTGAGGCCCAAGTTGGAGCCATTGGGGAAAATCAGGAGCTTGGCCCCTTGGTTCAGGAAGAATCTGTACTCTTTGTACTTGGTAAAGGAGAAGTAGTTTTTGCTTGTTCCTAGAACTCTAGGTGGTCATGTAGCATTCTGAGGCTTCAGTCTGCCTACCCTCCTGCCCCAGAAAGATGCTTTTCCGTTCTTAGGAAACAAAATGCCCATTTGTCCGGAGAGGCTAATCCCGGTCCAGAACACAGAAGCTCTGAGTTTCAACTTCAGTCTCCCCAGTGCATCACGTGGGTCTCTGGGTTCCTGGTGTCTTGCCGTTTTATCTGTAAAACAACTGCGGGGGGAGCAGATGTGGTTCAAGCAGTTGGGTGCCCACCTCCCACGTGGGAGGTCCTGGGTTTGGTGCCTCCTAAAGAAGACAAGCAGGACAGCGAGCTGACACTCTGGGTTGGTGCAGTGAGCTGGCACAACGAGATGACACAATGAGGAGACACAATGAGGGACCCAACAAGCAGGGAGCGGATGTGGCTCAAGCAATTGGATGTCTCCCTCCCACATGGGACGTCCTGAGTTCAATTCCCAGTGCCTCCTAAAGGAAGACAAACAGACACAGAGAACACACAACGAACAGACACAGAGAGCAGAGAGTGAGCACAAACACTGGGGTGGGATGGGGGGGTGGGTATAAATAAATAAATCTTTAAAAAAATTTTAAAACAATACTGCATTCCCAGCATTGGGGAGGACCTTGTCCAAGCGAAAGCTTTGCTAGGGGTTGGAATGTGCGCCCACTTTTGTTTCACAGTATTGCCCAGGTT
Organism: Tolypeutes matacus; assembly: GCA_026826555.1. NCBI lineage: Eukaryota > Metazoa > Chordata > Mammalia > Cingulata > Chlamyphoridae > Tolypeutes > Tolypeutes matacus. Next base: position 5,143,036 of record JAKSZT010053846.1, read on the forward strand.
TGAGAAGGCAAGCAGCTTGGCAGGCTCTTCCAGTAATCTCCTGTTGCATAACAGCCACCCTCCCAAACTCAGAGGCTTAAAATGACATTTATTCTGTTCATGAATTTGTGTTTTGGACAGGGCTTGGTGGAGACAGCTCTTCCTTGCTCCACGTGGAGTCAGCTAGGGCAGCTCAACCCAGGGGCTGCAGGAGCCCCTTCCAGAATGGCTCGCTCACTTGGCCACCAAGTTGATACTGGCTGTCGGTTCCTCTCCATGGGAGCCTCTCCATGGGAAGCTTCCTCACAGCAGAGTGGCTAAATTCCTAGAGCAAATGTCCCAAGAGAACTAGGAGGAAGCTATATTGCTTTTTATCACTTATCCTTGGAAATTCCTTAGTAGTGTCATTTCCACCGGAGCCCACCCAGATTCAAGAGGAGAAAACACAGACTTCTCTAAGGCAGGAGTGCCAAAGTCAGATTGTAAGGAATACAATAGGAGCTATTGTTGCATCAGTTTTGGGAAAATACAGTCTGCTGCACCGGAGGTAGATTCACATTGACCCTTTACTTCCATTGTCGTCTTTTAGCATAAATTAGGAAGCCTAATTCCACTCCTTTGCACTAAAGTTGTCTCTCACATCTGCTGGTATAAACTGAGATGCACAATGCCTAAAACAAAAGAAGCTTAGTAGCTTCAAACTCCCCACTCTTAGCTAAATGCTAATCTAGATTAACAAGAAAGGCACTGACACTGTTATATTTATTTTACAAAAATGAGGAAACTCAGTGCTGGAGGGAGGAAAAGTCGATTTAATAACGTAACACAATAAAATGAGGGTTGGAGTTTTAATTTCTTAATTTCTAAGCTAGTCCTTGATCTTCTCACTATAGTTTGTGCTTAATTTTAGCTGCTTAGTGTAAGCATTCACATAGTGTGTGTGAGTGTGTGTGTGTGTAAGACTCAGTGCTTGCCCTGAGTCTTGTGAAATTCAACACACTAGAGGATTTAATAGGTAGATAATCCGGTTTCAGAGGCAGGAAATAGAGAACAGATTATGAGGGAAGAAAAGCCCAAGGAAAATGAGACGGAGGCACAGGTGCTTTGGTTAGGGATCTACAACTCTGGCACTGATGGACAGTGTGCTAGCAGTGGCCCAGTGCTGGGGCTGCCACCACTAGGCTGCCTGCTCCCGTGGTCACCCCATGTCTTGGAGCATCGTGTGGTCTTTCATTGTTGCCTGAGCAGCTACTACGTGCCAGGCTCTGAGGGCATGCAAAGAGGTGAACAAGACCCAAACTGTCCCTGCTCTCCTGGAGCATAATTTTAGCAGGGGAGACAAATTGTAAACATGTAATTAAAAATTAAATAACTGCAACTGAGAGGAGTAGTAGAAGGCTTACAGCAGGGGCCTGAACTTATCAAGGGTTTCTTTGCTTATTGGAGGATGAGAGGATATGAACTAGGGGAAGCTAGAGGTGGGAGAAGTTGAGGATCAGAGTATGGGGAAGCCCTGAGGTGGGGAATGGTCAGGCCAGAGAAAGCCTGGCCAGCATGAGAGATGAGGAGAGCAGAGGCCGGCTCATGTGGCATGATGGATTTAGGGCACATCGTCCTCTTCGGCGCTGCTCCCCACTCCCAAGCCTCCATCCCACCTTTAAAATCCAGAAGTAAGATGGTCTCTCTTGCCTGTGAAACAGGAAAGGCTATGACCCGTGTGAGGAAGAAGCTGTAAACCAGGGGTGGCACTGGATTTTATGGGGCCTGAAGCTTATGCAATTTGGAAGGTGGCGAGAAGTGACACTCTTTAAGAAATATATAAGGTATGAATGCAAAGTTAGATATAAGACTGGGTAGGGGCCATGTCAGTGAGGAGTCCTCAAGCTTAAACTTCATTAGCTTCAGGTAAAGCCACCTTTGGTGCTATTTACCTCATTTCTAACCCTCATAAAGCCGTCCTTTCACCGCACCCAAGACATCCATGCAGTCCTTGTACCCACTTCCTCCTGTTTTCTCCTTGGTCTATGTTTTAGCTTCCTTGGCTGCTCAAGGAAATGCCATGAAATAGGTCGGATTAAACAATGAGAATGTATTCGCTCGTGGTTTTGAGGTTAAGAAAAAGTCCAAATCAAGGCAATGCATTCTCCCTGAAGACTGTGGCATTCTGGGGCTGGCTGCTGCTGATCCTTGGTCCTTAGCTTGTCACGTGGCAAGGCATATGGCGGCATCTCCTGGTCTCTCCCTTCTTTTCTGAGTTCTGTTGATGTTCAGCTTCTGTGCTGCTTCTATGGTTTTCTCTCTGAATTTCATTCGGCTTATAAAGGACTCCAATAAGAGGATTAGGGCTATCCTGATTGAGTAGTTCACGCCTTAACTGAAGTAACCTCAACAAAATGTCCCACTGACAATGGGTTCACACCAACAGGAATGGATTAAGTTTAAGAATATGTTTTTCTGGGGTACATACCGCTTCAAACCACCCCTGTCAAGATGGCAAACAAAACATAGGTGTCTTATACTGAAATCTTCTGGAAACTTGGCTCTGTCCTCGTTTCTCGTAATAGCCAAAAGAACATGTGAGTTTCCTCTTTTGCCCAAGACTTCCATGAATTTTTCTCCCCACGATCAAGGAAGGGAATGTTGGCTGGGACATTTTATTCTTTTGAAAATGTGGAACAGGAAAATGAATTTCCATAGGCCAAATTATCCTGGTTGGGTCTACACTGTTCGTTGGCCAATAAGTTTGCTGGAGTCTGTGTTGGCATTCTAAGGAAACTCCTGGAATTATTCTGTGGGAAGGGAGCAAATCACCTGGAACTATATTCTGTGGGGAGAAAAAAATCACAAACATGAACAATGACAATGAAGAAGTTTAATAGTGAATAAATAGTAATTTTTAAATGGCTCTTTTTTCCAAATCCCCTGCAATGATCAAAGCTGTCTAAAAAGAGCAGAGCTTCTGCCAGTCTCAGTCTGCCGTCCAGATACAAGAAATGCCAAGGAGGTTGAGACCAGATTGAGGGCAGAACTGGCATGCCCTCTGTGTACCACAGAGAGAAGAAAGCTTTAACCCCTCTCCAAATGCCACTCGCCATTCCCAGGCAGACCTCATATCTAAAGATATGTCCAAGGTCAGACTTGTCCCACATCCTCTGGAAATATACGGGTTTTGGCATACCAAGCGTATGGGTGGGGTTTTGGCTGTTAAGCACCAGTCTTGGTTAGAGAAAGGACTCTGTGTCCCTGTTAACTGCTGGTTGCCCCACCTAGATACGGGAAAGACTCCTTTCTGCCCTGTTTGGTATCCCACAGTGACTTGCCTTCTGCTTTTCCCCTTGGGACTAAAAATTCGAATGTGATCCTATCAATCAAGCAGAACCCAATCAAATATAGATTTTCTCCCTCTCCCAGAGAACAAATAGAGGGAAATGACCAGATTATAATATACACATTCTTTACTTAACTGGGTTATTGTTCATTCACATCTGTGATCACCTAAAAGACATTCTCAGATAAGCCAAGACCACACACCCTTCATGAAAAAGCTAAATGTAAAGCACTTCAGGGAAGTGGATATGACTCAAGTGATTGAGCTCCCGCCTACCCCATGGGAGGTCCTGGGTTCGGTTCCTGGTGACTCCTAAAGAAGACAAGCAAAACAGTGAGCTGACGCGACAGGCTCATGCAACAAGATGACACAAGAGACACAAGGAAGGAAACATAATGAGAGACACAACAAAGCAGGGAGCAGAGGTGGCTCAAGAGATTAGGCACCTCCCTCCCACATGGGATATCCTGGGTTCGGTTCCCAGTGCCTCCTAAAAAGACCAGCACACAACAAATAGACACAGCAAATGCAAACAACGAGGGGATAGGGAGAAATAAATCAATAAAATCTTTAAAATATAAAAAAAAGCATGTCAGTGGACTAAGAAATGAATCAGAATTTTAAAAAGCACTCATGACATCAAGTCTACCATTGATTTGTGTTTCTTTGGAGCCTTGAGAAGGGCCCCCTCACCAAGCTGGGGAGCTGGTTTCTTTTAGGTGGGTACACAGGCTAGAGGGGCACACAGGAAGCATTTCCTCCCTTAACAGGAAGTGCTCCCCTGCCAATTTGCAACGAGCTACTTGGCTGTTATTTACTTATGTACCATCAGAATCCTGTTCCAACTCTCCTATTGTGTCTCTCTCACAGACTGTTTTTGAAAGGAATTGCCGCTCTGAGGACTGTGCCTCTGACCTGCAGCTTCAGGGCAAGCTGTTGCTCTCCAGGTAAGTCAATGCTCCTTTCACAGCATTGTTCTGAGAAGTCTGTTTTACTTGACTCTGGGCCTAAAACCCGTTGAGTGGGCAGATTTCCTCACTAAAGAGGGTAAGTGGTTGGTGGGTTACAAGTGATATTTTAGGATTTGAAGACTGTATATTGTGAAATAATTTTAACAGCTATGATTTGGGGGCGAATGGTTTGGCTTTTGTTTTGTTCTGTTTGCAGTTCCACATATCTTACAATGTAGCCCATATTTTAATTTTGGGGAGTATTTAGGGGTGGGGTCATATTTTAGGTTTTGCATGGATTCAGCGGAACCATATGAGATTGCTGATAATTGAGCGTTTGGGGCAATATGGCTCAACCTATTACTATGTAAAGATTCTTTTTGTTTTTGCTTTTTCCCATACTTAACAATGACATCTGCTTGAACATAAATGGTTGTGTGGTAGACTGGGGACGAAGGAGAGCGCGGGCTGTCCTGATGCAAGTGAACAGTCTCGCTATTGTTTCTCGGTTTCCCCCCACAGTACACGAATCCCCCAAGGCTAAAGGTGAGCCACACAGAGACCTTCCCTTTCCTCTTTGCCAGCCTTTCATTTTATACTTCTTTTAGCAGGAAGGTGCTGATCCTGACTCAGTTAGCCACATTTCAGAGAATGATTTCCTTTTGAACAATTTCTTCTGAAAGGTTGTTTTAGCCTTGGGGCCAGGAGACCCATTCATGAGGACTTATGACCATTTCTCAAAAAACAGTTATCATGTTTGGGTAGTTATTCTCTAGAATTCTGTAGTGTGTCCCTCATTTGTAATGGTGAGGTTTAAGTTTGAGTGGAATGAAAGAGATATCCCTGATGAACCCCTGACTAGGACACTTTTACTCATGATGATTAATCTTTTCTCTGTCAAAGGAAGTGATACTAAGTTTCTTTTTCTTTTGTTTGACTTTATTGGGAGAAAGATGACCGCATATGCAAATACTCTTTGAAACTACTTAGATATTATCATTACTTTTACTCAGGACAAGAGCAGTAGATTAAAGTTGCACATGTTTGCCAAGCTTAGAAAATTACTTAAAATTTGGGGAGTAGATGTTTGAATTGTTTAACATTAGTAAGAAGGGCCTCCTGGGATTATTGGCAAAACCAACTCTAAATAACATTCATAAATTATCAGCCCATGCATTTTCATTTTAAAAAAGGTCTTCCAAAAAGTGTTTTAGGGACAAAGTAACATAAAGCAAAACAATATATGGATTTGCTTTATCTTGAGGCAGACTATAAATGTTAGAAATTTTATCTGGAGCGTAGGAAACTTCACGTGGTGGGAAAATATTCACCTGATCCAAGGTTAAATATGAAGTTAGGAAAATCTCAGTACTCTTGCTGTGCATCAGTAGATTGGGGTGTACATTCCTTTACTGTTCAAGCTATTAAGTACCAGGCACCAAGCTGAAGTTAGTGACATGTGGGCCCTGCTCGCCCAGTCTGGTGGGAGCAGAACAAGCGACTTGCTGGTGGCAGCACCACCTAAAATTGAGTGCTAACAGAGAGGTGGACAGGGCTTTAGAGCAGCTTCCAAGAGGAGGTGGCAAGCAGAATGAGGAAGAGCCAGACATTCTGGGCAGAGGGAAATGGGAGAAAAGGCATGGAGGCGAGGAGAGCAGATGTCAGGAGTGAAAGGATGGTCAAGAAAATACGGTGAGAGATGAGGCAGGAAATAGAGTAAGGAAGAAATCAGATTGCAAGCCACCTGTGAGTTTGGACTTCATCTCATAGACAGTGGGTATACGGAAGATTCATAGCACAGGTGCATTTAATCTAAGAGAATAAGCCCAGCATCTTCAGCAAGATGATACAGAGAGAAATAATTAAGATGGTACAGGTCATTTGGTCAACTGTCCCATTCCATGAAAGTATGTTTCCACTTGCGTTTCGAGTCTGCTGCTCTCTCCATCCATCTCAGTTCTTACACCCCTCGCATAGGTCCATGGGGTGGCCACCATTTGTCTCGGTACAGGAGGGTTGGACTTACTAAGACAGATTGCATTGGTCTCCACCAGGGCATCCTCCCAGTGGATTCACAAGGGCAATTTGAACACGATTTTTACCTTTCATGCTATCTTTAGAACCTAACTCTTATGTTAGCTGGGACCCCTCTTGTAGCAGTTTTGCAGTTTGATATAGTTATGAATTCCAAAAATAGATATTGGATTATGCTTGCAAACTGATCTGTTCATCTGGGCGTGATTAAGTTATGATTAGGGTGCTGAGCCCCGCCCCTTGGTGAGTGGGGTCTCAAATATAAAAGGCATGGCAAAGGACAGAGTTGGAGTTTTGATGTTAGAGTTCTGCTGCTGAGTTTTAATGCTGGAGCCCGGGGAAGTAAGCACAGAGGAGCTTGGTTGTGAGGAAGGAGAGAAGGCCCCGGGAAAAGAGACGAGCCGTTTGCCTGACAGTTCACAGCTGGCCTTGTGGAGAGAGGCAAAGCCTAGAGAGCCTCATAGTCTACAGCTGACCTTGTGGAGGAAACAGAGGAGCTGAGCCCAAAGAGAAACGGGGGCCCCAGGAAGAGAGGAACCCAAGGAGCCTGAACCCTGGCAAACATTGGCAGCTGCCTTGCTCCAACACGTGGCAATAGACGTTGGTGAGGGAAGTAATGTATGCTTTATGGCCTGGTAACTGTGGATTTCTACCCCAAATAAATATGCTTTATAAAAGCCAACAGACTTCTGGTATTTTGCATCAGCACCCCTTTGGCTGACTAATACACCTCTGTTCTAAAAAGTTGAAGCAAGGGAGTAATAGCTCTTGAGAAAGATCCCGCTGAGAGCTGTGTAGACAGTTCAGTACAGCAAGGAGTTGTGGCTAGAGGCAGCTTGATATCCACCAGACTGCAGAGCCTTTGCCCTACGAAGACAGAGGGAAAGATGTCTGGGAGCAATTGGGTCACCCAGAGTGGCCAGGAAATGCCTTCTGTGACCAGGACTCGGATATTTTTATTTCTCTCCAGAGAGCATGAATTCTGGAAGGCTTGTTGTCTCTTAAAACAGTCAACTCTTCAATTAAAAGTCCATTATCTTTAATGGGCTTGAGCCTAGTTCCAAGTCACACCATTTCCAAAATGTCTAGGAATAAGGATGCAGCTGTTTCGGTAGTATCTATTAAATGGGATTGAAAAGTCCTCTTGTAAAATGATGCAACTATGTTTTATTTGTCTGAATACTCACAGTACCTAAGAAACATCACATGTGGTTAAGATAAAGAAAAATAGACTGTGGCAGTCAAACTAAAAAAAACAAAAATTTTTTTTTGGATGTATCTATAGGAGACCAGTAGAACATTTCAGTACCTCCTGGGTAGCCAACTCCACAAAAAGAAAAAGAAAAAACTTTTAAGCCAGGTGGAAAAGACACAGTGGACTATTTGTGAAGTTAGAAGAGCCATCTAGCAGTCACATATAATCGTCATCTGGTTGTAGCCTTTGTTTGCTGTTATCACAGGGGGTGAAGTGCATTTTCCTAAGCCCTTGGCTGGAGCCTTCTAGAGAAGAACCACTGTGCCCAGACAGCTAGTTAGAGTTCACAGCAAATTGCTCCCCTTCTCAAAAGTGGCACAGGTGGTCAGTCTCATCAACTGCACACCATAGGGTAGAAGTGACAGGTACTTGGCTTATGAATTATGATGTTTATTGAGCATCCCCCGCACACGCCAGGTACCTTACAGAATACTCAGTGTGCATATAAGCAGTGGAGTGCCTTACCAGCTGCACAACCTCGAAAAATTGCATAACATCGCTGCTGCTTCCTTAGCTATAAAGTGGGGGAAATAATAGCAACACCTTATAAGGTTGAGTATTAAATGAATTAACACACATTTAAGTGCTCGGCCTGCAGTAAGCACTCAGTAGATGAGAGCTATTAATATTATTTCATGTAACCCTCTCAACAACACTGAGAAGTAAATATCACACTATTTAGTGAGGAGGATGCAGAAATCCAGGGAGGCCAACATACTTGCTCAAGGGCTCATGGCTGGGGGGGTGGAGGCGGATTAAATCCAGAAATGTCTGGCTCTGTCGCTTTTGCCATGTTCTGTTGGCCAAAGCAAGTCACGGGGCCAACGAGATTCAAGGACTGGGGACACAGACTCATTTTCTGATGGGAGGAGCTGCAGGCATTTGGCATAGAGTGGGAAAACAGAGAGGCTACTAATTGGGGCCATCAGTTCACTTAGTTGACCACACCCAGCTACCACAGTAGGTGGCTGGAGCTTACTTCTGCAGGGAAACTTGGAAACGGTGGAAAATATGCCTTAACATTATTGCATCTGAGGGGTGAAGGAGCTGGGACGTTTACCCACCAACTCCTGCGATTCATTGTTTGAGGGCTCCTCTGGGGTGGGCAGGTGGAGACAGCGAATTCCCAGGCATCTCCAGCCTGTGACAGACAGCAGCCCTCAGATGCAAAGGTGCAGACTCCCGCAGCTGGAAGTTGGCAAGAGCATTCGGATGGGGTCTGAGGGGTATGTGATGAGCATGGACAATGCCTCCTACACCTGCTTTCTCGAAGGATCTCCATTGGTAGATTTATTTGGGATTTTCCACCAGGACTGTTAAATCACCTTTGGCAATGAGGCTTCTTCCCATTGACTCCCTGGAAATGTTTTCACCCCGTATTTTACCAAACACCTAACATTCTCCATTACCATGGTAACTTTGTTTCCCTCTTGACTTGAAGCACCCTAGAGATCTCATGCTGTGGACTTTACCTGCATCTTGTCTCTTTTCCCCCTTCTACCAAGCAGGACAGCATATTACACACATAGTGACATGCATTTGGCTGGGAAGCAAACCCATAAGCCATGTACTGGGCCAGGGGCTTTGTTCCCATTTTCTTGATGACAACAGCAAAGGCAGGTGAGGGATGTGTCCATAGCAAGTCCAGGCAGAGAGAGGATAAGACCTCTGACACCTATAGCTTCCTTGGAGGAAGCTGCCACACACTGGAACTCATCTGTGTTTCTTAGGAGCCCTGGTCCCAGCCCAAGGATGTGCACAGACAGTGAGTGACTGTGATGCCCCATCGATTGTCTTACAAAGTAACTCAGTGTCCTGCCCTTTGTGGCTGGTGGCTTTCAAGCATGTGCCTGGGGCCGTGGCATTTCTGGTGCAGATGAGGAAGCTGATAGGTGAGGATTTGAATGAGGCATCTGAGATCAAAAAGAAAGTTAAAATGCAGAAGCAGGGAAGACGCCTGGTGAGGAGGCTCCCGAGTCCAAGTGCACGGAGACTCATGGCCCTGTCCTTAAATAGCCCCTGGCAACTTATGGAACTTGACCCACCTCTCTTCCACGGTGCCTCCCTGCTAACCAGGTGGAGATGACTTATCACAGGGACCATCTGATTTGTAGTTTCCTGGGGATGGAGGGGCCATTTCCCTTTGTTGGTTCCCTACCCACTGAGAGGTGCTATCCTGGCTTTCAGGACCTCACCACATATGAGCCGTGGAAATCTATCCCAGCTAAAGGTGTATGTCAGGGACCAGTTCTCTCCCTGCCGAGCAGAGCCTGACCGAGCTTTCCAGCTTCAACTTTCTGGATGGTAAGAGGATGGGGAATCCATAAAAGAACCTTCAGGGCAGGACTAAGGCTGTAACCACGGTAACCACAAAAGAGTCTGGGAGCTTACTCAGAGTGGGTCTCCCGCTCTGGCAACCCGGAAAGTCTAGGTCTACCTCACAGTGTGCCCAATAAAATTTTATTTGATAGTATTTTCCTTGGCTTCCAAATACAGCCAGCCATTGGAGGATTTCTGTCTAAGCATCTTTCCAGCAGGGCCGTACAATATGGCTGTTATTCTCCTTCTTGCTGGACATTCAGCCTAAGAAAAGGAGCTGTCAGTAGAATATAGGAGCTAGACTGTCCCTTGTCTCAAGTGGAGAGCGGTCACGTGCTGCTTCTTTGCTAAGATTTTTGCAGGTTATTCCACTGTGTGTGTTGGTCTCTTGCCACTAATACTAAACTTACCCATCCCAGAGCAGACAGTAACTGTGGGAAAAGCCCAAATCCTGAGAAGCACAGTGCTGTTTTCTGAAGTAAACCTACCTCCTGCCTTCCCCCAGCCCACACCGTCTTCTTGTCTTGCACACACCCTCTCATTAGCATCTTTCCATGTTTCTTCCGGGCCACCTGATAAAACCTCAGGCGAGTCAGAAGGCTGTCCTGCTGGCTCTCTGCAGATGAACAGCCAAAGACCACTGGGGCTGAGGAGGGACAGGATGATCCCTTTGCTTTGTTCCTGCCTGTCACTGGCTCCTCCCCCATGGCCAAAGGTGACAAATTTGGGTATAGCATGAACTGCCCATAAATCGCAGTTCAGTGAATGCATTGAGAGGAAAAGTGCCTGGCAGGGAACATCTGGCTTGTATGAGCCTTTGTCCCTGACTCCATTCCAGGTTCAAAAATGACATGGGTGGGTGTAGCGGACTCTGTTGGTGCCAAGCCAGGCTCTCTTTTCCTGTGCAGGGGCAGCATCCCCAGTTGTGTGGTGCTGGCTGCCAACAGCTCAGGTCTGCTCGCTGCCCTGGGAGCCGCCTTGCCTGACTGACTGACTGACTGACTGACTGACTGACTGACTGACTGAAGACCCCTTTCCTCAAGCAAGGACAACTCCGTGCGCTATTATTGGTCAAGAGCCCCCCTGTGGGGTAGGCCAAGGGTAGCCTTTACCAGAGCCCACAGCCTTGCTTTGCTCCTTCCCCGGCCCCCTCCTGCATCTCTCACCCCCCTCCTTTTTTAAAGATTTATTTATTTATTTACTTTTATCCATTTTTACCCTCCCCCCCGTTTTTGCTGTTTTGTGTTCATTCACTGGGCAATTCTCTATGTCTTTTCTTGCCCTCTCTTCTTATCCTTCTCCTCCTGTCTTCACCAGAATTCGATCCTGGGAACCTCTGATGTGGAAGAAAGGCATTCTGCCATCTGTGCCACCTCAGTTCCTAGTTTTTCAGCACGTCTCATCTTGGCTCTCCCTTGTCACTCTCCTGTTACGTCATCATCTTGCTGCGTGGCTCAGTGGGGCCTGGCAGCTCACCCACGTGTGGTGCCTGGGGGCTCACCCGCTCATGGGGCCCAACAGCTCGCCCGCTTGTGGGGTCTGGTGGCCCATGCATCTTCTATATTTTTCTTTATTTTACCGGGAGGTCCCAGGGATCGAACCCAGGTCCCTCCATATGGGAGACGGATGCCCAACCATTTGAGCCACATCCGCCCCCCTCATGCCCTTTCTTTTGACCAAATTCCTGTCACAGACTCTGCTTCCAGAGAACCCGACTTGAGATGCTGTAGAACATAGATCTCATGATTTGTTTGCTCTTAAGGCTCCTGGACAGGCAGGCTGATTCCTTTTTAGTACAATGGATTTCAAAAGCAAATAAAGTCTAGTGCATTTTATCGTATTTTAATAGGGCAAAAATACACAGTTTCTGATGGACATTTTATCTGTCCTCTTAGAGTTAGAGGATTTCGATGGGATTTTCCAAGCCCAGACCTGGGGGGTGATAGGTATGAGGCCCCTTCAGGCTAGTCAGTGGGGCTTCATGTCTTTTAGGCGTTATTTCTGAGCCTTTCTTCCCCGAGACTTTGTTTATAAAGAGCACTATCCGAATGCAAGAAGGTGAGGGGTTTCACTGCAAAATGTCCTCGCTGGTGTTGACCTGGAAGCAATTACACTCCTCAGTGCAGAAGGACCGTGTGTTATTCAGCTGCAAGAGAAACAGAAGTTCTGTGCTGCTTACTGAAGTGGACAAAAGATTTTTTATGGTGATGTCCAGACCTGGGGCTTCGTTATATATGGAGAAGCCCCTGGAGGAGGTGTTTCCTAGACTCTGTGGCTCCCAGCTTCTGTCAGACGTTGCTCATGAAGTAAACGTTCATTCCTCGCTCTTCGTTTATTAAAGACTCACGTAACTGTCAGAGCTTTGATGAGCTCAAGAAAACAAGTGCTTCAGGCCCAGAGCGGAGAAACTTAGTGTTGTGGTAAATGTGGGGACAACCACCTGGCAGACAAATGGGTACTTTAGTGAGTTCGCTCAAAATGCTACATCTGATTTGTAGGTTCTTGTGTCTACCTTCAAGGACTCCCAGAGACCCAGAGAATCTAGGAGGGGATGGGTGCTCTCCCCTGCTCCCATGGCCACCTCCCCTCACTGGAGAAAGAGTCCAAATCCGGGAAGCCTTGTCATTTCAATATGTTTTCTTGTCTGTGCCCATTTAGGTCCGCCACTTGGTAATTGAGCCAGGCCAGGGAAAAATTCTGCCCACAACAGAGTTATTTGTTGGGGCCCTGCTGATTTGGGTTCTCTTTGAGTTATCTGGTCTGCCTGCTTCTATGTCGCGTTTTATGTGTACGGTGGGCAAATTTAACGAGCTGTATGTGTGTGGCGTAGGGGGGCACTGTGCCATCGCTGGTTCGAGTCACGCGTCACCGCACACCCCCTGTCGGATGACGTCAGACCCCCCGAGCAGCCGGCAGGTCTCGGGAATTCCCCTGCCCCACTACGTATTCTTTGCCCTTAATCCAGTTGTTCCAGTGAGTGAACTTGATCAATTCCAGATGTCCTAAGAGTTAGTGGTTCCAGAGACGACTCCTAAAGTAAAGGCTGAGGAGGATTTGAATTCCTCCATTAGCTGGGATCCAGCAGTTCTTTTCAGGGTTAAACAGATGGGGCAAGTGGAGGGAGTCCGAGCTGCTTGCTGCATTTGCCTCTTCAGAAAAGGGATGGCTTTTGAAGCAAACGCTGATGCCACCACTGCCTGAGGTACTACATGAGCCAGGGCAAGGGCCGCATTTGCTAGCAACGTCAGTGGGGTCATGTTATTTTTTCAAAGTAACACATATTTACCTTGTTATCTGAATGTTGCTAGGGAAACCACTATTTTGGCTCGGATCACCTTAGGAAAGGCTTTTCTCTTTTCCGTCACTTTATGTGCATAAAACTGGCCCAGGTGGGTATGTCTGAGAGCGGTAGTTCTGGCTTCCTTTAAGTAGAATTCAAATCACAAATTCAGTCCCAGAAACCATTTCTGTGACGTGCTGTAAATTTTAATTGAGGAGCCTTGCGATCTCTCTCTGGAGTTAAAAACCATGTGGGTCTGTATGATGAGAAAGCATTTATGAAACACGGTAAGATGTGAAACATCTCAAATTATGTGGCATAATAACAGGGGGTATAATAACCCCTGGTGGAGAAACTTAAAACATACAAACTTACAAGCATACATTTGGTATATTCTGTTCAATGATAGTATCAGCGGGTTTATGTCGTATTTGAGAGTATAAACACTATGAAGCAATTAAAGGTCCTTAAAGTTATGGATTTAAAACAAAAGCAGAAAGTAATTGATGTAGACGGTTGCTGTTTAGATTTCTTCAAGTGTATTTGAAAGTAGACAAATGTCCTGTGGTAGGGGGCGGGGGTCTGGCCCATCAGCTGAAACTGGGCCAGACTGCTGGGAAGTGTATCCAGGGAAGCCAAAGGCAGGGCCGCTGGAGGAAAAGCTGAGTAGTGGGGGAGGTGGGCAGGGTGGGGATGCCGGAGAAGCAGGCCGGTCCCAGATGGGGCACTGAGCTTTGAGCAAAGGAAGATGTGTCATAGGGTGTGAAATGAGAGGCTCCTGAGCGAGTCGGGAAGGGGAATGTCAAATGTACTAGAGCAGGTAGTTCAGGGCCGATGCTTAAAACACAGAAGGTTGCCCAAAATCTGCATTCGTGTGGGGTCTGCTGTAGGATAACCACAGGACGAGACTAATGACTGAGCAGAAATATCAATGCCCACTCTTAGCCTATATTAAAATATGAAACAAGGTTAGATTTGATTTCTTAAATATATTTAGACTTGCACCTTTTTGATGCAACTTTTTGGATATTTCTTGGTGGTTTTTTTTAAAGATCTTCTTGGCTAGTAAAATAAACCCCTAAATATTTGGAGTGATCTACAAAAATACCAACGTGATAGTCGGTCACTAACTAAAATGAGCCAGCAAGACAGAAAACAGTTTTCCCTCTGTGTAGTAAGGAGAGATTTCTGAGTTTACACTGAAACATTCCATGAGATCTGACTCCACGGCAGTTCCTTGCTGTAGCTCAAGCTTTCTTTTTATTTATTTATTTTTTATTGTGGGTAAAAATCAAAATTTTCACAATACATACCAATATTTGTAAAATGATATCTAAATATATATGCATATATGTGCATTTGCTTACAAAAATGTTACATATATATATATATATATATTTTTTTTTTAAGAGGTGCTTAGATTACCTAAATATTACACGGAACCTACCGGGATTCCATGTTCCTCACCTCCCACACCTCCCACCACATCCCACACACAAACATCTCCCACAAGTGTGGCCCACCACCCTCAATGGACTTACACATCCTGGGGCCTTGCCATCAACCATAGACCACAGTTCACATCGTAGACCACACTCTCTCCCACATAGTTCTGAATGGTGTGTGCTGATTTAAAATGGCCTACATCCGTTTCCACAACAGCACTCAGGACAACCTCCAAATCCCGAAAAAGCCCCTGTATTTCAACTGCTGTAGTTCAATCTTTCTTCTATCACACAAGAGCGACTGGGTCTTGGGAAAATGTGAGCTTCTCCAACATTTCATGAGCTGCGAGTCCTTAACTGAGAATCCAAAATCACAGCATGCCAATCCAGTCCCCTCCTTCCCCTGCCTTGGTTCACAGGGGGCTGACTCTGAAAATGAAATTTCCCAGGCTTCCTTACAGGGTTTCCTGTTCAGCTCAGCCAATAGGAGTGGAAGGAGGGGGGGGGTTATTTCTCCCCCACCCCACCCTCTTCAAGCAGCATCTCTGGCAACTGTCACTTCCTTTCTTTGGCCTCTGCTCCATACGGGCAGTCCCAGCTTCAGGCACAGCACCTGCTCTTTTTGTCCCCCCGGCTCTAGGGGTGACACTTGCTTCTAATCTCTGGTTTGCCTCACTTCCTCTTGTTTGCTCTTTTGGCTCTTAGGACCCCTTTATTCCTAGTTCTCCATTTTAATCCCTTCTAGAGAACTACCTGGCATGGGTCCTGTTTTCCTGCCTGCACCCTAATTGATACAAAGAAGTCTGAATCCTGGAATGGCCACTGGCTAAACTGGTACTACCACTAGTTACCAAATAGGTTAATAAGCCACTTAGCTTATTTGGTCCTTAATGTCCTTGGCTGCAAAATGAGGAGGGAGGTTGATCTGCATTCAATTCTGAGGCCCCTTTCAGCTCTAAAAGTCCATGTTTCTCTAAACTTAGATCTTATGATATATGTTCATATAAATGGGCATATTTCCCTGCCTCTGTCATGGAGGCCGTTGTTACTATTCATTTCCTCGGGCGTGGTCTTAACTTTCAAATGACTCTGTCTATAGAATTTGGTGAGGGCAGACTCTCTGGCATCTTACCACTAAAGACTGGATGCTGGGAGCTTTATTCTTTGGAGGCCTAGAAACATCGGGGTTTTGAGAATGGTATAGATCACTAATTTTCTATAAAGAGGAGTTGCCCGTGTCACAGGGGAAAGGCCTCCAGTCTGGCCTTTTGAAGGCAAATGCTTCTGTAACTAATGCAGGGAGCTTTGGAATAACTCTGACGCAATAGCAGCCCAGAGAGGTAGACCACGGCTGAGGGGCAAACACTCTGACAGCATTCCGGGACAAACCGACACGAACACTGTCGTGTCTTGGAGGTGGAGGTATCAGCAGCTGTCGTCCCAGGTTGGGAAGCTGAGAGCAGTCTCTTGCAGAAGTACATGACCTGAGGGGGGTGGATGTGGCTCAAATGGTTGGGCGTCCGTCTGCCATATGGAGGGACCTGGGTTCGATCCCTGGGACCTCCCGGTAAAATTAAAAATATATATATATAGAAGGCGCATGGGCTGCCAGGCTCTGTGTGCCAGTGAGCCACCAAGCCCTGGGAGCCATGCAGCAGGATGATGACGTAACAGGAGAGAGACGCAGGGGAGAGACAAGACGAGATGCTCCGAAAGCCAGGAACCGAGGTGGCACAGGTGGCAGAACACCTCTCTCCTACATTGGAGGTCTCCAGGATCGAATCCTGGTGAAGACTGGAGGAGGAGGATGAGAAGAGATGGCAGGAAACAGACACAGAGAATTGCTCAGCGAATGGACACGAAACAGCAAAATGGGGAAGGGGGGTTTAAAATGGGTAAAGTAAATAAATAAATCTTTAAAAAAAAAAAAAAAAAAGAATTGCATGACCTGAGAGACGGGCTCAGAAATGTGTGTTCGGGGGGAGCAGATGTGGCTCAAGCGGTTGAGTGCCTGCTTCCCACATGGGAGGCCCTGGGTTCGGTTCCCGGTGCCTCCAAAAAAAACAACAAAGACAAACAACAAGCAAACAAATGGAAAAAAACAACTCAGGGTTGCCGATGTGGCTCAGTGGTTCAGCGCTGGCTTCCCACTTTCAAGGTCCTAGGTTCAATCCCTGGCCCCGGCACCTCAAAAAAAAAAATATATATATATATATATATATTCTCTTCCATCTCTGTCTCCTCGAGTTCAGAGGTTGAACGGACAACCAGTTCAGCATCACTGATGCAATCTGCTAATGGGCAACCCTGGGTAAAGGGATGTGTTTGGTCACATATACCCACATCTGGCAGGACTGCGAGGCCGGAGGGAGCTGAAACCATTGGCAGAGATTGAGAGTATGGCCCCTGGGATGGATCCTTGTGGCAGTAGCTCAAAAAGGGGAGAATGAACAGGATGTAGAGCACAAGGGTTGGGGTGGGGCTTTGGTTCCCTTCCAGATGCTTGGAGATAAAAGGATGGGCAGATTATGATGAGCAGTCCCTCTCCTCCTGTCCCTAAAGCTGGTGTAGGACCCTGCAGCAGGCACCACCAGTATTCTGTCAGCATGCCTGTAGCAGTCTGATATTATTGATGAATTCCAGAAAGAAATATTGGATTATGTTTGTAAACTGGTCTTTTCCTTTGTGTGTATTAGAGTGTATTGGATTCGGAGGTTTTACTTTTACTTAATTAAATTATAATTAAGGCTTTGATTGGGCCACATCAGTAGGGTGTTGCATCCCTGCCCCTTGGTGGGTGGGAACTCACAGATAAACGACATGGCAAAGGACAGAGTTTGGAGTTCTGATGCTGAGTTTTGAGCTGGAGCCTGGGAAGTAAACACACAGGAGAAGAACACAGAGGAATAGAGACGGATTTTAGAGACAGCAGAATCCCTGGGAAGACAGAGTCATTCACCTGATAGTCTGCAGCTGGCCTTGTGGAGCAAGACAAAACCTAGAGAGCCTCATAGTCTACAGCTCACTTTGTGGAGATAACAGAGGAGCCGAGCCCCGAGACAAGCCCCGGGAAGAGGGGAACCCAGGAAGCCTGAACCCTCACAGACGTCGGCAGCCATCTTGCCCCAACACGTGGCAACAGACTTTGGTGAGGGAAGTAACTTATGCTTTATGGTCTGGGAACTTTAAGCTTCTACCCTAAATAAATACCCTTTATAAAAGCCAACAGATTCCTGGTATTCTGCATCAGTACCCCTTTGGCTGACTAATATGGTCCCCTTTACCCTTACCTGCTGGCCTGAAGTCCAGCTGCCAGAAACTGCATCTCTTTGCTGTTCTGCCCACCAGCGAGCAGGCCAGCAGTGCTGGGAGCAGACGCCCCCCACCCCAGCCTGCAGCAGGCCTCAGCCGGGGACTGACCGGCATCAGCACGTCCCGCAGGTGGCGTAACGCTGAGGTGCACGGTCTGTACCCACAGAGGTCACAGGCTTAGTGTCACAGCTTTCACTGCCCATCCTTCCATGTCTCCCCCCACCACTCCCCTATTGGTGTCCCGTGGGACTTGCTCTCAAACCCGCCTCAGGGTCTGCTTGTGGGGAAGCCCCACTGAGACATTCCTTGCTGCCCAGCTCTGTGGCATCACCTCACAGGCGACGAATGAGGTTCACTTGCCCAATGTACAGCTTTGGGCTTCAGAGTTTGGTGAAACTCAAAATCGCTCTGTGGGCAAGAGATGCACACGATGTGGTACTGCCTTTTCTTTTTGTGCTATTTCGCGATATTCTCTGGAGCATTTTATCTGCAAGTGAGTTTTCGAAGCTGAACATGACTGAATTTGATTTTTTTTAAATATTCTATTTGATTTTAACCCCAATTGACTTTATTTTCCCTAAACCTCTACTTTACAAGTAATAGCAGTAACAGGAGCAAGTTTGTGCCCTTGAAGATAGTCATAAATCAATCATATTATGTTGTTAAAAGTAAAATATGCAGAATTTACTAAGAGTCAAGAACAGCAATGGGAAGCGGCTGTGGCTCAATCGGTGGGGCTCCCGTTTGCCATATGGGAGGCCCCGGGTTCGGTTCCCGGGGCCTCCTGGTGGGGGCGGGCCCGCCTGCACGGCGTGGTTGGCTGACCCGGTGAGCGCAGGCAGCAGGGGGGATGGATGAATAAATAAATAAAATCTTTAAAAAAAAAAAAAAAGAACAGCACTGGCCTGCTGACAAGGAGTGAGGCCCTTGCTTTACAGCTAGGGAGAGGCCGTGCTGAGGCATGTGGCGCCTCTTTTTCCTTCTACCGGGGACAGGAGGTGTCCCTACAGTGGAAACTGTAGAGCACTGCTATCTCATAGCAATATGATGGCAATTTAAAGTTTCCTAGGTAGCCGTGGTGGCTCGTGTTCTTTCCGCATGTGTCCGCCGGCTGTCCGTGGCTTTTACGCCGCTGCCTCGGACCCCTACCCTGGCCGCGGCCCAGCAGCTCAGCACTGCCTTGTGCCCCGCAGGCATCTGGACGAGGCTTGTAACTCCACAGCCGGTCTGGGTGCTCGTGCAGGTTCCAGGTAAAGTTACACAATTGTGCCGCCAGTATAGTGACGTGACGTTAGAGGGAATTAAGGACCGTGTTCTTTACGTCTTGAAACTCTATGATAAAATTGATCCAGAAAAGCTCTCAGTAAATTCTCATTTTATGAAAGACCTAGGCTTAGACAGTTTGGACCAAGTGGAGATTATCATGGCCGTGGAGGACGAATTTGGGTTTGAAATTCCTGATATAGATGCAGAAAAGTTAATGTGTCCACAAGAAATTGTAGATTACATTGCAGATAAGAAGGATGTATATGAATAAAATATCAGACCACCTTTCTTCAAAGAGAAGATTCAGGTTGATACTGATGAGTGTCTGAAATGAGAACCATCACTGCTGACTTGGACAGAGTAATTCTGTTGGATTTCTATTTAAAGTGTCTAAGTGTTTGCCCTTTGAAAATAAATCTGTAAAACCAAAAAATAAATTAATTAATTAAAAAAAAAATAAAGTTTTCTAGTAGCCACATTAAAAAGTAAAGCAAAACAGGTAAAACGAACTTTATTTAACTCAATATATCAAAAATATAATTAGGGAAGCAGATGTGGCGCAAGTGATTGAGCTCCCGCCTACCACATGGGAGGTCCCAGGTTTGGTTCCTGGTGCCTCCTAAAGAAGACAACAAGCTGGTGTGACAGGCAGGCGCAGCAAGCTGACGCAAGGAGATGACACAACAAGAGATACAAGAAGAAAAACACAATGAGAGACACAACAAAGCAAGGAACAGAGGTGGCTCAAGTGATTAGGCGTCTCCTTCCCACATCGGAGGTCCCAGGTTCGGATCCTGGTGCCTCCTGAAGAAACAAGGAAGACGAACAGACACAGCAAGTACAGACAACGAGGAGGTGGGGAGAAATAAATAATAAAAATAAAATCTTTAAAATATATATATAAGGAAACATGTCATTGATATTAAAAAAATTACTGAGACGTTTTACATCCTTTGGGGTGGGCATGCTAAGTCTTGGAAAGCCAGTGGGATTTTTTTCAGACCAGCTGCATTTCAAGTGCTCAAACACCACATGTGACTAGTAGCTACTGTATTGGACAGCACAGGTCTAGAACTTGTTCTTCAGAGTTGACCCACCCAATAGGCGAGGGAACTGGGTACTTACATACCAGTTCCTATCAGTCGCTGGTTCTGGGCTGCTGCAGGGGGAATTGGGGCTGAATTTGTAGGTGCTTTGCAGAGTAGGCTTCAGCCTCCAGAGAAGAGTCCTCCAGCAAAGAGATGGAGATGCCAGCAGTTGGAATTGCAGCCTGCAGCAGGCTATACCATGGCCTCAGGGGCGAGGGTGGACCCACCCAGCCTACCACATTTGGTAATACTTTCATTTTGGTCCCTTATTATGAACATATCTCTTGCGACACACCTGGCATCGGTGATTCAAAATAGCAAGGTTAAGTTCACCTTCCTGGATCAAGCCCCAAACCCCTTACCCTGGGGTTCCCAGGGTCTGGACCCACTTTACATAGTTTGCTTGCCCATCACTAATCTTACTGCTAATTTTCCTGCTCTTCTCCATATTATTTCAGAACTACTGGCCATTCCTTTGTTCTTGTTTCTTTTTTTCCTCTGCCTGGAATGTACTTCCTACTTCTCTGCCCACCATAGGGCTCTTCATTAAGGCAGGGCTCAATTCCTGCCTCTCTCAGGACCTGTATCCGTGGCACCCAGGTTGGAAAAGTATTTCTTAAAAGTAATGAATGGGGGAAGCGGATGTGGCTCAAGTGGTTGGGCATCCATCTACCATATGAGAGGACCTGGGTTCGACCCCCGGCACCTCCTGGTTTAAAAAAAGGGTGAGCAGGCACGCCAGGCCCACGCGGACATGTGGCAAGCCATGCAGCAAGATGATGACATGCGGCAAGCCACGCAGCAAGATGATGACACGCGGCAAGCCACGCAGCAAGATGGTGACTCAATGAAAGAGAGACACTGGGGAGAATCAAGGCCAGATGCACCAGAAACCAGGAACTGAGGTGGCACAAGTGACAGGGTGCCTCTCTCCCACATCGGAGGTCCCTAGGATCGAATCCCGGTGAAGCCTGGAGGAGAAAAATGTGAAGAGAAGACAAGAAACAGACACAGAAGATCACAGACAGCAAAGCAAGCAGGGGTCAGGGGCGGGACTCATAGAACTGTACACCAAAATAAAAAATTAAAAAAAGGAATGGATGGATAAAATGAAGGAAATGAGGGAGAGAGGGAGAGAGGAAGGAAGGAAGAAAGGAAGATAGCAGGCATGTAGGAAGAATGAATGGATTTGGCTGCCCTATGTTATTATCTTAGTTGTCATCAAATATTAATGTGGTAGGCAGGTATACCAACAGTAACAGAGGTGTAACAGAAGTTTTTAAAATGCAGTTAACTAGAATGCCCTGGACTAATGCCTGCGTTAGCATCCTTTACTCAGGCCAGATTCACGCTAGCAGCAAAAGAAAAGTATTTTATAGCAAGTAGATTATAGCCACAAATTATTTAAATATGGTCATAGTTTATAGCTTTAAGAGTGAAGGAGAATCTAAAATGATCCAATGGAAAATTATTAGTCATCATTCAACTATTTTATTTTATTTTATTTTATTTAATGAAAGATTTATTCATTTATTTATTTCTCCCCTTCCCCCACCACTGTTTTGCGCTCACTGTCTGCTTTCTGTGTTCTTCTGTGTCTGCTTGTCTTCTCTTTAGGCGGCACCAGGGATGGATCCTGGGACCTTCCATAGTAGAGAGAGGTGCTCAATCTCTTGCACCACCTCAACTCCCTTGTGTGCTGCGTCTCCTATTGTCTCTCTTCTGTGTCTCTTTTTGTTGCATCATCTTGCTGCGCCAGCTCTCTGCGTGGGCCAGCACTTCCACATGGGCCAGCACTCTGCATGGGCCAGCTTGCTTTTCACTAGGAGGCCCTGGGAATCGAACCCTGGACCTCCTATATGGTAGATGGGAACCCAATCGCTTGAGCCACATCTGCTTCCCCATTCAGCTATTTTAATTTATTATCTTCACACAGAAAATTTACCTGCGTAAGACTCTTTCCATGATGGTAGAAAGAGAATTTTTCTTTAATGGCATAGGGTGTTTGATGTGGCAATGTATTATATTTACCCAATAAGGAAATTTGAATGGTGTGTGCTAGTAATAGATGGTGACCAATGAGGTCAGAGATTACGTTCTACAGAGGTCCTCAGGCCCTGCCCAGCTACTAAGGTGTCAGCAGTAGCATTTCCCTTGGGCGTACTGAGCGAATTGGTGCTAAGTTTAAATATAAACCCAATACTGTGTTTGAAAACAGCTGTTATAAGATGTGTTCGGATAGGAATGTTTAATAGCGAGCGAGCAATACCTTTCCAGCAGGCAAGATATATGCTTTATGTAACTTTCTGAAAACAGTATGGTTTGTATCTCACGTTAATGATAAATGATGCTTTTCATATAAAAGTACACCCAAGTAATCGGTGTGTAAAGTAAAACGACCCACTGAAAAGACTGCACAAGCAAAATAGGATTAATGGGGAAAATGTCCCAGGGAATAAAATTTCTTGAAAATTAGAAAGATTGTTCCTCCGTAAATAAGTACTTGTGGACTGCTTGGCACGGAAAGCCTGTGCCTGATCACCTTACTCTTTCAGCAGGACTCTCAGTTGTGGTTCTTCATGGAGTCCTGTCTTCTTCAGATGTCAGCAAAGGACATATCTTGCCACAGTCCTTCCTGACTGAGATGGAGTCTATATAGGAGCTGTAGATCAGATGGCCTTGATGCCCAAGGAAGTTTGGCCCTTGGTCAGCAGTGTGGCTTCCATCATGTCGTTTCCCCTCTCGGGGCTCAGTGTCTTTCTCTTTAAAATGCAAAAAATGCAGAAATAAATAAAATGCAAAAGTTGAGCTGATGCTCTGTGGTGGAGATGTTGTGGGCATTCGTTCATTCATTCACCAAGGGTTTGTTGAGCACCTACTAAGTGCCAGCCACAGTTCTGTCACTGGGGGTTCAGTAATGAGCAAAAATGAGACACAGCCCCTGCCCTCTGGTGCTTGCATCCTAGTTCGTCAGATAGCCACAGTTGAGTATAAGCACAGCCTTGTTAGTGCCTGGAAGACTGGGGGAGCACAGGGGCCTGGGGATGCGGATGATAAGGGTACTGATCTCACCTGGGCAGGGAGCTCACAAGGGGCCTCCTGGGGACATGACTGTCAGGCTTTGGACAAGGTAGGCTCTGATGGAAAGGAACAGGCTTTGAAGGCATAGAAAGCTTCTGGTTCTAACCCCAGCTTTGTCCCTTATCTCTCTGCATCTCAATTTCCTCATCTCTGAAAATGGGTCTAAATATCAGAAATCTTACATGGTGTGGTAAGTTTCACAAGGATAACGTGTTTGGACGGACCCAGCTGGCAACTGCCTTTTTCATTTCTAAGAATAACTTTGGAGACAGAACGTGCTGTTTTGATCAGAGATATTTAGCTGTGGAGAAAGAGCTAGAACAGCAGGCTGCTTTCAGTCTTGTTCTGCCCTGGACTGTAGCTTAGCACTTTGAAAGCACCTGCCTTCCCTTCATCTTACAGCCATGTTGGAATTGCTTGACCTTGATACTCCAGAAGTGACCTTCCTGCATGGTAAAGTGCCAGAGGCCCAAGCTTTGGAGACTGGCAGAAACTCTGATGCCCCTAGCCTGATCCCTTCCCATTTACACAGGAGGAGAGGAGTCTGGACATAGGAACAACAAAACTGGAGCCCCCTAACCTGTGACTTGTGCTGCTCTAAATTGCCTCTCTCTACTTAATATTTTATTTGGAAACTAAGGATATTCTCCGAGGTGACTGGGCTTTTTGAAGGGCCCATACAATTCCTTCTCCAGCTAAAGCTAGGTTAACTGTCTCGTGCATCACTCCTCAAGGCCTGAGGATTTATTCCTTTAATCTTAGAAAAGCAACCAGAGGACAGAAATAGCCCTTCAATTGTTTAAAACCAAAGTGGCCAACGATAATAAATAACTGTCACAATAGCTTGAGGTCAGGGTCTTAATTTATTGGAGGCCATTCAAGAATTTGAAACTCTTCTCTAAGCTAATTTTTCACATCTTGTTTGGTTCTTTGGAGCTCTTGCTTCCAAAGCA
Source organism: Tolypeutes matacus (assembly GCA_026826555.1). Lineage (NCBI taxonomy): Eukaryota > Metazoa > Chordata > Mammalia > Cingulata > Chlamyphoridae > Tolypeutes > Tolypeutes matacus. The sequence goes on from JAKSZT010053846.1 coordinate 5,167,326, forward strand.
AGTCCATCAGATTTCTCATCATATATGTTATTTTTGTTGATGTGCCAAACATCCAGGAAAGTCAAGTCTATTCTTTATGGATGGGTAATGACAATTCTTCCCCATACTCTTATTTCATAGTATTGTAGCCTATTGAGATTTTGGATAGTTCTCTCCCCTTTCTTGCTGTATCAGCTGAATTAATGGTTGCAAACAACAAAAATATATTCTGGTTAAGCAGAAAATGAATTTATTGGAAAGATGTGGGCTAGTCCATAGAATAGGAAGAAAGGTTGGAGAACCAGTGCAGGCAGGTAACAGAGAGGAAAGACTTGGACTAGGATGCCATCACTGGGCTTTCAACTCCTCTGCAACCACCTCAGATGATCTCCAAGGGCCTCAGGACCTTTGTGGAACCCTCAGAATTCATTCCACTCTCAGCATCTGTTCACCACACTAAAGCCACGCCATAGCTCACGTGACTGCATGTGGTCAGGTGCCCACACTCTGGCAACCAGGCAGAGGGGAGACGGAGGGTGTGCCCTCTTTCTACTGATATGCCTCTACCACCTATATTGGGATTTCCCCCAAACAGGAAGGTTTCAGGATGCTGAGCAGTCAAAAATAACAACTGACCATTATACAAACTCTCATATGCTTAATCACATCTTCCATCAACTGGTTAGCCAACTAAATATTGACCACTGATGTTAATTTATTTTATCCAAAGCTCCCATCACATACTAATTTTCATGAATCTCATGTGCATCTTCATCATCATCATCATCACCATCATCAACCCTTGTCCGCTCACTCGCCCCCTCTCTGGGGCTACCATTTCACTCCATTTTCTCACCCCTCAAACATTCACCCTTCCGCCTCTTTCTTTCTCCCAGTCTTTGACCTTGCTTCTATTTTACTGCAAAAATGGAAGCAATCACAAGGGAACTTCCACGTGTTCCTACCACCCCAGCTACTAAGCATCCACGCCTGAGCAGTTTGAACCACTTTCTCACCCATTTGTTCACCACGCCCCTTCCAGCAGTGGTTCCTTCTAATGGTAAGAGTCTAACCTCTTTGTTAATTGTTCCCTTTCTAATGGACTCTTCCCATCTGTCTACAAATAAGCTGTAATAACTCCCATCTTTAAAATAAGATCCCTTTGAGCCCACTTGCCCCTCTAGCTACCATTCCCTTTCTCTGTTTCCCTTTACAGAAAAACTCTTCCCAACAGTTGTCAGAATTCTCTGTTTCCATTGAGTCTCCTCCAACATCTCTTATACCGACTCCAATCAAGCTTCACCTCCATCACTCCCTTTAAACAGTTCTTATAGAGGTCACCGACGACTTCCTGATGGCCAGTGGTCAGTCCTAATTCTTCATGTTATTTTGACAACATCTATCACTTCCTCCTTAGAACATGTCTTTTCAGTTTTATTTGCTGGCTCCTCCTCCTCTTCAACCCCTAAACGTGAGTCCTCTCCTCTATCTGCACTCATTTCCTAGTGAGCTTGTCTAGTCAATGCCAAATGTCTATCTCTAGCCCAGACCCCTCCTTCAATGTCAGACGCATACATTCAGCTGCCTCCTTACATCTCTTAAAAATCCAATGGGCATTTGGATTTTCTCTTCTAAACTGTCTCTACCCACAGTCTTTCCCACCTCCGTAAATGCCAATCTCTCCTTCCAGTTGTTAAATCCAAAAACCCTGGAGTCACCCTTGGCTTCTCTCTTTCCCTGACACCCCTCATTCAATCTATGAACAAAACCTGTTGGTCCAACCTTTGAAGCATATCCAGAATATGGCCTTTTCTTACTGCCTCAGCTGCCACCACCTTGGACTCAGTTGCCATCTTCTCACACCTGGATTACTACGAGAGCCTCCTAACCACATGCCACATAACAGCCTACTTACCTACTCATCACACTCTTTGCTGCCCCCAGCCCCAACCATGCCACCTGACAGCCAGTTTGAGCCTTCAGGCTTGTAAGTCACATCCTGTGGCCCTTCTGCTCAGAACCCTGCAGGGGCTGCCAACACACACAGGGTCAAACCAAGGTCGGTGTGTTGGCCCACAAGGCCCTGCAAGGTCTGTCCCCCCACTCCCTTCACCTCTGACACCTCATCTCCTCCCACTCTCCCCTCGCTTGTGCCACTCCAGCTGTTCCTTGCCATTTCTTTTTTTTTTTAAGATTTATTTATTTCTCCACCCTCCTCCCCATTGTTTGCTCTCTCTGCTCTGTGTCTGTTCGTTGGGTGTTCTCTGTGTCTGCTTGTCTTCTTTTAGAAGGCACAAGGAACCGAACCCGGGGCCTCCCCTGTGGGAAGGGGATACTCAATCACTTGAGCCACACCTGCTCCCTGCTTGTTGGGTCTCTCGTTAGGTCTCCTCGTTGCAACATCTCATTGCATCAGCTCACCTGCACCAGCCCTTTGCATCAGCTCACTGTCTTGCTGGCTTTCTTTAGGAGGCACCAGGAACTGATCCCAGGACCTCCCATGAGGGAGGCGGGTGCCCAACTGCTTAAGCCTCATCCACTCCCCCTTCTTGCCGTTTCTTGAACACACTACGCAAGCTTCCACCTTAGGGAATTTTCCTTTACTAGACCTCCAGATACCTACATGTCTCATCCCCTTTATTCCCTCAGATTTCTACTGAGAAGTTACTTTATCAGTTAAGCTTTCCTGGCCACCCCATTTAAAATTTTAATCTACCCCACCTCCATATTTGAGGCTCTATATCCTCCTTACCCTTCGTAATTTTTCTCCATAGCTTTTATCTCAATCTAACATATATATTTACTTCTTTATGTACTTATTTTCTGTTTCCTAAAGCTACAATAAGGCAAGAACTCTGTTTTGTTCACTGCTCTTTTTGCATAGAGTATTGACTGGCATGTAGAAGGTACTCAAAATATTTGAATGAATGACTTAATGAATGAATCCCATGTATAGGTGACTTAATGCTTTATCGTTTTCCAAGATTGAGATGTAAGATCTCACGTGAACCACAAAACAGCCTAGTGATTGGGCAAGGCAGAACCCCTGTGTTTTAGGCGAGGAAACTGAGGCCCATGGGAGTTAACTGATTGCCCAAGCACCGGTAGCTGCTAAATAGAGTTCCTGGGACTTGCAGTTCTGATCCCAGCGGAGTCTCTGTCCCCCACCCCCAACTATCTCCTGATGCCTCATGTCATATAGGGCTAAGTCTGGGCATTAACTGCTCTTTATTTTTTTCACTGCAGTGTTGATGAGAAAACCCCATATCTAGCTTTGGGAGCTGTGAAGCACATTTCCCTAAACATCTCCATCTCCAACCTCGGGGATGACGCTTACGACGCCAACATATCATTCAATGTTTCCCGGGAGCTGTTCTTCATCAATATGTGGCAGAAGGTAAGGAGGGCACTGCCTAAAGAGAGCCTTCATTCTGTCTGGTGCATGTGTTGACTAAGAGGCCAGACATTTCATCATAGCTTGGAATATGCGATGATTCTGCAAATGAGACTGTTTTTTTTTTTTGTAAGGAACATTATTTGGAATTGTTCGAATATTTCCCCCACTGGACTCAGATAATTTGTTGGCACAGCCAAAGAAGTCATAAATACTACAGCGAGTCGGAGCAGTAACCATATCTTACATTGTCATTCATCCCTTCCCTCCTGTTGAGCTTTCTCTCTACAGTTTTATGTCTGGCACCTTCTCCCAAATGTTTCAAATACTGACTCCAGCACATGTACGCTATAGAGAATGGCAGTTTTAGGTCGGTAGTTGTTGCTCTGAAGAACAGGTAAGAAATAAGGGCAGATCACTGTTGATCAGGCTGGTTATAACCAATCGTGCACTTGCTGTTGTCCATGAGAGGTCCATGTGCTTCAGCCTCTACTTTGACATATTTACTTATTCCTAACATATTTGAGTGGATTGAGAAATTGTTTCCATGAATTATGTTTTTTTAAAGAGTAAATTAATTTTTTTGAATGAGTGGAGGTTTAGAAAGCATGACTCAGAAAGGAAAAAGGAGTTTTAAATCTTTCCTCTCCCACGATATCCCACATTTGGGAAGGGAGAGGAAAAGTCCTTCTCGGGGGACAAGAAGGAGGAAGGAGCAGACTCAGATTTCATTCTACCCAGTGGTTGGTCTAACTGTTGACAGCTGTTCAGATGGGAGTTTTGCAGCCTTTTATAGTGTTCACAGCATTGAACTGTGGTGTCTTGATCTCTGTGTTATAATGGAACTAAAACCACTTTCTGAGGAAAGTCTTTGCCCTGCCCACAGATGATTCCTTGAGCAAGCTGGGCAGCCTTCTGTTCAGGCACATGTCCTGCCAGGCTCCAGCAACTCAAGCATGTGGGGCCACCCAGAACTTGCCAAGTTCCCTCCAAGAAGTTGCTGAGAAGTCACCTCAAACCCCCTGCTGCCTAATAGCTCTCAGGAGCTCCAGGGTTGGGGAGGGCACAAAAGAGCAATCAAGAAGAACTGTGGGAAGGGTATGCTTTCCATCCATCTTCTACACCCTAAAAATTGTCGCTGGACTAAACCAGGTCAAGAGAAAAACCAAGTATGTAGAGAGTTCTTGTATCTCTGGATCCTCTCAAAACCCCTTTCACAAATTGCAGTGGTGTGATGCCATCTCCCTGCAGTTGGGGGAGGTGGCCTTACTCAGGGAACCAGACCTGTGAAACTCATCTCCATGGTAACTGAAAGCATGTGGTTGCCGACCAGATCATTACATTATACAGCTTTCTCTCACTCAGGACCCATGGGAGAAATTTCTCTCCAGTCTCAGAATTAGGAATAGCTGCGCCTTCCCCCAAGTGTTTTAGCTTATTTTTACCTTCTGAACAGTCTTTGGACTGACTAGGCTTTGTTCTGTTGACCAGAAAGTTCAGAGCTGGTAGATTCTGCCAGTGTATAGGACTTGGTAGTATTATTTTATAAACTAAGCAAACTCCTCTATCTTATTTCGCTTCCATTCACTGTGTTTTTCTTTATAGCTTTGAGGCTATTTAATATTCTATCATATAGATATACAGTGTATTACCTATAAATTCCTATTGTTGGGTGTATTACTAGCCAAAGGGGTTCTGCAAAATACCAGAAATTGGTCCATTTTTATAAAGGATATTTATTTGGGATGGAAGCTTACAGTTACCAGGCCATAAAGCATAAGTTACTTCCCTCACCAGTCTATTGCCACATGTTGGAGCAAGATGGCTGCCGATGTTCAGCCTTCCTCTTCCTCTTAAGGCTCCATGGTCAGGCTCTCTAGTCTTTGTGTCTCTCTCTCTCTGGGGCTTGATTCTCTCCGGGCTCAGCTGCTTGTGCTCTCCACAAGGCCAGCTGTAGACTATCAGGCAAAATTTTCCTGGGGCCTTCTCCTTCACAACCATGCTTCTCTGTGTGCTTACTTCCCAGGGCTCCAGCTCAAAAACTCCAAACTTCCTTCTCTGCAATGCGGTTTCTCAGTGAGTCCCTGCCCACCAAGGGGGCAGGAACTCAATGTCCTACTGCTGTGGCCCAATCAAAGCCTTAATCATTATTTAATCAAGTAAAAGTAAAATCTCTGAATCCAATACACTCTAATATGCCCAGAGGAAAAGACCAGTTTACAAACATAATCCAATATTTCTTTTTGGAATTATCAATATAAAACTGCTACAGTTGGGTGTTTAGATTATGTCCAGTTTTGTTCCCTTTTGAGTAGTATTGTGATTAATGCTTTAACAGAGTGTTATCAGCAAATGATTATTTCCTTAGTCTTACAACTATTTCAGGGATGAGAAGTAGCATTTATTGACCACCTACTACATGCCAGGGGCTTTAGATATATTTTCTCATTCCCTCCTTGCTGAATGAGTTCTGGATGGTGTGATTTATTGGAGGAGGGCTCTCAGGATAAGGGTAGTGAGGCAGAGGGATGGGGAGTGATGCTCTAGAGCACAAATTGCACAGCAGAATTGCTCCCTCTTGAATCAGGGTAGGCCATGATTTTCCTGTAGCATCACTGGCCACTGGTGGAGGTATGGTGAGTAGCTACCAGACAAGATGGGCAAGGGGGCTCCAGTCAGGCAAGGACAAGGGTCATGAGAAGGCCATGGGTTTAAGTCACTGGCCACAGTAGCTGATCATGGGGAAAATGGGAGTACATCATTTTTTAACTCTTCACCATTGAATTCCAGCAAATGTTAAAAACCTTCAGCACTGGAAACTTTAGGTTTTACTTAGTAGAAACTTGACAGAGGCTTTTGGAGATGTGATGAGCATTAGTGCAAGAAAGGCAGCTGGGCACAGAGACACCAAGGGGCTGCCATGGAGTCAGGTCCAGCCAGAAAAGTACATGGGCAAGATGACCCTCAATGTCATAGGAGAAGAAATGGCCAACAAACAAAAATTCCCCTCCTATGACTGCAGCCGCAACTGTAAGGCTGATCTACCTGGTAACATAAATGGCATCATCTAGCCCAGGACAGGATTCTAACAGCACCCAGCTAGGTGGTGAGGGGCAATCAAAGGAGCCCGCCCTGCTTAATAATGCAGAAACCTAACAGAACCAACAGGGACCCTACAGAGAGATTTTTAACATATAAACTAAGAAAAATATAACTCAAGACACAGTGGAGAACATACTTTTTAAAAAGATTGTTAAGAGAAAACAAAAGGAAATTTTAGAGAGTGTCAATTTTTTTGTCAATGAAATTCAAGAAAAAATGAACACAGCCAAAGATCAGATCGTAGAACAATAGATTGAGATGAAAATGGAATGTACTGAGAGGCAAGCAAAAAATAAAGATCATAGATTGGATAAGGAATTATTATAATGAAGCCAAAAAGGCAATGGCAGAATTAAAATATGTATTATAATCAGGAAAGAGCAAAATCACCACTACAAAAAACTGATTCGGTATAGCAGAAGGAAAATCTTACAATATCTGAGAATTCAGGAGACAAGGACAAAGCAAAGATTATAGATACGGAAGCGGGAGACTAGACAATCAGCAAAGAAAAAACAGTTCCAGAATAATTGAACAGAACCTGTAAGAGTAGAAACCATTCCTTAGATAGCAAAGAAAGATCTCCATTTTCTTCAATGGGCTGCACAAATACCAGTCAGAAACATAAGGAGTCTAATGTCTACAAGTAGCTTCATGATTTTTTTATTTCAAGGATATGAAGATACTACTAACCCTAACAGAAAACAAAGAAACATGTTTTCCACAGACTTCTTTTTGGTAATATTGAGGTAAAAAAATTGAGCAATGTGTCCCATTGTGAGTCAAGAATTCTATACCCAGCCAACCTGACCTCCATTTGTGAAAGCAAAATCAAGATATTCTCAGATATATGTGGGTTAATAAGTCTAGTAACTGTTCTATTTTGGGTTTCCCCCTAAGCTAGGGGTTCTTAACCTTTTTTGTTCCATGGACCCCTTTGCCAGTCAGTTGTAAACCACGGACCCCTTACTAAGCCCACTCTACTGTGTATTACTTAATAAATATATCATACCCGCACCAACACATCCCCACAAGAGTGTTTTTCTGAATTTCAATTCAAGCTCACAGACTCCTTGTTAAGCACCTCTGCCCTAAGCAGACCGTGATGCAATGGTGTGGGTTCCAGTAGTTTAGTTTGGGGGTGATGTCAGGAAGCACCGTGCGGGAATGTGGGGTTGACACAGGCGAGGGAGGAAAGCCAGAAGATGTGCATTAATGAGCAGGTTACTGCTGTGGACAGCCTGGACTTTGTTCTCCTGCAGATCCTGGGGCTGTATGGAACATACCTCAGAGTCATCACCCTGAGGAGTAGGGGAACTGCTGGAGGGTTTAGCCACCAACCCTTGTCACTCATTCATGGAGAGTCATTCCAGGGCACTTCTAGCCTGCCCTGGCTACAGGCCCCACACCCTGGGGCCGGGAAACAACCCAAGTAGAGAGCTGCAGGCAGCCTTTGGCCTGGAAGAGACTGTCTTCAGATGACCAACCCACTGCTTGGACCTCAGGAAGTGAACGAACCACTGGCTTCCTGAAAAGTAGTTACTTGCAGATAAGGTATTCAAGAATATGGAAGCTGTTCAATAAAAAGTGTGTTAGAGCCAAATGTAGAATTCAACAAAGACAAACTTTATAAATATTTAAAATAGGAAGAGAATGCAAAAAATAATCATTGCCACGGTAAATACATAATTTAAAAGGTTAGTAATTTTTAAAAGCCTGTAATCTCAGTTATTTAAATAAAACGTTGGGAAGAAACCTGATCCTGTCACTCTTCCTGATTGACAGTCTTCGGGAAGGAGGTGAGACTCCTAAGCGGCTCGCCTGAAGCTGCCCTGAGCCTGGTTCTCCCTGCTTTCCCAGCCTCACTGCTCATCCCATACACACACTTGGGGCCAGTCGTAATACGTTACTTAAGCTGCCTTCACCAAGGAACCACCTTTCCCCCATTTTTTTTAATGAACTGCTCTGCCATCAAATCTCCGCTCAGGTGATTTAGGTTCCTCACTCCAAGCTCAGTCCCTGAGCTTGAATTGAAATTAAAAAAAAAAACAAAAACACATTATTCTTTGTGGGGATGTGTTAGTGCAGGTGTGATATATTTATTAAATAATACACAGGATAGTGTGGATTTAGTAAGGGGTCCGTGGTTTTCACCTGGCTGGCAAAGGGGTCCATGGAACCAAAAAGGTTAAGAATCCCTGCTCTAAGGTCTATCACACAGTCAATTAACGATAATGAATCGTTACTTCTGAGACCGAACAATAACAACAAAATCCCCTGAAATTGATTTCCTCTATTCCCTTCTAATGCAAGGCTGCTTTCATAGATTTATTCTGGTTCTTCCTTTGCAGGGAGGGCCACTTGTAAAAGTGTGGGGTGCACATGGATGACCACCTTCTGACTTCTCTCCTAAGTAAAGCAAACTTGAAACCATGCTGTAAAATAGGACTTCATTTGTTGAGGCTCTCCGGCTGGTGTGTGCTGTTTGGCCAGAGCTTAGTGGGTAATGGCCAGCAGCTGGGTTTTTAGCAGCAGGACAGGCCCCTGCACCGTGTCCCCTGCCAGGCAAGGAACTGGGGACTCCCTGGGCAGAGCATCCCTACAGGGTGTGCCTATCCCTGGGGTCTCCTGTGGGAGCAGTGAGAGGGACCTCCCCCAGTGATGGGGTGTGGTTAAAAGGAAGAGCAAGGAAGAAGAGAGAGAAAGCAGTTTGGAAGCAAGGAATACCTCTGCATCTCACCAGGGTGACATGGATTCACATTGGGTTCTATGTGGATGACACTCCCGGAAGACAAGTCCACAGAATGGAAGTGAATGGTGTCCCCTGGAGTTGTAAGCCATGTGGCCCTGGAGGCAGGAAAAAGTCTAGTTTTGACTCTTGCTGTCATGCTGCCCGGAACAAAGGGCTTTGGCTGTTCTCGCCTCTAGTTGAGGAGTGGATTTGCTTGGATAGTAGCTATTGAGAACTTACTGAGTGCCAGGGACTGTACCAGCCACTGGGAGACACAACAATGAATAAGATCTGGCCCAGGAAGCTCACAGCCTAATGAGGGGGAAAAGCATGCATGTCAGCACGCAATTAAAGTACAAGGTGCCAATTGCTCTGAAAAGTGGGTTTGAAGCACAGATGTGACAAGGTGAAGCAAGTGTCATTACTGGAACAGCTAGTCCCACGTTGGACAAAATCCCTGGATAAATGCTTGGGGAAGTTGGATGGGACTCTGAAGGAGCTGGTGTCAGCCAGTGCCAACACTGCAGAGACTAGGATGACCCATTTATTTGGCTGGTGGAAGAGGAAGCTGGGCAGAGAAAGGGGGACAGGCAAAAGAGAGGACCTAGCAAGATGGGAAAAGGCAGCTCATGTGATCGGGTGACCTCAGGACATTTTAGGAGTTAGGTTGCTTGATAGTCTGTGCTGAAGGTGCTTGTCAGTTAGGACTCTCCACTCTGAATGCCTCAGGTGACGCTGAGAATGAGCATGAGTGTGTGTATGTGTGTGTAACTCGAGAAAGGGCTGAGTTTGCGTGTACCTCTTCATGGTATCGATCGTTATGGCACGTACGGAAGCAGATGTGGCTGTCAAAGTGTACACTCCAAGCCAGGTTTCCCTGAATCTCCCCTTTGCAAGAGGGTTCCCGGCAACTTTGGCACTCGAAGGGGAGGCAGCCGGAGAATTGCAGAGGAGGCTATGCTGGGGGAGAAGGGAGATCAGGGACAGGCTCACTGACCCTTCTCTCCCCTACAGTGTGAGATGCTCTTATGGTTTGGGTCTCCCAAATGCTCACCCAGAGGTAAGGAATTGAGGGCAGTTGGTTTATTTGGGAGGTGCCGGAAACATAGGTAGAGAGGTAGAGAAATGATACAGGGAAGGAGAGGCAGCTGATGAAGAGTGTGCTTTTAAGTTAACTTTCCATAGGGCATCTCTGGAAACAGTCCACAACATACACACAAGGATGAGCAAGCCCAGGGGGTTCATACACCTCTCCCTAAAGGTAATTGTCTGAGGACTCCCGCTGGCGTTCCCCAGTACTTCCATCTTGCCAAGCGCTTGACCAGAGTGGCCTACGGGAAAGAAATGCCCTCAGGTACAGAGATGCAGAGCCCAGCAGGTGGAAGTGGGCTGATGTACTCTGAAAGGTGCAAGGCGTATGGGTGGGGTTTGCCAGCCTCTGCTAGAGATGACCACAGACTTGGAAGCATCTTTAACCTCAGCACCTCACATGTGAGGCACCCAGAAGTTATAAGTTGGTCCAACTAGGGGCCCCTAGCTCACAGTCTACAGGACTGGGGCGAAGCAAGTGTTGTAAATGGCAGAAGAGAGCCACATGTGGGACTGTGGAGAAATGGAGGGTTCTCGCCTCACCCACAGGGCACAGCCACCTCAGAACAGCAATAGCTGAAGAGAGCCGGTTGTGGGACAATAGGGAGCAGTGGAGACTGTGGAGAAATGGAGGGTTCTTGCCTCACCCACAGGGCACAGCCACCTCAGAGCAACAAGTCGGTTGTTGCCAGGTGCGAATGAGGGCCAGTGCTGCCAGACTTGGTATTTTTCAATAGCAGCCAGAAATCCATATTTTTATGTGAAATCTCACGACTTTGGCCGCTAATTGAAACATTTCCCGAACATCGTGTGGGCCAAACAAAATATGTTCACTGACCACATCCAGCCTGTAGGCCACCAACTTGTGACCTCCAGCCTAGCTGGCTTCCGTGTGTTCTAGTCTCATTCTCTCTCCTGCCCATTTGCCTCATGGAGCTGAACTTCCGGTAGAACTTAGCCTGTCTGCAGCCTTGACTGTGTTTTGTGTCGTTCCCTCAGCAGCAGAAAAACTAGCCAAAGAGATTGGGATTTGGGAACTCAGATTGTATGTGTGTGTTTGGGAGAAGTCAAGGGATGGAGAAGGTCAGCTCAATGTAGTATCCATTGAAGTTCTAAAATTAATCAGTCATGTTTTGAAAACTATCTGCAGGCTGGAATATTTGTGCTTTGCAGTGATTGCAAGAAACAGATAAGCTGGAGTTTGAATTTTGAAGGTCTTAGAAGAGAAGTACAATAACAGGCAGTGTGGTCTAGAGGGAAAGCCTGGCCCTAGCTACAGCCAGACTCAGGGCTTAAATTCAGTCCGTGCAGGAAGCGGATGTAGTTCAAGCGACCAAGCTCCCATCTACCATATAGGAGGTCCAGGGTTCGATTTCCGGGGCCTCCTGGTGAAGGCAAGCCGGCCCACACGGCAAACTAGCCTGCGCGGTGAGCTGGCTCACACAGAGTGCTGGCCCGCGCAGGAGTGCTGGCCTGTGTGGAAAGCTGGCGCAGCAAGATGACGCAACAACAACAAAAAAAGAGACACTGAGGAGAGACAATGAGAGATGCACCAGACCAGGGTGCTGAGGTGGCGCAAGAGATGAGTGCCTCTCTGCCACTCTGGAAGGTTCCGGGATCGGTTCCCGGTGCCACCTAAAGAGAGACCAACAGACACAGAAGAACACACAGCTAATGGACACAGAGAGCAGACAATGAGGGCGGAGGGGGAAATAAATAAATAAATAAATCTTTAAGGGAAAAATAAATGAATAAATTCCATCTGTGGCTTATGGGAGGCCTACCCCAAGCTGCTTGTACGTGATAAATACCTGCCGTGACAGCCCTCACCTCCCTGCCACACACACAGGCACATGTAGCTCTTTCATTTACTCAGAAGATATGTATAAATTGATCACCTACTTCAGACCAAGATTAAGTGCTAAAGGGAGAGGGAAAAAACAGCAGGAATATAAGATATGCGAATGTAACTCAGAGGATGTTGACTCTTCCTTTTAAACCCCAAATTAAAACCCACGGTCTTAGCAAAGAATTGGGTGTCGGTATGAGTATGTCTTCATTCTGTCAAAAAATAGAGACAGTGTTAAACTGGTCTTAGTTTTATATTTAATGAATTAGTTTTGTTGTAAAAAATAAAATTACATGGAAAGCAATCTAAAATTTAGTCAATTTATGTCTGTTAACAAATGTTTGTCAGCTTTTGCAATTCCTATTTGTTTTCTTTAAGAATGTTGATCTTTTTTTTCCCCTGTTCACTTGCTATTTGCTGAAATATCGGAATTTTTGGTTTGGGGATATTGACTAAAATCCAAGATATGTAATTGTTCAGATGTGTGATACATTCAATAAATAGTGTTAGGGTTTAGAGAAGAGGGGAATAATGCACTTCCCCCAAATGGCAGGGCTGGGTCCTGAATCTTGAAGATTGGGCTTGCAGGAGTGTGACCTATGGCAGGTCCTATAAAACCTGGCTGAGGAATTCAGATTTTTTTTTGTCCTGTAGGTGTAGATGGGCTGTTTGTGGTTTCTGAGCACAGGAACGACAGGAAAACCTTGAGATCTGAAGGCAGCAGTGTCCTGAGTAGATGAGGACAGAGAGGTCAGGCATAGGAAGGCCACTGAGCAGGCGGTTTCTGCAGCAGACATGGTCTGAGCGCATGAGGACTGGACTGGGGAATCGGAGAAGGAAGGACAGAGGCTGGGGACAGGAGGATGAGCTGAGAAACCGTGAACAGGCCAGAGAAGTCACAAGTTGAGATTCGGGTCTTGGGACTGCTGGAGAGAAGAAGCAAGTTTGGAAGAATAACTGGTTCGGGGGAAATGATGAGTTCAGCAAAGAGAACATAGAACCTCCACTTAGAGCACATTTTATAGCTTCCAGAGCACTTTCAAGTTCATAAGAAATGTAGCTGATACTCCGCGTTGGCTGATTGTTCATCACTGCAACTTGGCGAACAGAGTCGTTGCTTCACCTTCCAATCTCCTTGAGAGATTCGAAATGGAGGGATGGACCCTGTATCTTTTTATTTGCTCCCATGGGCCTAATGTAGGGATGGGGAAGAGTGTGATGATGTTTCAAGTTACTGGAACGAAAGCTCATTTTTACTGTTTCTGAGGAGTGAGTGAGTTGAGATTTGTATTAAATTCAGCCTCCAAGTCGGCTTCGTAGACTAAGTACCAGGTCAGCGTTTGTGACTTTCAATGGCGTATTCTTTATGACAAGAAGCATAGAGGGCTCGTAAGTTTGTTTTTCTTGTAAAATGATTCTCTGAGTTTGTATCTACCTTCACTACAGAAAGGGTAGTCCTTTTCTCCCAGGAGTTTCTTTCTTCTCACTTTCAAGACAAACTGCTTCAAGATGGCGCCAGGCGATAAAACGGGTCCAATTTCTAATCCGGATAGAGCTGGAAGGAGTTAAACACGTGTTTGTCTACCTTTATAGTTGAGGGGGTACCCTGGCTTGTTTTCAGAGAGAACGTTCTACAAGGAAGCTACATCCGTACAATGTGAACAAAATGAAATATATTAATGGAGCCGGGAAATCAAACGTTGTGCCTCAGAACAGTTTGCAAGGCAGACATGCACCTTATCCTTCAGTGTACAAGCAGATTTCAAACAGCTTCTGTTCTGTGGCTGCTCTCACTCACGACAGGAACTGATTTTCATTGTGTTCTGCTTTCTCTGGTGTCTCTTGTCAAGTTAATAGTGGCCCCGGGTAAAATGCAACCCTTAGATGTTTATAGACATCTTGGCCAGGCCATTAAGATGATGAATGAACTTGCTGCTTTCCCTTGTAAGAGAACCCTGAGGGTGGATATCGATACTCAGAAAATAATAAGTCTTTTCCGCCCCTTTCCTGTCTTTAATCCAGTGCCCCAAGCCCCCTGGTGACTTTACCTTGAACTTCCTGCGTAATGCAGGCAGAGAAACCTCACCTGGCTCTAAGCCCAGCTGAGGCTAGCACAGCAGCAATCTCTCTCTCTCTCTCTCTCTCTCTCTCTCTCTCATTGTTAGTCTGTCCCATTCCACTGTCAAAGGTTTCCTAGAGATCCTTCAGCATCTCTGAGTTGCTTCTGCTGGACCTGACCTTCTTCCTCGAGAGGACAAGAGTAGATGGTGAAGAACAAGGTGCATGGAAGCCACATAAATCCTCTCCTGGACTGCTTGTGGCCATTGCGTTAGTGTTTTCTGGCCCCTTAGCCAAAGAGATCCTAACCCAGAGTGAAACCATGCATGAGAGAAAGGCTGGGCCCTTCCTGTGGCTGTCGACAGTGAGGAAGTGGTGGAGAAACCAGATGTCCATTTCAAATCGCTGCGTGGCCTCAGTGTTCCACGGCGGGGCTCGGTTTTCACATCTATGAAAAGCTTCATTTGTGTATTCACTGGGTTTGGAAGGAAGGCCACGTTTTGCTTGAGAAATGTCAACAGAGCTATAGCTGCGACACGGATCAATTAAGAAGGATCTTTCCCGGAGCTGTAGGGCTTGGGCAAACCTGTGGGGGAAGTTCAGAAAACATGTGTTAAACCTCTGGACTTGGTTTTCTTAACGAACTGCAAAACAGCAATTTAATAATTTCCTCTTTTAAGGGGAAAGAGGGAGCCCTGGCCTTAGAATCTTTTTCATCGAGCAGCATATCACCTCTTAAAAATAAAGCCATGAAAGTGGACTGCTAAGCTAAGGCAAATTAAAAAAAAAAAAATTTTTTTTTAACTATCAAGGAGAAGAACTTAGATGTCGTAGGCTGGATTTCCCCGTAGCAGAGGTTGAGATGAGGACTTATGTGCAAGAAGCCACAGAGTGTGGCTTCAGCCTAATCCTGCAGGGCACTCTGAGGTACGTTACTCTGCAGCATTGCCTCATCTCAAGGCCACGTGCTGGACTTTCATTCTGCTAACCCCAGTTGCCAGCTAAGGGCCACTTTGGGAGGAGGAAATGTCCCAGGCACTTTTGACTCTCTGAGGGTGACGTGAGTAGCTCCTGTAGCCTGAGCTCAGGTCTCTGAAGAAGATCCACAGGTATTGACTCTCGGACACAAATGGAAACTGAAGCCAGAGATGGGGTAGTGGGCGGGCACCAAAGAAGGATCCAAGCAGATCTGGGTGGAGCACGGAAATGGTTTGCTCTAGTAGGTTTATCATCCACTCCTTGCTGTTCTGAAGCATCTGTTGCAAACACACTGACAATTTGCATTTGTGCTTTAACAGACATCTTTGAGCTCTTGCGGTGTTTGTGTCATATTATTAGTGTCAGTTGGCCACAGGGTATTTCTGCCAGCATCTGAATTAGGGAACTGGCAGATGTAGACGTCCATGGAATTTACAGTTCATGACAATCCAGCTTGCCAGAGCTGTCATTTCATCCCTTTGAGGCCAGACTTACAGACAGGCCACCGATTCCACAGCCTCCGTGCTCTATGACTGGTGCCGGCATTGTCCTTATCCAGGCATCTGAGTGTGACTAGAGCCCCCTGCCCTGTTCTCCTAGGCATGGCGAATAAAAAATTCCGGGCGGTGTTTGGCTGCGTGTAACAGAAAAGCCAACTCTTAGCAGCTTATCCTAATGAGATTTTGAAGTTTTTTTTGTAATAAGAAATCTAGAAGGTGGCATTCCAGGTCTATTAGGCAACTCCATGATGCCATCAGAAATCTAGTTCCTTCTGTCTTTCCATTCAGCCTTCCTTCGCATGGGCTTTCCTCTTCCTATGTGGTTCTCCTTTGGTTTTCACTTCCAACACTGCAGTTGCATTCCAGGAAGGACAAAGGACAAAAGGCTCGTGCCAGCCAAGTCTACCCCCTTTTAGAGAGCTTCCCTGGGACTTTTCTCAGCATGTGTT
Source organism: Tolypeutes matacus (assembly GCA_026826555.1). Lineage (NCBI taxonomy): Eukaryota > Metazoa > Chordata > Mammalia > Cingulata > Chlamyphoridae > Tolypeutes > Tolypeutes matacus. The sequence continues at coordinate 5,183,455 of JAKSZT010053846.1, forward strand.
GAGTTTGTCTCATTGAACAGTACCATATTACATGGCCACCCCTTGCCACCGGGGAGGCTGGGAGATGAGTTTCTTTGCTGGGCATATGCCACTCCCCACAAAGTCAGGGTTCTGTTAGTGAGGAAGGAGGGAAGAGTGGCCGTTGGGAGGCACCAGCAGAGTGAGCCACAGCAGAGGCCTGGGAGGCGTAGTTTGCAAGGGTCGGTGTCTCCAAGGTACACAGCAGAACTGGGGAAGGACCAAGAATGAATCACAGGCAAACGACCAGCACAATCACTGTCTTACTTCTCTTTTGCCTAAGTTCTTTCAGGCTCTGCATTATTACATGTAGGATTTAAAAAGTAAAAAGGTCATCCTCATGAATACGTGCTGGGGGAGATCTGATTCGGTCACAACCAGGTGTGTACCAGCAGGTGATGCGACCTATCTGCCTTACTGAGCAGCACCCAACAAGTCTACTCCTTGTCAATTATAAGATGGCCGGGAAGCCGCTGTGGCTCAATCAGCAGGGCTCCCGTTTACCATATGGGAGGCCCCGGGTTCGGTTCCCGGGGCCTCCTGGTGAAGGCAAGCCCGCCCGCACGGCGTGGTTAGCTGACCCAGAGAGCACAAGCAGCAAGGGGGGGGATAAATGAATAAATAAACAAACAAAAAAATTATAAGATGGCCCTTTCTGTCTATCTTATCTCTCTCCATTGATTTATGTATTTTTGATTTTCACAAAACAAAGCCATCCCAATGATAATGTCAACGTATTTGGATTTTTAGCCTTCAACCAAGAGGTTCTAGAGCCCTGGGTCAATTTGCCCAAGAAAGACCAGGGTCCAGTCCCTCTGTCCTTCTATTTTGGTGCATGTCATTTCCAGTCCCACCTTCACTATTCAGTTTATCAGTCTCCGTGCTGTCTCTAGTTTGGCATCTTCCTACTTAAAATGTGGAACCCCAGTCCAGCTTGTGATCCAATGAGCACAGCACAGAGGTCTTATTGCCCAGGATCTGAACATGGTTTTTCTGTTAATGTGGCAGCCACAGCACAATTTGTATTTATTCTCAACGTTTTCTCCCTTTGATTTTTCTGGTCTTTGTATGGGATTTTTTTTTTTTTTTTTTTTGAAGTTTAATTATGTCACTTATAGACTTGCTCCATGGACCAGCAGCATTGGTATAACTTTGGAGCTTGTTAGAAACGCCCTACCCTATACCTGCTGTGTCAGGATCTGCATTTTAACAAGCTCCTCAGGAATTTGTATGCAGAGTACTGATACATTGCATTGACCGCAGCTCCTGACTTTGGGTCATCTAACCTTATCAAGACAGCGAAGAGGACCCTAAATGCACTTGAAGCAAAGGTGGGGTCTGGTGGTGCTTTAGGCGGCAAGACATGGGTGGACTTGGAGGGGAGGAGTGAGCACTTAGGACCATCCTTCAAGCACTTTGCTGGGTGCTTTAGCCCTGTCATTGAATCCTCACTACAGCCCTGTGAGATAAGCAGTCTTATGCCCAGGGTGTAGAACGAGGGGACAGAGACTCAGCAAGCTTAAGGGAACACAATCCTTTTATGCTCAAGTTTCAGAAAAGTGCCTGAGCTGGTGCTAACGTTACCTCTGGCCCACCTTCCGTTATCTTACCTACCAGGGGATCTCTCAAAGCCAAGAATCTGATTGGCTGACCGGGCAATCAGTCTCTGCCTCCATGAATGCTGCCTCTCCCTTGTGTTAAGTTAAAAAAGGACAGCCCTTTAGGGTGCTCACCATGCAGGAAGCAGTGTGGCAGTGGGGTCTTCCGTAAAGGAGAAGAAGCTAAGTGGTACACGTGCTGGTGAAAATAGAGAAATTCCAAAGTGGGGAGAGACCTTGAGGGCTCCATAAGAAAGTTTCAGGACCAGCTTAGAGTACTCAGGGAGATGAAAAGTTTCACAGAGCTGTCAGCACAGCCCGCGCACAACTAAAGAAAAGGAGAAAAGGCTCCCGTGGTCAGAGTGACTGTGCTTGAGTCTAACAAGCAACGTGCAAGGGCAACCTCCACCTTGCTAAATCCAGTGGTCATTTCTTAGTCCTCTTCTCTCTGAGCCAATCTGCAGTTATTAGCTCAGTTAATTGCTCCCTCCTTTTTTGGTCTTTAATGGCATTTGTAATCAAGGTATAATTTTCATATAGTAAAATGCACAAATCTTAACTATACAGATGAATGAAGCATTATAGATGTCTACACCCGCAGAGCCACTGCCCATTTCAAGGAACAAAACCTTCCCAGTAGTCCGGAAGACTCCTTCATGTCATTGCCCAGGTGGGATATACCCCGGAAGGGATAACCCCCTCGTATTGCCATAGGTTCATTTTTCCTAGTTCTTAACTTCATATAAAATAGAATCATACACTGTGTACTCATTTTTGTCTGGCTTCCTTTTACTCAACATACTGTTTTTGAGATTCATCCATATGTATCTATCAGTGGTTTGTGTATTTTTTAATTACTGTATGAAATTCCATTTTATGAATATGCTGCAGTTTATCTATTATTCTATTGATGGGTTTCTGCTTGGACCAGTCTTTTTGGACATATTTCTTTCATTTCTGTTGGGTAAATACCTACTGATATAACTGCTGAGTCAAAGTCTACATGTATGTTTAACTTTATGAGAAACTGCCAAAAAGCTTTCCAGAGTAATTCTGTCTTACACTCCCACCGGCAATGTATGAGAGTCCTAGTCATTCCACATCCTTTCCTACCTTTGGTATTGCCAGCATTTTTGGTTTTAGCCATTCTGGTTTGTAATGGTATTTCTTTGTACTTTTGCATCCCTGGTGGTTAATGATGGTCATGTGCTTTTAGGCCATTCGGACATTTCTTTTGTAAAATGCCCGATCAAGTCTTTGTGCTCCCTTCTTCTAGAGGCACTTTCTTCTCCTGCGTTCTGAGACACCCCCATCCCCATTCTTTTGCTCCTCCTACCTCATTGGCAGTGTCTTCTCAGGCTCTTTAGTTGGGTCTTCATCTTTCCAACCTTTTAATATTGGAGAATCCCAGGGTGCAGTCCTCAAACCTCTTCTCTTCTGTCTTTACTCATTTCTTGGTGAACTCATCCAACCTTTTTGATAGGCTGACAACTCCCAGATTTCCCTTTCCAGCCCAGAGCTTAGCACTAAACTCCAGCTTTCCATTTCAGACTGCCTGTTCAGCATTTCTACTGGATTCCTAACAGGTTTTTCACACTTAAGATATCCAATATAGGATCCTAACCCCCGACTCCCAAACCTACCAGTTCCATTTGCAGAAAATAGCAACTCCATCCTTCTTGGCTTCCCTTTCTCTTAAAGACCAGATGTATTCCACAGACAGGCTATTGGCTGAACCTGCAGAATATATCCATAACCCAACCTCTTTTCATCACCACTGATTTGTCCAAATCACAATCTTTTGTCACCTGATTATTGATTACAGTAGCCTCCTTCTTAATTGGTCTCTCTGATTCCATCCACTCCTTTGCTCAGATCCTTCTGATAACTTCCCATCTCATTGTAACGCTTAGGTCTTATAATGCCTGAAAGGTCCTATGAGATCTGCCTCTCCGAACGCATCTACCACTCTCCCCCTTGCCCTCTCCACTGTAGCCACACTGGCCTCCTTGTTGTTGCTTGCAACACTCTGAGATGTTCCTGCCTCAGGACCTTTGCACTGGCTCTCTCCCTAGTTATATACATGACTGTCTCCCTCATTTCCTTCTTGTTTCTGCTCAAATATCACCTGATTGGCAACACCCCACTACCCCTAATACCTCCATCTCATTCCCTTTACCCTGCTTTTCTCTTGAGTATTTATTACCGTCTTACATATTTTTGTTTGTTGTGTGTTTTTTTTTCTCCTCCCACTGTCATATAAGCTCCATATAGTATGGGATTATTCACAGATTCATCCCAAGCACCTGGGTTGCAGTAGGTCCTCGATATTTGCTGAATGAACAAATGAATGAATGGGGGGGGGTGGAGATATAGATAAAGTATATTTCTATCTTTCTATGTACTGTATGATTACTATATAAATAATATTTAAGGCCAAACGTTCTTTTTAAACAAAATAGTAGTTTGGAGATGTGTGCTGATTACTCATCTCCCTGGAAAGGCAAACAACTGAAAATAGAGATGTGGAGAAATGCTCCCACTACCTGGTTATGCTGCGTTGCTGTGTAGGATCAGCCCTGAAGAGTGAGTTAACTCCTTTGGTGCTGAAACTCACCCCTAAGGAGGCAGCTCTTTCCCCCCAGAGCAGGCATTCATCCACGTAGGTTTCTGCAGTGGCCCCAGGTTTACAGGCCCTTGGTTAAGGCTGGTTGTAAACCATATTACCATGGACTTAAAAACCATCTATGCTATGGGTTCTTTTTAAAAAAAAAAAAAAAAATGTTTTTTTTCTTGAAGTATATCATTCATAACATACATAAACAATAAGTGTATGGTAACAGTTGTAAATTTATAAAACATGCATAACATCATATGGGGCTCACTAAGGTTTGGTTTGGTTTTTATTCCCCCCTCCTCATTTTTTGCGCTCAGTCTGCTTGCTGTCTGTTCACTGTGTCCATTTGCTGTGTGCTCTCCGTGTCTGCTTGTCTTCTTTCTTTAGGAGGCACCAGGAACCAACCTGGGACCTCCCATGTGGGAGAGAAGCGCCCAATCGCTTGAGCCACCTCCGCTCCCTGCTCTGTTATGTCTCTCATTGTGTTTGCTCTTTGTGTCTCCTTGTTGCGTCATCTTGTTGCATCAGCTCTCTGTGCCAGCCCGTTGCTCCAGCTTGCTGCCTTGCTCGTCTTCTCTCAGAGGCATCAGGAACATAAACCCGGTACCTCCCATGTGGTAGGCAGGTGCCCAAATGCTTGAGCCACATCCCCTTCACTATGGGTTCTTTTAAAGAACCAAAAGTAATAGCCATTTCTCAGTTAGGTTTCCCTAGAAGCAACCCCTGAGACAAGGATTTAAGTGCAAGTAGTTTATCTGGGTGGTAAAGGTAGGAGAAAGGGGTAATGAAAGAGAGAAAAGAAGACAGCCAAAAAAGGATGAGTTATCAAACCAGGTACCACTGAGGGCATCTGAAGCTTACACCCACTGGGGAACTCTGGGGGCATAGAACTCACACCTTGGAGTTATCCTACCCAAGGGGAGAAGGAGGCTGAGATCTTTATCTACCAGCTCCCAGAAGCCATTGGCCGAGAGCTGCTCCTGGGAGCACAAATATCCAGGGACCAGGGCAGCTTTGTCACTAGAGAAACCCCTCAGGTGAAAAAATGCAGGTGCGGACAGCTGGAGTGGCAAGGGCAGGGGGTATGGACGGAGCACCACAGGGTCTGCTACGACCCATAGCTGACCTTCAGAAGACCACAGCTCTTTCTTTTTCATACACTTTTCTTTCAGGTCCTCACCAAGACAGAGTGAAGGATGTGGGAGCAGCAGTCCACAACCATAAGTCTTAGGGACATTAGAATGAACACGGGCCCCAAGAAGTTTTAGCCTCTTGTTGGGGACCACATCTGCCTTCAGGGAGCTCCCAAGTCTAGGGAGCAGGTAACGTGGCCTCAATGCCCACCAGTCATGTAGCTCAGAGCCGAAGCTGGGTTCTTTTTTCAGAGAAGGGGATGAGCTATTTGGTGCTTGAGGGACCTCCCAACAACCCATTTTACAAAACAAGAAACTTGAGGCTCCAAAAGGCTCTTGCAGCTGCAGGGTCATGCAGCTAGGAGGAGGACTTGAGCCCAGTCTGTCTGGAAGCCAAGCCTGTGTTTTGTCCACTGCGCATGCACTTCTCTCAACCCAAGCTACTGCCTTCACCCAGGAGAGGGGGTGACGGTGGGAGACAATGACTCGCTGCTGGGTGGTGAGAGCTGCGCGTCGAGAATGCTCCAAGGTTTCCAGTTTCCTCTGGGACAGTTAAAGAAGGACCTTCCAGAGCCCTCAGCCTTTGCGTAGAGAGCCCTGCTCCATTTTCTCTTGACTCCCTCAGCAGGAAAATGCAATTCTCTGAAGCTTTACCAGAGGGGAAAGGAAGACAACTCCATGGCTGCTGGTGTCTCTCCTAGCAGAGAGAACCGTCCTGCCAGGAGAACGTAGGGCTGTTTGGGGGAGGGTGGGAGCTGCCACAGGGGACCTCACAGTGAAGTCCTATGAGGGAAGAGCTACTAACACTGATCCTAAGGGTGCCACTTGCCTGAAGCTCACAATTGGAAAATGTGTCATCTCAGGCTGGCTTATTGGCCAAACATTCTCTCCCATCCCTAACATCTTAAAGCTAAGGCACTGTCCTGTTTTTCCACCCAGCCCTCCTCTGACAGAAAAGTGAAAATATTCCGTAGACACTGGGCACTGAGGTCGTATGGAGGAGAGGCCCAGAGGACCCAAAGACGGATCAGATGCTGGCCTGGCCCCGGGGAGCCCAGCCTCCCAGAAGGTCCTGGTGTTGGGATCACAGGAGGCTCCAGGGCTGCCCCAGCCTGGGAGGGACTTCCGTTCTGCTTGGCAGGAGCGGGAGCAGGGACAGCTTCAGAGAGAAGTTGATCTTTTCTTGTTTGGTTTTGTGCCCAATAAAATAGCTTTGGGGGAAGATATAAAAGGGATCCATGCCATTTTAAACATCCAGTGGATGGAGTAAGTTATGAGGCAGAAGGTCCATTATGATTCCACAACCCAGAGAGGGCCACTAGGAATTGTTGACGTATGTTTGTCCCAAATTCTTTCTTGTATTTTTTAATTTACTTGTGTATGTATTTATATACATACTCTATAAAGAGATGTGTGGAACAATTTACATTTATCGTACTAAAAATAATAACCCTTTACCTATGGTATTTGCTCCCAATTTGTCCTTTTCTTTTAACTTTATTTGTGGCCATTTGCCCAGTAGAAGTCTTTAATTCTTATATGGTCAAATGCATGCAACTTTTTCTTGATGCATAGTTTCTGAGTTTGGGGTTGGCTTAGAAATTTTTCCTCATGCCCAGAATTCTACCCAAATATTCATCAGTGCTTCTTAGTTTTACTTTTTTCTATTTAAGTTTAAGTACATTGGTAAAATTTACTTTAGTATAGGAGAAAAAATGTAGACATCAACAGCTTTATTTTTCCAAATAGTCAAATAGCTCAAAAAAAGATTAAACATTCCACAATTCATCTGTACACTCTTGATTTGAACTTACCGTCATCACTGTATTCTGAATTCCCACTTTCATTTGGGCCCGCTTCTGGATTTCTCTTTTCTGTTCCACTGATCTGTCTACCTCAGCCTCACACCATGCTGTTTTAATTGCTGAAGCTTTACACGGCAGCTTAATCCCTGGAAGAATTTTCTCTCTCGGGGCTCATGTTTTTCAGGTTTTTCTGCCTAGTGTCGCATGCTTATTCTTTCAAATAAACTGTGCTAAGTTCAAATTTTTTTCTAATGCAATATGATGGGAATTGTTTTAAATAATACTTTAATTTGCAAAGATTTTTCAAATCTTTTCAGTCTTTGGGGTTCTCATCCAAGAATCGGCTCTGTCTGTCCATTAACTCTTTTTCTTTTTCTGTCCCTTAGTAGATTATCATCATTTTCTCCACTCAAGTCTTTCATGTTCTTGTTATACCTGGATATTTGCTGTTGTCAATGGTATCTTTTTCCATTATATATATATATTTTTTTTTGAAGATTTTATTTTATTTATTTATTCCCCGCTCCTCGTTGTTTTGTGCTCGCTGTCTGCTCTCTGTGTCCATTTGCTGTGTGCTCTCTGTGTCTGCTCGCCTTCTCTTTAGGGGGTACCAGGAACCAAACCTGGGACCTCCCATGTGGGAGAAAGATGCTCAATCACTTGAGCCACCTCAGCTCCCTGCTTTGTTGTGTCTCTCATTGTGTTTCCTCTTTATGTCTCCTTGTTGCATCATCTTGTTCGTGCCAGCCCGTCACACCAGCTCGCCATCTCGCTCATCTTCTTCAGGAGGCACTGGGAACTGAACCCAGGGCCTCCTGTGTGGTAGGCGGGAGCTCAATTGCTTGAGCTACATCTGCTTCCCTCCATTATATTTTATAAGCTGGCCATTACCTGTGTATAAAAAAGCTTTCAATTATATAAGTTTGCTCACTTTACAGAACTTATTTTTCAGTTTTTTTTACATAGGGCTTTCTAGGTAGAAATCATATCACATGCAAAGAATTATTTTGCTTCCTCCTTTCTATTATCAGAACGTCACTTCTTCATGGGTAGTAATGGTGGAAATAGCGGGCATGCGTCTCCTTCTCGACTTTACTGGGGCACAATGCAGCCGTAGACTTGAGTTCTGTGTTTCATTAATTATATTAAGGAAGTGCATTAACATGGGTGATCTGACATCTGGTCAGAGTGCTTTCAGCATCTATTTGTAAGATCCTTTTTATCTCTGAGGGGCTTTTATTCACACACAAAAGAATGATCTTTTCTATTAGTAATATGTCTAATATTCATTTATTTTGGGAAAAAAATACCATTTTACACATATTCTAGTGTACTCCATAGGAGTAGTACTTACATAACTTGTAAATTAAAGCATGAATTTAATAGGTTTAAGTTGAGCCATATGAAATTGATACTGTCATAGGTCAAAAAAAAATAGGTGAACGTTAGCAATTTCACGTGATTCAACCTAATAGATTTTCCCCCTTAGCTTTGACTATTTTCATAAAACTCAGACTCTTTTCAATGCTTTCAATACCCTAAAATGCAAACCCATGATTCACTGATCAATAGACTAATACTGAAAACCACAAGGGCTAATATCAGGGATTTAAATTTCTTTATTCTCTCTAGTCAGATTCCAGTTCCAGCTCTGGTTTTGATTTCTTCCTGGGGCTACACTGATACCGACTTTCCCAGAAGAGTTAGGGTCACCTCAAGGCTGAGATAATGGACCAGGGTTGAGGGTTGGTGGTGGGAGAGTCTGCCTGGAGACCTGATAATTCCACTCCATTCTGTCATCCAGTCGGCCAGTGCTCCCTCCTGATCCCCTCTGACCCCTTCCTGCCAGCTTTGCCCGTCACCCTCCACCCACCCCACTTTGGTTTGCTTTTGATCTAACAGCCAACAGCCAGGACTCCTCTTTGGAGGACCTTGGACTGATCCAGCCGCTTGACCTGGAGTCATGAAGAGCCACAGTGCCCAGTCCTGGGCAGCCCTGGACCAGTGACCCTGTGCCTGGTACAGGCTTATGTAAGCTCAGCACCTCAGGTCAGGACTCTGGTCCTTTGTAGGATCAGGCTGAGGGACTTCGCCTGCGACCACACCCTTGCTTGGCTTCCTCCCCTCCCCCGTGCTGCTTCCTCCACTGCCTTGCTGTGCTCCCTGGGAGCACATTCTTTATACATCTTTTGCTCATGAATCCTCATCTCAGGGTCTGCTTCTGGGTACTCAGACCTAAAACAGGCAGGCCTTCTTTTTAATAAATGGGCTTTGCTCATTTTATAGCAGAAACTTCTCAGATTACTGCCTCTGACCCATCAGGTATGTTTTGATTTTTTTGTGACCCTGGATTTTCCCCTCAAATGACCCTTTTGGGGGTATCTTAGCTTTGTAACACTACCTAATGTCAGTCCACTTTGTAGTCTTTGTTCTGAGTGCCTCTCCGTTTGTTCTGAGCGAGACCCAGTCCAATTCGTTAAATCTAAAGTTTTCAATCAATTGGGTCACTGAAATTACAACTTCCTTTTTTCATTGCCTATTAATATTTAAAATATCAACATATTAACCTAATATTACTTTTTCTTTTTTGACCTTTTAATAAGATCCATTATATTTTATAAGTTCCAGCCTCTGCTCAGTCATCATGTATCATTCTTTTAATATATTGCTGGGGGGGAGGCGGATGTGGCTCAAATGGGTAGGTGTCCATCTCTCATATGGAGGGACCTGGCTTCGATCCCCAGGACCTCCGGGGAAAAATAAAGAAAAATATAGAAGGCATGTGGGCTGCTAGGCCCCGTAAGCGGGTGCGCCGCCAGGCCCCACCGAGCCACGCAGCAAGATGATGACATAACAGGAGAGTGACACAAGGGAGAGCCAAGACAAGACGTGCCGAAAAACCAGGAACTAAGGTGGCACAGGTGGTAGGACACCTCTCTCCCACATCAGAGGTCCCCAGGATCGAATCCTGGTGAAGACAGAAGGAGAAGGATGAGAAGAAAGGGCAGGAAACAGACACAGAGAATTGCCCAGCGAATGGACACAGAAACAGCAGCAAAGGGGAGTGGGTAAAAATGGATAAAAATAAATAAATAAATAAATCTTTAAAATATATATATAGAGAGCTGGATTCAGTTTGCTAATATTTTATTCAGTGTTTTTGACTCTGTGTTCATAAACAAGATGCGTCTGGCGTTTCCTTTCTTTGGTATCGGGGATTTTCTAGTGTTCACAAAAAAATAAGCAATAAGCTACATTCTTTTGCTGGGCTCTGGAAACATCTAAATGGCATAGACAGCAGCAGGTAGTGGGAACTAACCCTTACTTGAGCATTTGATTATGAGCCAGACACTAGGCTCAGCACTTAATGTCTATGAAGACGTTTAATCTTCACAGCAACCTAGTGAGATATGTCCAGTTACGATATCAGTTTTTCCGATGAGGAAACCAAGGCATAGCGAGATTATGAGGAAGAGGGGCAGCTAGTAAGTAGTGAGTGGGGTTCAGTCACACACAGGCCGATTTCCGGGTGCCCTGGTGCGTCCTCTTTGCGCAAAGAGACTCGTTTGCACGTCTGCTGGGATGTGCAGCCGCCGCCTGGGCTCTGTAGCTATTGCCCTCTGGAATGGCAGGTGCTTTGTGAATTGGACCTTTCAGTTACATGATCACCAGTGTTTTTGTGCAGGGGGCTGCGGGCAAGAAGCATTGATGAATTTTCTGACCCAGCTGCAATTTGTCTGAACAAGGCTCTCTTCAGTATCCCAAGGATCTTGGCAAACACCCAAGCTCCCCACCAGTCTGCCCCGGTGGTGCCACGTGTCTCCTTGCCCAGATCCTGGAAAGTTGGCAGCAGCCTCACTCCTGGATTTTCCTCTCTGGAGTTAATTTGCCCATAAGTGAGTGTATAAAAGGAAGCTCACAGGTGACTGCTTTGGCCTTAAATGAGGTTGGGAAGGTGGGAATAGCACTGTCCCTTCTGCTTCTATACCTGCCTTTGAGCATTGGGTGATTGGGAGAGGAGGGTCCTGTCCTCTCTGGGTGCGATGGATTGAGTTGTCTTCATGCTCGTTTCCTAAGTCGATCACCAGCCATCCCAACTCAGGTTCAAATATCATGGGAAAAACTCAAGTCACCTAAATAAATATGTTTGGGATTGAACTGTGTCCCCCGAAATCATGCATTGAAGTCCTAACTCCCATTACCTGTGATTGTAACCTTATTTGGAAATAGGGTCTTTGCAGAAATAATCACATTACAATGTGGGTCTTACTGGACTAGGTGGGCCCTAAAGTCCAACAACTAGTGTCCTTATATGAAGAGGGAAATGTGGACACATAGACAGAAAACCTTGTGACGATGGAAACGGGGGTTTGAGTAATGCTTCTACTGGCCAAGGAGTGCTAGAAGAGGCAAGGAAGGAAGCATTCTCCCCCGGGGCCTTTGGAGGGAGCACTTGTAGCCTCCAGAACTGTGAGCCAATCAATTTTCTGTTATTTTAAGCCACTCAGTTTGTGGTCATTTACGACTCAGCCCTAGGAAACGAAGACAAAATACAGCATGAATGAATGGTTAGGTGCTGATGGGTTTGTGCTAGTTGCACTGTGGGTCTGAAGCGCTTGTAGGAAATCAGTGGGTTTGGTTTTTTGGTTTTAAACTATATATATATATGTATGTATGTGTGTGTATATATATATATTTTTTTTTTCTTTTTTTCTTTTTTTTTAGAAATACTTAGATTACACAAATGTTACACAAAAAATAGAGGGATTCCCATATGCCCCGCTCCCCACACCTCTCACACCCTCCCACATAAACATCCTTCATTAGTGTGGCACATTCATTGCAGTTGATAAACACATCCTGAGGCTTTGCCACTGAGCATGGACCATAGTTCACATTGTAGTCTACACTCTCTCCCACACAATTCTGCAGGCTATGGGAAGATATATAATGGCCTTTATCTGTCATTGCAATGCCCTTCAGGACGACTCCCAAGTCCCAAAAAAGCCCCCGTATTATACCTGCTTTTCCCCTCCCTGCCCCCAGAGCCTCCAGTGGCCACTGGCTCCACATCATTGCTGTAATTTCTTCCATTGCTACAATCACAACAAGTCTATAGTAGAATACCAGTAAGTGGGTTTTTGAATGATTACATTATGTAACAACTGAAATCCTGTAATGGGTTCCAATTCCCTGATATAGTAGATTATGCTGACTTGTTGAAGCATTTGAATTTCTTGGGAGAAAAGCTTCCCCTTTTTATTCTAAATCAGTCAAAAGCAAATTCTATAAAAGTACCACACTAATGCAGAATGTTAATAATAGGGGAAATTATGGGGAACTCTGTACTTTCCGCATGATTTTTCTGTAAAACATTGTTTTAGAAAAAGCAGGTTCTACCAATAAGAGACTGACTGGAAATAATATGGAGCCCCCTTTTTTTGTGGCAATTCAGAACTGGGGAGTAACCATTTACCTATATCCTACAGGCCAAAAGGAATTAATTCTCCTTCTACAAGTACTGAACTTACAAATGGAAAAGTGGGTGCTTAGAATGGCATAATGGTATTTGCCTTGCTAGTAGGTAGGACTGCAGTGTCATTCATTCATTCAGCAAATGTAAACTGTGTCTCTTACGTGTGCTAAACTTAGGAGATGCGTGAGCAAAACAGACATAGGCCCTCAATCTGCTTACAGTCGGGGAAATGGATATCTCCACAACGCCTCACGAAATTAATTGCAATTGTGGTGACGCCCTTGAGAGTCATGAAAGAATTCCTTGGGCCCTTGTGGGAGAGGTTCAGGTAGAACAAAGACACGGAGACGGAAAGGAACACGGGCTGCTCCAGAAAAGGCCAGTGGGGCTAAACTGTACTGAAGGAGAGAAGGACGAGGCCCGAGATGAGACTAAAGAACCGGCAGAGCAGCTGACATAGGCCTCGTGCAGTCCACGGTAGGATGTCTGTGAACAAGCAGCAGGAAGGAGGATGTCGTGCCTATGTTAAAACTGTTTTGCCTTAATGTTTGGGCCTTCAAATATGTTTATAAAATGTCATGAAGGGAAGTGGATGTGGCTCAAGCATTTGAGCACCTGCCTACCACATAGGAGGTCCCAGATTCAGTTCCCAGTACCTCCTACAGAAGATGAGCAAGACAGCAAGCTAACCCGGTGGGCTGGCACGACGAACTGATGCACCAAGATGGCGCAACAAGATGATGCAACAAGGAGACACAAAGAGCCTCTCTCCCACGTGGGAGGTCCCTATTTCGGTTCCCAGTTTCTCCTAAAAAGAAGATGAGCAGACAGAGAGAGCACACAATTGGACAGTGAGCACAAACTGTAAGGGGGAGTGAAATAGATAATCTTTTTTTAAAAATGTCATGAAATGTTTATATATGCACATATATATGTATTATAAAGCTCTACTTTAACAGTTAACTCTGGGGAAGAAAAGACATATGTTTACATTTTTCTTTACTTTAGAAGACAAGCCAAAAAAAAAAAAAAAATCCAAACAAACAAAAAAAAACCCTATCTTTATTGAGACCAGAATTTTTATCATAATAGAACTATTTACACATTTGGCCACAACTAATGATCATTAGCCAGTTGGTGGGTCCAAACTTGAAATCTGAAACTTGTCCTAGGAGGAGTGGATGCACAGGTTATAAAAAGATTACATTTTACAGATGAAACGACCACCTAGAAAAGGAAATAGTCTATTGAAAGTCACAAAGCCAAGGGGCATGTCAATTTTTGGTCCTTGTTTAAGGAAACCAAATACTAGGTTCAGAATAATCCCTTCATTCTTCAGCCTTTCTGAAACTGCAGCTTGGCTCAAGAGGCTCAGGGTTACAGTGTGTATTCTGTGAAATGCTCTACCTGCTCCCGGTATCAGCTTTCTAGCCAATTTCGGCATGCAATATATTAGTTTTGGCTTTGGGGACCGAGGTTTCTTTTACTTGGCTGGAAGTGTATAGCATCCATCTTATTTGGTTTGCTCGTCGTGAATTAATTGGGCAAGGAGAGGGAAGGGTCTGCATACTGAGCATCTGGGCTTTTTTAATACCTCTATTCACCCAGCTTTCTTGTTTAAAAGGGCTCCTCTGCCTGGCCTGCGTGAACTCACACTCGCCGCTCCATCCTCTGCTTGCTCATCTGGAAGGAACGAGTGCATGAGTGTATCATCTCCCTTTTCTGAGAGCATCCATTAATTCTCTCCCTTATGGAGACTTAAGGATGGAGGCAGCAGAAAATGCAGCTGATTGATGGCCCAGCAGTTTCCATGTGACTGGACTTGCCATTTAGGGTAAAGTGGGCACGTGGAGTGGAAGTAAGGTCAGAGGAAGTCTGGCTTTCCGGAGCGAGGACGCAGCAAATGAATTTCTTCCACCCTTGTTCTCTCTCCCTTGCCCTGCACATAGGGTCCTGTTCCAGAAGGGTCCCATCAGAACACTTCCCAGCTGTTTTTTCTTCCTTGTACTTTTTTATTACTTCTTAAGAGCCCCTCCTTACTCCTATCAGGTGTTCAACTTGAGCCTACCCATGATGGATGGCTCTTCTTGCCCACAGTCAAGGTGCCACTGTAACACGAGGTTGTCCATGCAAGCACTCCAATAACCGGTTTCTTCTTGGGTGAGAAGAAGCAACGGCCCCTTCTTCCCAGGATGGTTGTAAGAGGGGGTAGTCTGTGAGGTTATGTGTGTCCAGTTCCCTGCACATAGTAGGTGCTCCACGACACTTACATAAACTCCCCCGTGTCCCCTGAAAGCCCCCATAGTGAGCCCCTCTGAAAACGAGGCGTAATAAATACCAGTGCGTGTCCTCACCCTCCTGGGAAAGATGAACTGAGAGCTCTGAGCCATGAGGGAGGCTTCCTGGACTCGACTAAGCGGGCTCTCACGTCAGGACAGTAGCTCGTGGGTTTCTAAAGCAAAGGAAGCATTGCCCGGAGCACAAACAGGCAGCCTGTGCCGTGGCTGGCCCTAAGGCAGCATTACTAATATGGGGTAGCTTGCAGCTGGACGGGCACAAGGAGGGAGTCCCCTAGAGTTAATGCTAACAGAAAGCTGTGGGAGAGTCCCGGGGTCTCCTTCGTGGCTCCCAGTGGGCCTGTCCCGAGTCACTCAGGCCAGAGAAGAGAAGGTGGCCTGGGGACGGCAGGGACGGCCGACTGTGCCAGGTGTGCCCCGCAGGTAGCTGTGCTCCTCAGCACTGCCACAGGGCAGCTAGGGCTTGTAGGAAAGGGCCCTCTCTCGGGGCAGGTCCGTGGACACTCAACCTCCGCTTGTCAGAACGGGGTAGGCACATGACGAGTAGCTTGAAGAAAGAATGGGAGCTGGTCCAGGAGCAGAGGATGAGGCAAGAGAAGGCTTTTGCAACCAGACACACTTGAGTCTGTCTGACCTCCTATCTCTGAGCTGGGATTTTTGTCTGTAAAGTGAGTTCAACAGCTCCTACCTCATAGGGTTGCTCATGAGTCAGCACGTGTAAGACACCCGAGCAAAGTATCTAGCAAATATTTAAAATTCCACACATTTGATCGCCTATCATTCCCTCCCCAGGTTTATTTATTGTACTTCTAAGTGCGATCCTCGGCGTAAAGAGGGACACCATATTGTTGACCATCACTTTAAAATACTAGTGCTTCATCAAACAAATCAGCAGTCAGTGGGCTCTTGGGGGAACAGCGTGTCGAGATTTCATCATGTGCTTCTGCAGAAAGTAATCAGCATCTGGCTACATCAGTCTAGAGTTGTCAGGTTTGTGAAAAAGTGCCACATAGAAAGGATTTCCGGTGGGGGTGCATAGCAACGCCTCTTGAGGCAGAGAGTAGAGTTCATAAAACTATCTTGAGACTTTTTGTCTGGTGCTGAAGGTTAATTCATCAGAAAAGGAAGAATAGTTGGGATGACTTAGAAATACAGAGAGGAGAGAGAAAAGGAGTTTCCTGCCTAAAAAACTGTGCTTTCATTGGGGGGCGGGAGATGTATCATAATATGAGGAAAATGGGGAGTGACTTGGCAAGATGTTCACAGGCCACTGTGAAGTGTGTGAGTGGTGGGGGAACGGGAGCATGGAATGGTCTTATTTCTGTGACAAAAGGCAGCTAAGTAGACCCAAACAAGAACAGAGTTGTTTTTATTCACTTCTTGCTCCCCTGTAGTTTCTAAGTTTTCTTCTGCACACATAGCCCTCTAGTGATGGGAGAAGCAAAAGGTCAGAAGGAGGACTTGACAGGCTCAGGGTCTTTTCTCTGACTTGCCTTGCTTTGGCTCTAAATCCCAAATACTAAGGAAGAGAAGATAGGAAAAGGTCAGCGTGGAAACCGGCCCGTGTGTGAGAGACGGAGGCGGCCTGGAAGACATCTTAGATGAGAGGCTCTTGAAACTCCTCCTATGGTATCGATAAAAGAAAAGATATAGTTAAGTAGCACCAGACCAGGGCTTCTCAAATGATTGATGACGAAGGATTGGTTATTTTTCTTTACAGTCACAGACCGACATTTTTATTAAAAAAAATAAATGAACTATTATAAGAATAAAGTATTTTAAGACGTACAAAATACAAAGTCGAGTGTTTTTTATTGTTAGACTCAACAGGCATCTGTTGCGTCCCTGTAGCTGTATGCTGAGTTTTCATTTTTGTATTTGTCCCGGTTCACCAATGGCCAGTGGTCTGTGGACCGTACTTTGATGATCGAGAATGTAAATAACATGCAGAAACGAGAGAGACAGTATTCGTTGCCTTAGACGTTGGGCCCTGTCAATCCTTCTCTAGAGTATTTCATTTTATGCTTTCTATGTAAACATAGGTAATTCCTGTTTAATAAGATTAATAAAACACTCACTCTTGAGAAAATGGGTGTAGAAGCGTAAACTTTGTCACATGGGATGATATCATTTTAGAGGCACCATTTTAAATGAGGAAGGAGGGTCTGTGAAGGGACAGTAGCCCCAGTGCATGGGATAGCGAAGGTCAGATAATCAGCCCAAGCGATTCCCTCGGACTCCCAGGGCCCCCTACTCCACTTGGCCTCCACATACCCAGCAGGTCAAATCCTGCAGGAGGCTCTGCCCTGATGCCAGGGTAGATGTTTGCCAGATAAGCATTTCTTAGACCCTTGTGCATTAAAGATAAGGCATTAATTTAATTTTTCACCAAGTAAAGGAAATAACATGTCAGTAGTGGTTGATTGCAAGAGTGTTATAGGTGATTACATCTTGTCCACTTCCTACTTTTTTATTTTTACCAAATTGCCTATATTGAGAATTTTTGCTCTTATTGGACTAAAATTAATTAGGATATAGTTTAAAACCTTACAGCGAAAAGTGATGCCGATCACTGTTCTTGACACTGAATATAAATTAAGAAAAACTTAAAATGGAAAAATGTCTGCAAATTAATGGCATTTAAATTATACTGTGCAGGAACCCTTGCTTTGAGCCAAACAAATAAAATTCAGATAGTATGAAGGTAAAAATAATTTACTTTAATCACATCACAATTTCCTTCTGTTTCCAAAGGGATTAATACTGGAACTAAAGTCAAATGTATGTCAATAATTCACAAATATTTCATTAGGGACCGACTTTATAAGCAAGGTATTTTCTATTTAAGTGGGATCTCTGGGGGGTGGCTGAACCTTCAGCAGGCGAGGAAAAAATTTCTTTGAAGGAGTTTAAGAAAAACCTCCCCTGTTTTTATATGTTTGTGTACTTCTTATATTTCACTTTATTTGCAGTTCCCTCAGGTACTTTGAAGGTTTGAGACATTAAATAACACTGATGGTCATTTTCTGTCATCCATCTTCTGAGTTGGTATGTTTTTCTGCTTTCAGAAGTTCATTCCTCAGCCCCCAGGGGGATGCAAGTACAAAGTGAAATGAGGTGATGCCAGGGCTTCTTGGGTACATTCCACATCTCCCCAAGCCCCACTCTTCCCTTCTGTCAAGTAAAAGTCTCAATAATGTCGTCCACCACTCAGAGCCTAGTAAAATCCATGCTACTCTTCCACGATTATTTTCTTTATTTTCTTTGATAATGTTTAATAATATTTTCACCTGTGGGTATCGGTTCTGTCTCTCCTTGGGGCATTAACCATGAAACAAGATTGACCTTCATTTCTTAGACAGTGGAGTGTGGACAAGCCAGGGCCTCCTCTCCCTGGCTTTGGGAGGGGAAGGGGAAGGAGGTGTATTAGTCAGCCCAAAGGGGTACTGATGCAAAATACCAGAAATCTGTTGGCTTTTATAAAGGGTATTTATTTGGGGGTAGAAGCTTACAGTCACAAGGCCATAAAGCATAAGTTGCTTCCCTCACCAAAGTCTGTTGCCACGTGTTGGAGCAAGATGGCTGCCGACGTCTGTGAGGGTTCAGGCTTCCTGGGTTCCCCTCTTCCTGGGGCTTGCCTCTCTCTAGGCTCAGGCTTGCTTCTCTCCACAAGGCCAGCTTTAGACTATCAGGCGAACGGCTTGTCTCTTCCCAGGGCCTTCTCTCCTTCCTCACGACCAAGCTCCTCTGTGTGCTTACTTCCCTGGGCTCCAGCATTAAAACTCCAAACTTCCTTCTCTGCAGTGCAGTTTCTCTGTGAGGCCCCGCCCAGGGGCCCAGAGGAAAAGGCCAGTTTACAAACATAATCCAATATTTCATTTTGGAATTCATCAATAATATCAAACTGCTACAGGGGGTGGCCGCATCATTGTGCCTACCCCTTCCTGAGTCCCTCCCGTGGGCTCAGTGGGGCCCAGGTAACTCACAGGTGCTCTCATTTACTCTTCACAGCATGTCCATATTCATTAATGTAACAAACCACCCCAAAATTCAGTGGCTAGATGCAACCGCCCTTGTTGTCATTGCTCGTTGACCCTAGGAGTTAGCTGGGAAGTTTTTCCGGCTCTGTCCAGGCTCAGCTGATATCGACTGACCTTGCTCCTCATGCTTCTTTGGTTAGTTGGCACGTCAGCTGGGGCCAGCTATTGCCTGGGACAGTGGTCAGCTGTGTGGCCCTCACCCTCCAGCAGGCTAGCCCAGGCTCAGGAGGCTTCGGCAGGCTTTCAAGAGAGTGCATAGAATTTCTAAGGGCCCCTGCGGCCTGGGCTTGGAGCAGGTACGGCATCGCTGCTGCTGCTTTCCATTAGAGCAGGTCATGCATCCCAGCTGTCAAGGGGGAGAAATCAAGTCCACTTGGTGATGGGAGGAGCTGGAAGAGGGTGTATCCTCCTTCCACCGGGAGGATAGAAAATGGTGGCCATTTTTGCAAACCATCTACCCCAGGCAAGGATGATTTTGCCTCTCAGGGGACATTTTGGCAATGTCCAGAGACACTTTGGTGGGAGGGAACATTCTAGTAGGTAGAAGCCAGGGATGCTGCTAAAACCCTACAATATACAGGGCAGCCCTCACTCCCTGCCCTGCAAAGAATTATCCAGCCCCAAATGTCAAATTGTCCAGGTTGAGAAACCCTGGATTATCCCCATTTTACACATGAGATAGACTGAGGGTCTTAAGGATTCCATAAGTGGTAGAGCCCAGTTTTAATTCCATCTCTGTACTCTTCACCACTAACTTAAACTGACATCCCTCTTATGCAGATGGATATATCAGATCACTTTAGCATGATGCTCTTTAAGGTTTAATTTATCTACAAAAGCAACACAACGGAGTAGTTAAGAATACGGCTTCCTGGCTTCAAATATGCCCGCAATCCCTGCCACCACTTACTACCTTTTGGATCTTGGGCAAGTTCAATGGCACCTCCACCCTTGCCTCAGTTTTCCTTGCTGTAAAATTGAGCTAATAATACTATTGACCTCGTGGGTTTGTTGGGAGCCTTAAATTGGATATTTATGTAAAGCACTGGGATCATGCCTAGTAGTTTTTCTTATCTAATTCTTCTTGCTCTGACACAATGCTCACCATCAACCTCGGGGCATGGGGCTGGCGTGGCATGTGGACCTGGCTTGAGAAGAGAGTTTTTTCTTCCAGCAAAGTAATGAGCAGGTATTCCAGTTCATTCATCAGTCTGGAGAGCTTGGTACACGAGACAGAGCCCTTCTCTTAGGTTTCCCAAGGCAGGTCCAGAACCACGGAAATGCTCTTTGAGCTGCACTTTTTCTTTCAAAACCTCTGCCAGGGCGTGAAGACAAGGGACTAAGTGGTCACCACATAACCAGATCTGTGCTTTTAAAATAAAGAGGTAAGAAAGCGAGGTAGGGGAGAGTGGTGTCAGGGCAGGTCTCCTTTTCTGATGGGCTGGCGGAAGGGTGGGCATGACTAAGGCTTTCCTTAGCTCGACCAGGCAAACACCCACCCTTGCTTACAAACCCATCCTGTCAGGAGAAGGCATCAGGGGACATCACTGTCGCCTTCTTGCCGGACATGGGCGAGCCCAAGCCCCCTTTGCAACCAGGCCTGAGGAAATTAGGTCAGCTCTGAGGTCTTCTCCAGGTGGCTGCAGAGGGTACCTCAGTTTGGACTTTCTCGCACATCCTCCTGAGAGTCCCTGGTGCTTGGAACCGTAAGGGCTGATCCTCCTTCTCCCACCTCAGGGGAACCAGGCCCCCCGAACGGTAGCACAGAAGCCTACTCTGTGGCTGTCCTCCAGCTCAACCCTGCTAGGCTCTTTCAAGAGCCTTTAATGAACTTACTTCTCAGAGTGTGGTAAGAAAGGTATCTGTACCTGTTTTAACTCTTAGTGGCACACAATAGATAACAACTAGGTGTGAAAAGAGAATTTATTGTTTCACAAACTGAAAAAATCTAGGGTTGGCTTGGATTGCAGCTTGTTTGGAGGCCTCAGGAAGTTGTCAGAGTCTCTCTCTCTCTCTGTCTCTCTCTCTCTGTCTCTCTGTCTCTCTCTCTCTCTCTCTCTCTCTCTCACTCTTTCATCTGTCAGCTTCTCTTTCTTATTTTTGCTCCATTCTCAGACTGTCCCCTCAGAGTGGCAAAATATCTGCCATGACATCATGAATGAATAATCTGATTTCTTAGAAATTTCAGCAAAAGTTCCATGTGTCTCATTAAGCTTCATTAGTCCAATTGGCTTAAGCCTAGGTCCCATGCCCCCCTGCTTTGAGAGTGTTGGGGAGTGAGATGGAGTGCCATCGAAAACACATGGGCTGAGAGTGGGAGGCAATGGCTTCCTAGAAGGAATTTGGGGTAGGGGTTGTCAGAAGGGTGGATGGATGTGAATGGCAACAAACAGATGTCTACTATAGCATTGTTACCCCATTTACCAGTGATGAAACTGGGGCACAGAGCAGGCAAGTAACTTGGCAAAAGTCACACAGCAAATAGCAGATGAGGAATTTGAGCCTTCTAGTCTTCCTACCCTGATCATCTTGATGAAGGAAGAGGTTCTTTCCATCTTAGCCCTTACTCCTAAGTGCTCTTCAGACTTTTAAAGCACCCACTTAAAACTCTAAGACATGACCAAGGACCGGGTTAAAATGCCATTGGCTGGAGACAGTGGCGTGGGATTTGGTGCCCACTGACAAGAGGCAAAATTTCTGGTTAGGAAAGTTCCTTATCAGAAATCCTTTAAAAGGCTCAGCCTCCTGGACCACAAAAGCTAAAGCTTTTGTTGTGTGAAAGTTCATGTGCCCTTGCCTTTCACCTTTTAGTGCTGCCTAATTGTAAGTTTTAAACACAGAATTCTTTCCCCGTGTGTCATTTCACAGCAGTTAAAAATACTGCTGCTGAAGAGATGCAGAGTTGGCCTTCACGACAAAGACAGGGTCCTCGCTCCTCTGTAGCCCAGAGTCTAGAAGCTTCTAGCTTAAGGACCTGCCTTCGGTCTCTGGATACAGAAGAGGGCAGTGGAGTGTGCAGTGGATGGAGGAGGCCCCCAATTAAGAGGACAAGAAACAAACTCTTTCTTCACATAAGCAGAAAATCTGAGCTGTAAAACGGAAATGGCTGGGGCTGGGGAGGGGATACGGGGGGTGCTTTCAGCATTTACTCATGAGATCACCAAACAGGGCAGGAAATCTGAGCCTCATACCAAAGAAAACTCTTTGCTCTGTATAAAAAGCCTCCTGAGCTCTCTTCATGAGGAGCTGCTGGTTGGGACGCACTGATGGCCACGCTGGCTTGCCAGCACAGGGTCCCCGGGGCCACCCCGTTTACGGTCAGACTGCCGCTTCTATCTGGGCTGAGTGTGAGCTGTGAATCCTCCAGGGGATGAGACACCATCTGATCTTTTTTATCTTTTCTTTCTGGTTGGGAAATCCCACACAGACCAGAGTCTATCTCATGATTTAAAATGCTGTGTGTCTTTCCTTCCCTGGCAAAGACGCGCTTCGGGCCACTCTCTGCAGCCTGCTCAGTGAAAGGGGAAGTGGCTGCTTGTTTGCTCAGAGGTAGAACTACACCATCAGGATGGCCACAGAGAGGCAGCCTGGGGCAGAGGAAACGTGGGGTCTGTGGAGCTGGGCAGACCAGGGTTTGAATCCTGTCTCGGGCCACTGAAAAGCTGGGCACACTTAGGCAAGTTGCCCAGCTTCTCAGGGTCTCATTTTCCTCATCTGTAAGTTGGGGATTATGAGTTGTACCTCATGGTGTAAGATTAAATAAGATGGGGAAGCGGATGTGGCTCAAGTGATTGAGCTCCCACCTACCACATGGGAGGTTCCGGGTTCAATTCCCGGTGCCGCCTAAAGAAGATGAGCAAAACATCAAGCTGGTAGAAAAAAAGAAAAAACAAAAAACTAAAAAATCATCAAGCTGGCATGACGAGCTGACACAACAAGATGATGCAACAAAGAGACACAAGGAGGAAAACACAATGAGAGATACAACAAAGCAAGGAGCGGAGGTGGCTCAAGTGATCAGGCGCCTCCCTCCCACATGGGAGGTCCCAGGTTTGGTTCCGGTGCCTCCAAAAAGAAGATGAGCACGCAACAGACAGACACAGCAAGCGCAAACAACGAGGGGGGTGGGGGAGAAATAAATAAATAAGTCTTTAAAAAAAAAACAAAAGATGAAATCAGATGGTACTGAAAGGACCAGGCATGAAGGAAGTTCTCGGTAAATATTGTTGGTTCATCCCCTCCTTGCCCCTTTGTGTTCCCCTTTAGCATTTCCTCACCACACCACCATTACAAAATTAGTTTTCTAGCCCCATTTTTCAGAAGGGGAGTTGGAGACAAACTGGAGAAGGGTGACATCTGGGTGTCCCAGTGGCAGTTGGTGGCCTGTGAAGACTCAGTCAGAAGGAGAGACACCTGAAAAGATGGCAGCCCACTCCAGTACAGGTGTCAGGGTAGACTCACAGCTCTGATGGAAAGATGTTGAGGCAGTGGAAGGTCAGCCTTACTAGTGGGCCTCGGTTCCCCATAGCCAGAGGGTTTCCATCCATGGCCAACACAGGCACGGAGCACCCCTATCTTGTGTCCATGACCTGATGCACTGGAGGAGCCTCACTCCCTCCCCACTAGGATAACACAGGGGTGTTAGCTGGATGTGCAAAGCACGCCCACAAGTGCCAGACTGTCTCCAGTGAACGTTTACATATGCTCGGGTCAATAGGGGAAGGACTATACCTGCAGTCCCCTTATCTCCTAGGGGCTTGTGTTTCATCCCACCAGGCAAACACATGTGGTCCCGAGCACAGGATCCCATAGGCAGCAGCAGGGAGCCCTGCAGACTTCCCAGCACCCCCTGCTCCAGGCCAGAAGGGGCCACACAGGTGTCCACTGGCTCCTCAGACCAATTCCCAACCCTCTCCCCAGAGGCTGTCCTCTATTATGGATCCTGTCCAGGAAGCCACTTCCCTCCAAGGGAAAAAAGCCACCGGTGTTTCTGAAGAATCCAGAGCAGTGCTCAGAGTGTGTGCTCCCCTGACCTGCAGCAGACACAGCTCCTGGGAACTGGTAAAGAATTGCAAATTCACGGGCCCCTCCCCAGACCTGTTGAATCAGAAACTCTGGGGATGAGGCCCTGCAGTCCGGGTGTCTGTGATGCATGCCCAGATGTGAGAACCACTGTGCTCTAGGAAGGGTGTCGCAGAGCAGGGAAAGGAAGCACTACTGTGCACCAGGCACTCTGAAGACATTCTGGCATCTGGGAGGCAGCCTGGGCTCCAGTGTTAGACCATCAGGCTCCGAGTGCCAACTCTACCATGTCGTTGCTCTGTGACCTCGGACAAGTTCCCTCACCTGCCCTGGGCTTCCCTGTCTGCATCTGGGGTTATCTTAATACTTACCTTGTAGAACTACCAGGAAGCATGAACTGACTCGTCCAAGCAAGATGCTTACAGCAGAGCCTGCCACGTGGTCAGAGTTCAATACGCTGTTTTCAGGCAGCCCAGCAAGGTTGAGGATCTTATCTGGGGGTGGCTTTGAACAGCCTAAGGATCTGCCAGTGTATTTTGTAGGAGGCAGAGCAAAGAAAACACTTGAAAAGCCCTTCCATAGAGCCTAATAGCAGCAATGACGACGATGGTGGTAGCCCCCAAAGTAATTCTTTAAAGCCTTACAGCCAGGCTGTGGGATAGGAATTACTACCCGCATTTTTTTATTAGAAAAGTTGTAGGTTTACAGAAAAACCACCCTTTTTTTTTTTTTTTAATTATAAAAAGTATATTTATTAAACTTATAGAGGCCACAGAGTTCATTTAGATAAGTAATGCCTTGGGTAATAGAATCTGGAACAACAGAGTTTCAAAATACATAAAGCAGGGAAGCGGCTGTGGCTCAATCAGTAGGGCTCCCATTTACCATATGGGAGGCCCCGGGTTCGGTTCCCGGGGCCTCCTGGTGAAGGCAAGCCCGCCCGCACGGCGTGGTTAGCTGACCCAGCGAGCACAAGCAGCAAGGGGGGTATAAATGAATAAATAAATAAAATCTTAAATAAAAAAAATAAAAAAAAATACATAAAGCAAAAGTGGCATCCCCAAAAAACATGGTTGGAGAACTTAAAATTCCCTCTAAAGAAACAAAGAGGTAAAAGAGGCAAAAAGTTAATAAAGGCAAGAGCCTTTAACACTATATAGTCTAGTCTCCACAAAGCAAGAGTGAGCCTTTCAAAACCTGAATTATATCATGTCCCAGCTATATGCTGTCTCCAAGAGACTCACCTTAGAGTCAAAGATACAAGTAGGTTGACAGTGAAAGGATGGGAAAAAATATATACCATGCAAGAAGTAAGTAAGAGAAAGAGAGCTGGGGTGACTATACTAATATTGGATAAAATAGACTTTAAGGTCAAAAACAGTTCTGAGGGACAAAGGTGATCATCACATACTGATAATCTAATTGTGATTTCCTTGTACATAACTATTTTTCCCTTGCAGTTTTCAGAACTCTCTCCTTGTCCTTGATATTGTGCAGTTTGATTACTATGTGTCTGGGAGTGGTTCTCTTTGTGTTGATCCCGTTTGGGGTTCATTGGGCTTCTTGAATGTGCATATTCATGTCTTTTGTTAAATTTGGGGAGTTTTCTGCCATTATTTCTTTGAATATTCCATCTGTCTCTTTCTTTCCCTACTGGGACTCCTTAATGGTACCCCACAGGTCTCTTAGGCTCTATTCAATCTTTTTTATTCTTTTATCTCTCTATTCCTCCCTAAATCATTTCAGTTGTCTTTGAGAGCATTGAATCATTCTTCTGCCACTTCCAATCTGCCGCTGAAATGATCTAGGGCATGTTTCATTTCAGTTATGTTCTTCAACTCCAGTATTTCTCTAGAGAGATTCCCATATTGTTCATTCATTGTTTTTCTCATATCCTTTAGTTCATCTCTGTGTTTCCCTTTATCTCTTTGAGCCAATAGAGGATCATTTTTTAAAAGTCTGTGTGTGGGGGGCGGAAGTGGCTCAAATGGTTGGGCGTCCGTCTGCCATATGAAGAGACCTGGGTTCGATCCCCGGGACCTCCCGGTAAAATAATATATATATATAAGGCGCATGGGCACAGGCAAGCCGCCAGGCCCTGGGAGCCATGCAGCAAGATGATGACGTAACAGGAGAGAGATGCAGGGAAGAGACAAGACGAGATGCTCTGAAAACTCTGAAAACCAGGAACCGGGGTGGCACAGTTGGCAGAACACCTCTCTCCTACATCGGAGGTCTCCAGGATCGAATCCTGGTGAAGACTGGAGGAGGAGGATGAGAAGAGATGGCAGGAAACAGACACAGAGAATTGCCCAGCAAATGGACACAAAACAGCAAATGGGGAAGGGGGGCGGGGTTTAAAATGGATGAAGTAAATAAATAAATCTTTAAAATAAAAAATAAAAAAAAATAAACTAAAAGTCTGTGTGTGGTTAGTCCAAAGTCTAGTCCTCTTTCTTGATGGTTTCTGGATTTTTATTTTATTCCCTTGGATGGACCATCATTTCTTGTTACTTTGTTTGTCTTGTAGTATTTTCTTACACACTATACATTTTAATATTTTAAAGTGTTAACTCTGGGATTTTGTTCCTGAGCTGTCTGTTCCTTAAGTTTATGTCTAGCTAGTAATACTACAGAGATTGTCCTGAATGCCAGGAGACAGTCAAAACAAATAAGCCAAGGCAAAAGTCACCTTTCATTGTCCTTGCAAATTGGCCTAGCTTTGGCTAGTGGCCTCCTTCAGAGCTTCGCCTTCCTATCAAGATCAGCCCAAGGCTAATGGGAAGTGCAGGGCCTCTCTGGGCTTGTGCTTCCTAGAGACCTTAGGAATTCCCTTTTACAGTTTACAGGAGTAACACCTTGCCTACTCCCTTTGCATAGGAGAACACCCTCTCTACTCTCTGAAATACACCTCCTCCTTTCCCAGGTACTCTCTTGAGTGACTTAATGGAGATAGTCCCTTGCCCCATGCCAGTTCAACTTAACTGTTTCTCACACTGTCCCAGCTCTCTGCAAGCTACTTCTCTGCCCTCAGGACAAACTCTGGGAAAACAAGCCCTGGACATGTTCCCAGGCTCAGTCTCTCAAACTTCTACTTGATAGATGGGCACTGACCTACATGTACCCCGGTATATACACAGGGGCCATTCTGTTCCCTCTGGAACAGGGCTAGGAACCCACAATGGGAGGGCAGGCTGGCTCCACCCCCGCACTGTAGAGAGTATGGGGAGGGGTCAACAGGAGCTTCTTCTACGGCTTTTGAGGCTGCGTTTTCTTGATTCAGCTCCTGCCCAGTTAATGCAGCCATCGAGGAAGGTTATTCCTCTGCAGCCTTTGCCAGACCAGGTGGTTGGAGAAATGGCCGCCCAGGTCCCCAGCCATGTGAAGTAGCTGATCAAAGATAGACATCTGCGATCAGACCACACCCCCTGGAGTTTGGAGCACTAGGTCTTTATGTCCCACCCCTGCACCAGCAAGCTGCACCAGGAACCCAAGCTCCAGTCCCGAAGCTGGGGAAAGGGGATGGTAGTGGCTGCAGGGAGGGTGAAACTCAGCAGTATTTATCACAGTTTACCAGCCTCTTCCTCCTGCCCCTCCCTGGATGCTGCACAGTGTTCCATTAGACTCTACAGTTCCAGAGGAGTTGATTCAGAGAGTTCCTGCCAGTTCAATAGTTTGTTTTGGTGGAGGGCCTGTTTCCTGGAGCTTCCTGCTCTGCCATCTTCCTACCTGCTACCTGTGTTTTTATGGAGGAAGGGGTTGCTTAATGTACCAGCTGGTAAGTGGCAGAGCCAGGATTTGAATCTGTCAGTTTGAAAAACAAGCATTGTGCAGTCCAGGGTTCAGAGTCCCAGTTCCTTCCCCCATGAAGCTCTGTGAAGAGGAGAGTGGCCCTCACATGCTGTTCCTGGCCCTACCCCTCACCCCCTGGAGCCTGGTGTGGACAATTTGGGAGGAATCCTTCCCAAAGTGGACAAAGAGAAAACACTTAGCAATGATAATTAAATGAGTCCATGTGTAAGAGGCACCTGAGTGGATTAAAATCAATATGTGAGTCTTTTAAGTCTGCAAGGCCTTCCGAGCTGGCATCCTTAATATGTGGCAGGTAGAATTTGTTTGAAAGGATCCTGGTTTGCTTGGAACTGGCAGTCCCAAGGGAAGCAGATCTGCCCCACATCGTGCATTAGAGAGGTTTACAAGACCCAGGAGGCCGTTTGCTCAGAGCCTTGCATGCTTGTGCTGACGCCAGGTTGGTGCCCCCACACCTGAGGCACAGAGAGGAGGGAAGCTGAATGCTGCTGTGATGTTCTGTCTCCCACCATCTTGGGCTGAGTTCCCTAGAATGAAATCCTGAGACAAGGCTTCACGTAAAAGTGGTTTACTAAGCGGGACGGATATGGCTCAAATGGTTGGGCGTCTGTCTCCCATATGGAGGGACCCGGGTTCGATCCCTGGGATCTCCCGGTTTTAAAAAAAAAAAAAAAAGTAAAAGTGGTTTACTAGGAAGGGTTCCCACGAAAAAGCAGTGGGGCAAGAAGGACTGGGAAGGGAAGGAGGCCAAGCAAGGCCCTAAAGGGGCAGAGAAGGGATGGGTAACTGGCTTAATCCAACGTATAAGTCACATCTCAGAGTGTCCCAGCCAGGGGTGAGGGAGCTCAGCTTGGGGAGGGGGAGCTCATCCCCCAAGAGGATGTGAATCCCAGGCACTTCCATCTCTCCGTGTTCACAGGCCAAGAGGATTCCAGCAACATGAGGGCCGTCTGCCAACAGGGATGGTGAGGGGATATTTATGGAGCCCTGATAGCGCTCGAATACGCCATCCTTCCCCTGCCATGAAAGAGGCAGTGTGTGGTCAGTCTAGTCCGCTGAAGCAGAACGAAAACCGGGTGTGGAAATAAGACGAGTGAAAACATTTTCAAAAGTAGAATAAAGAATGAGCTGAACTGTCCTGTGGGGGAGAAACACATAGAAAATGACATAGAAACAGGAAATGTTGATCAGTAAATTTCTTCTGCAGGGTCAGAACATGAAAAATATTAAATAATCCAGTCCGTGTGTCTCTCCCCCACAAACAAGCCTGCTTGTAACCAATCAGAGGCCTAATAGACCAACAGGTTCAGGATAAGCATAGCTCGTCTTGGATGATCTGATGGCCCTACAGCTCATCCATTTTCCTAGGCTCAACTGAAAGAACCGGAACAAATTGTTAATTTTACACAAATGACTCCACCAAGGTTGAATTTAAAACCTCTTTCAGGACTTGGGAATTATCCTGAGTGACATTACAACGACAGATATAGTCCATTTTACAACAGCACATACCATGCAGAACTGTGTGGGAGAGAGTGTGGTCTACAATGTGAACTATGGTCCATGCTTGGTGGCAAAGCCCCAGCATGTGTATATCCATTGCAGGTGATGTGCCACACTAATGGAAGATGTTTATGTGGGATGTTATGGGAGGTGTGGGAGGTGGGGAACATGGGAATCCTTGTAATTTTTGTGTAACATTTATGTAATCTAAGCATCTTTTAAAATATGAAAAAAAAAAAAAAAAAGAAAAGAAAAAGGGAAAAAAGAAAATAAAAGATGCTGGGGGAACATATGGAAGAAAATGACATGGTACATAAATGATAACAGATCTTACAGTGATAAAAGACATATTGGGAAAAAAAAAAAAAAAAAAAAACCTAACCACTGAAACTACCAGAAATAACCCTTACTATCTGAGCATGCAAGGCATTTTAAACAACCAGTCAATTAACTGAAAATGTTGAAACTTGTTCTCTAGGAGAAAACCAAGTACAATCCTCGAAAACAAAGTCCATCTCCCTATATTCTTGATCATGCTAAAGGGACACATAACGTTAGCATTTAATTATGTCAGTGGTTCTTCTTAATAGGCTTCTTAATGCCCTAAATTCAGTTCCTTTAAAATTGCCCTGCAGTTGTTCCAGTTGGGAATTGATCGTCGAGGTTCTGGGCATCAGGCATTTCCCTGGAGTGTGCACCAACTATAAACAGCCTGTGCTCCCTTCTCTGTCCTTCTCATGGACATTTCCTGAAGTTTGAGCCCTAACTGCCAAGACACTTTGCTTTATGTCTTCCTTAACAAAAAGCTTGCTGAGGACAGGGATATACCAGTAACTCTTCATGCCTGGCACGTTGGATGATCCCAGAAATATCTAGAAAAAAAGGCATGGCAGAGTACAAGTCCCACTTAATACAGGGGGCTGATTCTCAGTCTTTTTATCTGCTACATAAAATTCTGAATAAGTGGACTCTCAGCAAGTTCTGGCAGTTTGGGGATATTGTCACTTGAATAGCTTATGACTTATATGTTCCAAGGGTGAGCTAATTGTCCCACTGAAATCAGCACTGGGATGACTCTCTGGTAGACCACTCTGTCCAGGCCATAATTGAAAGAACTTTTAGAGTTTGTAGTTAAAAGAAAAGGTAAGAGATAATAATAATGAGTTGGAAAATAGAACTTAATAGGGGTGGGGATTGGGGGACATCTTGTAAAAGAATGATTGCAGCCCTTTGTGCACGCTTCACCCAAGCACTCATCACAGAGGATTAAAATGCTTTACCTTCCAACCAGTTGGTCCTTCTCTCTCCTCCCAAGCTGGGAGCTCTTCCTTGAAGACAACATATGGCTCAAGGAGGGACGTTGAGGCTCATGCAACAAATAATTCTTAACCAAGAGCATGGACAAGGACATGGGAGCAGAAACAAAACACACACACTTCACATACATAAGAATTATTGTACAGAAGCTCTCTGCCATTTGAGGCAAAATAAGAATGAACAAATGGCCTTCCTCTGGAGAAGCAGGAGGCGGGCACCACTGTTGGCACCAGCCATGGTCTCTAGAGTTCATCTCTCTGTGTCACTGTCCCCGGGGCATAGGGGGCAGGACTGATGCCATGTGAGCCTCTGTCTGGCGATGCATAAGCAGGGAGGGACATCAACCAGGGGTGCCCAAGCTGCTGACCACATTTAGAATCCCCAGGAAGGCACTCTTCCTTGTCCGCTCTGGGTCTCACATTCCTGAACCCCCAAAAAGGCAGCAACTGTACTAGCTCTTGGGGCCAATGTTGCAAAGGCTGGTGCAGAACACTTGTCTCAGGCAATTCAAAATCCAGATTCCCTGGCACCACTTCCCCTCTAAAAGACTCTGCCTGTGGAGGGTGGGGCCTGCAATCTGCATCTTTAAGAGGCCGCTGGAGGGTTTTAATGCAGGCTAAAATCTGAATGTTCTTAACTGGGGTGCACTTTGGAACCATCCAGGGAGCTATTTCAGCAAATGCATGTACAGGCTGTATGCTTTGATTCTGTGGGTTCACAGTGGGGCCCCCATCTGGGTTTTTATGATCTATTGTTTTCCCAGCAGCATCATGCAAATTGGAGAAAAGTGCTCTCCCCAGTGGTGTACAGCCTTGTGCCAGGGTGCAGGGCCTGGGGAGAGCACTATGGGCTGGATTTCAGCCCCACTCTTCTCAGCCAGGTCTCTTGTGCAGTGAACAGCCTGCATAACTGTACATGCCATGTCCAGCTCCCAGGTGGTTCCAGTCACACAGCCCAGTGAGGAATCAATGAAGGGTGTTGATTGTTAATAACCTTTGAAGGATTATGAGCAAAAATGTGCACAAATAAGCATGTGAAGATTCATCTAGGACAGCTTGAAGAACAGGCTGGGGAGCAGCCTGGAGCAGGGCTCCACCAGGAGGCCATTTTGCACTGGCCTAGGAGTGAGGAGATTGGAGTGAATCTGTGGTGGTGGCAGGGAGAGAAGAGAGCAGTAGGCTACTGCCCCCCTGAGACAAGACCCACAGGGTACTCAGTGAAGACAGGCTCCAGGGCTGCTGGACTGGGACCCCTTCACCTTGGCCAAGGGAAGTTCAGCAGTAGCGACCCGGGTCTCTATTCTCTGTCCACATTACCTATGGGGAGGGGAGAGAGGAGAGATGCTGTGAACACCCTCCCATGGTCCCCCAGCCTACCCTGGAGGCTACCTGCAGACAATTCCTCTAGTGAGGCCTTCCTGGGGCTTTCTCTAGCTACAGGAGTCCACTGTACTCTAGCACTGGAGGGCTGGAAGTGCTGGGCAGTCACTGTCCCTAGGTCAACTCTCAACCAGGGAGATGTGGGTATTGATGGGTAGATGCCCCTGCTTTCTCACTTGGTGGTGGTGGAATTCCCCACTCCCTCATGGAGTATTCTGAGATTCACCTCCCAAACAGAGTGCTTGCACCCCAATGCTCATCCCAGAGTGTGCTTTTGGAGGAACCCAGACAAAGGGCATATAAATGGGCCGGTCTGCAGCTCCAGAAAATTACATCTCAGACAATATCCCTCACATAGCATTGGCAATCTGCATATTATTTTTCTTGAGGGCAGAGAGCATGAGGAAGTTTGTCTGCATGGGGTTGACATCGTGTTTCCTAGGTGGGCTTCCAGGGCTTCTCAAACTTCAGTATCATATGGATTTAATCGTGTTAAAATGCAGATTTCTGATTCAGCAGGTATAGGGTGGACCCTGAGATTCTGCATTTCCAGGAAGCTCCCAGATAATGTTGATGATGCTTGTCCAAGAACCACCCTTTGAGTGGCAAGGCTCCTTGCAAACCAGTTCTGAGTGGGCAGGAGGATAAGCAGGTTTGTAGGTGGGATGGAACTCTTTGCCATGCATAAATTTCTAATATCAAGATTCCTGGCCAGGATTTCAATAAGTATCAGAGCCCCTTCAAATACTTGACTCCTATATAACCTCCTACTCAAATAGCACTCCTGAATTGTTTTTATGCCATGATGTTAAATTCTTTCCTCTCATTTCAGGGGAGGTCCCTATCTTGTTGAGTCGAGTATAGATTCTTTTTAAACAGGTTTGTTGAGATATAATTCACATACGATACAATCGACCCATTTAAAGTGTATTTTAATTTAACAATATTTGTTACCATATTCACAGAGTTGTACATCCATTACCACAATCTGTTTTAGAACATTTTTTTAAAGATGTATTTTTTTTTTTTTTTAAAGATTTTATTTATTTATTCATCCATCCCCCCCCTGCTGCCCGTGCTCGCTAGGTCAGCCAACCACGCCGTGCGGGCAGGCCCGCCCCCACCAGGAGGCCCCGGGAACCGAACCCGGGGCCCCCCACATGGCAAACGGGAGCCCCACTGATTGAGCCACAGCCGCCTCCCATAAAGATGTATTTTTATTTCTTTCTCCTCCCACCCCCACAACTCATTGTTTGCACTCACTGTCTGTTCTCTGTGTCTGTTCGTTGTTTGCTCTCTGTGTCTGCTTGTTTTCTTTTTAGGAGGCACCAGGAAGCGAACCTGGGTCCTCCCATGTGGGAGGGAGGCACCGAATCGCTTGAGCCACCTCCACTTCCTGCTTATTGTGTCTCTCATTGTATCTCCTCATTGCCTCACCTCGTTGCATCATCTCATTGCATCATCTTGTTGCGTCAGCTCACTGCACCAGCCGGTTGCGTCAGCTTGCTGTCTTGCTCATCTTCTTTAGGAGGCACTGGGAACCGAACCCAGGACCTCCCATGTGGTAGATGGGTGCCCAATTGGTTGAGCCACATCCACTTCCCTGTTTTAAAACATTTTCATTACCCCAAAAAGTAACCCTGTACTCATTGTCAAACCTCCAATCTCCCATCCGTTGTATGGCTGTACCACATTTTGTTAATCCATTTATCAGTTGAATTATTTTATTCTAAATTCCCTTTTTAATTGTGTTGCATTTTTGCCACATCCCTCATGGACGGCACATGCTAGAAGGGCAGGGGGCCATGTTCACCAGTGTAGCCGGAGCACCAAGAGCAGGGTCTGACACGGGGGAGGCAGTTAGTAACCTGAATGAGTTTACAAGTAAACAAAATGGATTCTTCTTGACTCACAAAGCAGCCTTCTGATTGTGCTTTGCCTTGCCTCCTTGGCCTCTAGGGCAGGAAATCTCTGGCCCTGCTAATACGCGTACCACATTGCATAGTGCAGCCATCACTCGTTGCAAATTAACACATCGGTATTCTGATTTCAGTGCCC
Source organism: Tolypeutes matacus (assembly GCA_026826555.1). NCBI lineage: Eukaryota > Metazoa > Chordata > Mammalia > Cingulata > Chlamyphoridae > Tolypeutes > Tolypeutes matacus. The sequence goes on from JAKSZT010053846.1 coordinate 5,217,528, forward strand.
TCTGATGAGCAGGGGATGGAAGTCCTCCTTCATACGTAGACTTTCTCCTCTTAGTGTATTGTTCAAAAGCTGGCTTCACAGCAAGCAGCCGCTCACCGCGCCACGCGCGCCAGCTTGCCTTCACCAGGAGGCCCCGGGAATCGAACCTGGGGCCTCCCATATGGTAAACAGGAGCCCAACCACTTGAGCCACATCCGCTTCCAGTAGTTGTCTTGAGAACTGAAGTCTCCAATATACAAGGTATCCAAACAATCAGGTCTCTGCCCCATGCCCATGTATATTCAGAGCCTTCTATTGCCTTCTATAGGGAGATGCACAGGTGGGTTAGACCAAAAGGAAGTTAACATTTAGGGAGACCGTGCAGGGGAGCAGTTAAAAACACAGACACTGGGGAGGAATCAACCCAGCTTGAATCCTGGCTCTATGATTTGCCTGTGAATTAAGTTCTTTGTGTTCTAGTTTCCCCCTTGTTCAATGGGAATAAGAAAAGAAGCTACCACACAGAGTTCTTAGATAATGGATTTTAAATAGTCGTTGCTGAGTAGGGGCCTTCTATATACCCCATACTTCACACCTAGCAGCCCTGGCAGTCCAGCAACAGACCCTTATGGCAGGTGTTATTGCTTCATTTCACAGATGAGAAAACGGAGGCTGGGAGAAAGGATACTTGATTTACCTGGGGACGCATAGCTGTCACATATCTGAGCCAAAAATCAAAGTAGGGATGCTGATGCCCAAGCCTGGGTGCTTTATATGCCGCAAAGACACGGAGTTTTCTTCTTGGGTAGGAATTTCATGGGCCCTGTCCCAAAGGATTTCCCTCTGGGAATAGGATGGTATTTTCTGGTGAGGCGCAAGCTGGCTTACCATTGTGGGGCCCATTTTCTGGGAATAAGCTCTCTTCTTGTTAACTTTTTGGGCCAGGTTATTGGGAACTCCTGCTTACCTCTAACTCCTCAGTTGATTAGAGAATTGGGGATAAAATGCTCCCAAAATCTACCTGAATTATATAATAGGTAAGTGAGTTAACTTGGGAAGAAGGAAGAGGTCTTAAATGAGCAGCCAATTGCTGGCCTAAGAGCCAGGCACAGAGAGCCACCACACTAACCAAGAAAGAGCATTTTCTTTGCATTACTAACACAGGAGATCACTCACTAGCAAGCATAGCTGAGTCCCAATTAATCCATTAAGCTGATGTTAAATGCCCACAAAATCTCAGGTTCTGAAGAAGTAGTTCGCAAATTTAACTGTGTATCACCCATACAGTCCTCCGCAGCCTAAGGCAGTTCTCCCTGAGCCGAGGGTCATCTTCAGTTTGACAAGCACATGTGGGAGCTAGAAAAAGGGCAGTCAAAGATCAAGCTTGACCCGGGGCTCAGCAGAAGCCCGTTGCTGGACCTCGCCGATTTTCTGTTCCCCAAGAACTCTCTGTTGGTGGTCAAATAAAGCAGTACTTCAGAATCAAATCAAATGCTTGTGCAGTTGGGAGGAAGGAGCCCGAAGGCCAAAGAGAACATGCTAACGTCATTATCTGATTCTTGCTGCCAACCAGCATGTGTTACAAAGCAGAGCTGGGGCTGGGCCTCACCGGCCAAGCTCCCAGGGCCCAGGCTGCTGAGGGATGTCTGGAAAAGAGAGGAGTTTCGCCAATGCAAGCACTCCCATGCCAAGCAGACCAGCAGATGGATTTCTTCTTGTAGTCCCTCCATCTGAATCCCCCACGAGCCAAAATCCATTCATTTAATAAATGCAAACTCAGTAGCTACTAAGTGCCAGGTTTTGGGGCCAGGCACTGGGAATTCAGAGGTGAATGTATGCAGACCAGATGTGCTTTTCATCATTTTGGTTAAAAAAAAAAAAAATGTTTTCCTGATCCTGAGAGTAATGTGTGCTGGTAAAAAAAAAAAAAATGTAGAAAATTCAGATTCAATCACTCATAATCTCCAGGGAGAAACCCTGATATTTATAGGATCGGAGGTCCTTGTTAGTCAAGGAAAATCGAGACTGGGAAAATGGTTCCAAACGTCATAGTAAAAATGCTTTCAAACACTTTGATCTGGGACTTTACTAGGAAAATGAAACTAAAATTTATGAAAACAAGTTTATTTCATCCTGCATTAAACAGGACGTATAATTATATTGTCAAAGATATCGTAGACCTAAGGCAGAAACTTATTTGCTGTATTAGCATCTTTAACATAACACTGCATGCATTTCTGTTAATTTCATCTCTTGATCTTCTTTTTTTTTTTAATTTAAATCCTCATCTTCTGAAGTAACTTAATCTGTTATCCAGGATAATTTTGTCTTCTTCAACAGTTAATTGATCTAACTCTTCCAGATTCAGATTTATCAGTGGCTTTGCAATGATTCAAGCAGTTTTCCAACATTACTTTCATTGATCTCATGGAAGTCTACATCTCTTTGCAGCAAGATTTATGTTTCATTCTGCATTGAATTTGTATTTGAATTGGATAATCAGATGTCTACACTGTCTGGCAATCAGGGACAATGGATAGACAGTTTGTTCACTGTCTACTTTCTCAGTCAGTGAGAGTCTAGCAATCATAAGCCTTGCAAAGATGCTTAAGGTAAATGCTCTAAGCCAAAGTCAAGGTAAACAAGGATTGGCAGATAGAAGGAACCCAAGCAAAAGAGAAGTGTGGTTCCTGGGATTCTTCCCAAGTGCCTCGTGCTGGGTGCCACGTGCCTAGCAGAGGCAGTAATATCTCTCACCAAAGCACCATCCGTGGACATGCAGCCTAGAGCTGGGGTCAGCTTAGTGTGGCCCCATCTCCCCAGAGATCATTTTTTAAAGCTTTGCTGGGTCTTGCTGTGACTACCTGACTACCAAGGGAGTGCCTGGCTCCGGAATGACCCTGGTCATGCCCTGGGCATGGTGTGAAACCTGGAGAACAAAGGAGGGGCTGACATTGCTTTGTGATTTTAGGTCAAGTGCACCTATGATGGGGGGAGCTATGCAGATTTTATAAACTGGAGTTAGAGAAGTTGTCTCTTCCTTAATATGGACTTAGACAAGATTTATTAGCATGTGCGTGTCCCCCTGGTTCCCCTTCCTTTGCCTCTCCCCATGTGGCAGCAAATGCCTAATGGTTTCCAAGGGCTTACAATGCTGGGAGCCTCATCTATGAAGAGTGTGTCTTAGGTCAGGCTCCCCAGAACCACAGCCTCAGATGGGGATTCTCATGTAAGTAATTTGTTGGGGAAGTTACTCTTGGAAGAATGGGAGTAAGGCGGGCAGGATGGGGCAGAGGAAGAAGTGAAGCAAGAATGGGGTCTCAACCCCATTCTGGAGCATGAGTTGCTTTTCAGAGTTGTCCCACCTTGAGGCAAGGAGGGCAGCCTTTGGTACCCATGTCAATCACTGGCTGCAGATTGCTGTGGTGGGGTGGGAACATTGTAAACTCTCGGGTTAAGTGGCTCCTATTCAGCTGGGAGTTGTTGCACTGGTCCAGTGAAGGGGATCTGGGTGGAACTCCACCACCATCTACACAGGGCCCTGTAGCATTTGCCAGAGCCCATTCTGATGGCCCTTTTGACCTCCTTGAAAATCACTGTTATAGTAGGAGAGAGTGATATAGAATTCAAGATTTTTGGTCAAGGCAGTTATGGTGGTTATACCCCAAAAAAACATGTTCTTAAACTCAATCCATTCATGTGAGTGCGAACCCATTGTAAGTAGGACTTCTTGATGAGGTTACTTCATTAAGATGTGGCCCAACTGCATCAGGATGGGTCTTAATCCTATTACTAGAGTCCTTTAGAAGCAGAATGAAATTCAGACAGAAAGAGAGAAAGCAAGGAGAAGAAAGAAGCTGAAGGTCAATGGAACCAGGAAGAGAAGGGAGAGACCAGGAGAGGCTGCCATGTGCCTTGCCATGTGACAGAGGCACCCAGGACCACTGGCAGCCAGCCCCCAAACACAGTCTTCAGGAAGAAAGCATCGCCTTGATGGTCCCTTGATTTGGAATTTTTCCTAGACTCAAAACTGTGAGCTAGTAAATTCCCATTGTTCAAGCCAGTTAAGCAAATGGTATTTTCTTGAGCAGCCAAGGAAAGTCAAACAGCCTCTTTAGTAAACACGGGAAGGCTGTGTTGGTGTGGACTGGCAGCAGAAGGGTGATCAATGACATTTCTTTCTGCACACCTTCCAGGAGCACATGATTCATGAGCCAAATGCTTATCTCTCTCATTCCTAGAGGTGGTTTTCACTCTTTGTGCTTATCCCTATCAATATCCAACCACAATTTTGAAATTTTTATTAACTGAGTAGAGTGGAAGAAAGAAGTCCAATGTGGTGATAAATCTTTGCTTCAAGAATTGTTAGGCCTTTAACTTAAACTGAAAACCTCTCTCCTGATTCAAAAGGGAATCCCATCACAGGACACCAGATATTACAGTGATGAAAGGCAAAATGTCAAAAAAAATTTTTTTTTAAATATTTTTCATTATTTTTTAATATCCCAATCATTTAATTTTATTTTATTTTTAGTTTTTTTTTTATTTTTATGTATTTTATTGCTTATATTTAAACGTATCATTATTATTTCATTTTCCTATTCATGTATTTGGCTATTTTATTGGCTTCATTTCTGAAGAAGCTTTGGATCACCGAAGGGTTACAACTGGGGCAGGGGAGGATCATTGGTGTGGGGTATCAGTGATGGGGAATATATGGGAGGAAGTTCACCTGGGCATACATGTAAAGTATATAAAAATGTTCAAATGTTCACAGTGGGTAGAGACTGACACAATAACCGAGAGAATATTGAATTCCCATCCTGGAGAGCTCTGCCACATTCTCTAACGGAGCAAAAACAGTCCCACAAGTGCAGGGGAGCTGACATGAAGGAGGATGATCCACTGATGGGCCCTTGATATTGACTACTATGCTTATGAGCCTTTGCTCTTGAAATTGAAACTTAGCCTATTGTTGTGGGTGCCTAAGAGTTGCCTCCTGAGAGCGTCCTTGTTGCTCAAATGTGGCCTCTCTCTAAGCCAAACTCAGCATATAAATGCATTAACTTCCCCCCAGCATGGGACATGACTCCTGGGGATGAGCCTCCCTGGCACTGAGGGATTACTATCAAGCACCAACTAAAAATGCAACTGGAAAAAGACCTCGAATAAAAGGGGGGGAAAGGTAAAGACAAATGAGTTTATATGACTAAGAGACTTCAAAGTGAGTCGGGAGGTCATCCCAGAGGTAACGCTTATGCACATCTCAGTTGGATCTCATAGACTGCCAAAGTGGATAGTACCCCAAATAGTGGGGCTCCTGAGGGTCTGGAGACACCCAGGTCCTATGGTCATGGCAGATAGCTCCAGAGTTTGGTGCCTTGCTAGGGGGCCCTACTTTGGAGGTTGTGCTCCTGAGAGTGACAGAGTTGGACTCAATTATGTCTTCCCTACACATGACTCATCTGTCCCTTCTATTTAAACCTATACTTGGTGCTGGAGTTTGTAGGTGTACATCCAAGAGAATGGAGTCTTTGGGCTGTCCATGTGCCAGCTGGGCCCGGAACTTCAGCAGAGTTACAACACCTGCTCTACAGCTCATTGGACTCACCCAGGACAGCTAACAAGGAGATGATGATGGACAACAACCATCCCAAGGAACAGAGAGAGTCTGCAACTGCAAGCAAGATAGTCCCATCCATCTTCCTCAGGGTATATAAGACCCCTCTCAGAGGTGGAGTGGACATCACCATCCCAAAATCCTCAGGGTTGGGGAAAGAACTATGGACTAGTGTGGACTTACTGGTATTCTACTATAGACCTATTGTGATTCTAGCAATGGAAGAAATTACAACATTAATATGGAGCCAGGGGCCATTGGAGGCTCTGGGGGCAGGGATAGGGAAAAACAGTTGTAATACGGGGCTTTTTCAGGACATGGGACTCATCCTGAATGGCACTGCAATGACAGATATAGGCTATTTTATATCATCACATAACATGCAGAACTGTGTGGGAGAGAGTGTGGTCTACAATGTGAACTATGGTCCATGCTTAATGGCAAAGCCCCAGTATGCGTTTATCAGTTGCAATGAAGGTACCACACTAATGAAGGATGTTGTTTATGTGGGAGGGTGTGAGAGGTATGGGGAGTGGGGCATAAGGGAGTCCCTATTTTTTTTGTGTAACACTTATGTAATCTAAGTATCTTTTAAAAAATAAAAAAATATATATTAAAAAAAGGGAATCCCAGTAAGGCAATGAGCATTACAAAAGGATCCAGAACTGGGCTGGGTAGTGATATTATTTATTTATATATATGCTGAGACACTCTGAAGAGTAATTACACCATTATGGCAGGCATAAACCAGGACTGTCCCAGGGAGACTGAGAGTTAAAGTTACCCTAGACTTGGCCTTATTGCTTCCGATACCCATGAGCTGATCAGCTAGTATTCAGAGTAGCTGCTTCTTGAGGCCAAGTGTGAATCACTAGTATCAATTGCTGCAACATGCCAGTCTTGAAACAGCATTTGAGAAATTATTCTTGGGCTTTTCTTGTTGAAATTGCCAACATGTGCCCTCCAGCTTCCAGGAGCAGCCCCTCACGCTCACCATCACATCACACTGCCATGTAAATGTCTGGTTCTCTGCTGGGAGGTCTCCCCCTTTTATGCTGTGAGATCTTCAAGGACAGGGACCAACATCCTTCAGACCTGTGTCCTCAGCTTTAAACATGTTAGATGATATGACCCAACACGAGCCAGTGGGTATTTGTTGAATGGGTCCGTTCTGAATCATGTGCCATTTCCATGTATGTACATAACTTTACCACTCATGAGTGTTGGGGGCAAAATGGATGAATTTTGCTCATCCTTGGAGGGAGAGGTGAGGAAAGATGTTCCTGACAGTGGGAGCAGCGTAAAGGTCTGGAAATGATAACAGGCAAAGGGTGTTGGTAGAATGTATGTGTGCAATGGGGCAGGGGATGGGGGGTGGGGAGGGCAGTAACAGAAAATGATGGTACAAAAGGGAGACCAGGATTAGGAGTTTGAACGCCGTTCTGTTTGCAGTGGGGAGAGGCATGTTTTAAGAAAGTTCCTCAGGCAGCCTGTAGAATTGACCGAAGAAAAGGAAGTTCCTATCAGTGGCTCTCAAACATTGTTGCACAGCAGAATCATTTATTTTATCACTTATTTATTGAAAATGCTCATCCCAGGCCCACATCCTCTGAATCTAATTCCAGGCACCTGAGGTGGAGCCCAAGAATCTGCATATTTAGAGATGCTCCTGTGGTGATTCTAATAGCAGGCAGTACCAGGTCTCAAACCAGCACCCAGATCAAGAATCAGAATGTCCCAGCACCCCAGGAACTCCCTTCCACTCACCACCTCCCCAGTTACTATCTTGACCTCTAACCCCATAGACTAATTATTTCTCTTTTTGTCATTTCTATTTTGTGTGTGTGTGATAATGTTCGTGATATATTAGTATAGCAGTATATACATATAATTTATAACTAAACAGATATATTGTCATAAGTGCTCACCTCTTTTTACTGATTGGATGCACAATAAACTTTTCATTCCACTTGTCTAGAGGAATAGATATGTTGGTCTGAGCTGAGGTGCAGGTCTTGGAAATTGGAGGAGGGAGCATGGGAGGCATTTCAGAGCTGGAATCCACATGTGTTGGTTCCTTTGGGCTGCCATCTTATCTTCAGTTGTGCTAGAAGTTCTGGTGGAGGGAAGAAGGCAACAGGTTTAGTTAGCCAAATTCTTTCTGGCTTTGCCCCCATCAACCGAATGACCCTAGGGAAGTCACATGAGCTTTCTCAACTTCAATTTCCCACTTTTGTCACAAAGTAGACACTCAGCAAGTGCTAGTTCTCCTGTTCTGTACCTTCTCCTCCAGAATCTGCAAACATACTGTTTTAGGTTCCTGGTTGCTAAAACAAGTACCGTGCAATGGGTCAGCCTACACAACAGGAATTTATTGACTCATCATTTTGAGGCTAGGAGAAGTCCAAATTCAAGGTGTCATCAAGGCATCAAGACAATCTTTTCTCCCAGAAGACTGTGGCATTCTAGGGATGGCACTAGTGATCCTTGGTCCTTGGCTCTTCTATCACATGGCCATGCACATGGCAACCTCTCCTGGCTTCTCTGGGTTCTGTTGACTTCCAGCTTCTTCTCGTGGCTTTCTCTCTGTGTGTCTGAATTTCATTCTGCTTATAAAGGACTCCAGTAATAGGATTACGACCTGTCCTGAATCAGCTGAAGTAACCTCATCAAAAGGTCTTATTTACAATGGGTTCACACCCACAGGAAAAGATTAAGATTAAGACCTTATTTTTCTGGGGCACATAACTCCAAGCTTTCAAGCAGAGCCTTGAAAGTCTATATTTGGTTTCCGGGACTCAGAAAGAGCCTCCCAGCTGTCCTTTGATGGCAGTTGTAAATGATGTGTCCTGTGGAAAGACAGCAGCTCCCAGCGGCTTCTCTCTCCTGGTTCTCTCATACCGCTGTGTGTAGAGCCTAGCCTAAGCCGGCTACACTTGGAAATCTCTCCCCAGCCCTACCCCACCCTCGGAAGACTTGCAGGTGGGCAGCTCAGCCCTAGCTGTTTCAGGTTATCAAAAGAAAACCTCTCTCTCCCTTGGTGTGATTTTCCTCAAGTTTGTCTTTCCTAACCTAGCGAGATCTTGAAAGGCAGGATCAGAGTGTTTGCTTAAGAGAAAGGGGCCAGGAAGTGGATGTGGCTCAAGCACTGGGGTGCCCGCCTACCACATGGAAGGTCCCAGGTTCAGTTCCCGGTGCCTCCTAAAGAAGATGAGCACGACAGCGAACTGATGCAACAAGATGACGTAAAGAAGAGACACAATGAGGAAACACAGTGAGAGACACAACAAGCAAGAGCAGAGGTGGCTCAAGCGGTTAGGCGCCTCCTTTCCACACGGGATGGTCCTGAGTTCAGTTCCTGATGCCTCCTAAAAAGAAGAGGAGCACACAACGAACAGACACAGAGAGCAGACAGGGAGTGCAAACAACGACGGGGAGTGGGGGTGGGGAATAAATAAATAAACCTTTTAAATTTTTTTAAAAAGAGAGAAAGGGGCCAGAAATACTACTTGCATGCCTTTTAAGCCAGACCTTAGGAGGCTTGCAGCTCACACATGGTCCAGCCACATTGACCAGGAGAGCACTGTAATTCTGAGCCAAAGTAGTCATAAAGAGTAAAGAGTGATTTTGCCGAGGCTTATCCTCTGCAGGGAGCCCATGATAGGGATCAGCCAGAGGAGAACTGGGCACTAAGGGCTCCTCATCCCATCACAGCTCTCAGTGGCTGTTATCCGAGAGCTGCCCTAAAGAAGGGCTGTGTCTGCCAAAGTCTCCATGTGCCTTGCTGTGGCCACTTCCACACATCTGTGTCTCTTGCAGCCAGCTCACCTGTTGGTGCCTTTCTCTTTCAGGAGGAGATGGGCATTTCCTGTGAGCTTCTGGAATCAGACTTCCTCAAATGCAGCGTGGGATTTCCTTTCATGAGGTCGAAGTCGAAGGTAAGGGGTAGAGACAGGGCACTTCCTTGGCAGCAGCCCCCCGGCCCTTCCCATCAGCCACAGCCTCCCCCAAAGTTGCCTCCCACTTCCGTGTCTCCCACAGCAGCTGGGAGGCCACAGAAACCTGGTGATGGGGATTTCCTGTCCACAGCAGAGGGGCCATGCTCACCTGGTCCCTCTCTTTGATGATCGTGGCATACCCCAAATGTGAGAGCTCCACTGTGGCCTTTTACCTTTTTTTTTTTTTATTCCACTTCCAGTCCCCGAGGCAATGTAGGGAAAAAAACGTGGTCTGGGCTAGTAACCTCCAGTCCTGAATCCTTCACTCTTCTGGGCACTCAGAAGTTTCTGGAAGAGGCTTTTCAAAATTCTTGAAACATAAATAATTGTATTCAACTTCATTGAAACAGAGGAAATTAAAAGAAATTACAGTCCCTTTGGTGTTTATAAGGAGCCAGATGTTCGAAAATTCAAACAGTAATATAGCAACGGCATATCCAGACATTTATGGGGCATTCTGGTATGTGCCAACATTATAGGGACATGCAAGGATACATAGAAGATGTGGTTTGGGGAGGCAAAGCTAGAATGTAAAGCCTTTTGAAATGGAAGCTACTTGCCCTGCTGTGAGTTGAAGGAAATTTCATACTCTTTTGTCTACTTTTTCTCCCCCCTTAAAAATGAAAGCTTAATCCTTCTCTCTTCTGCCTGTGTCATAGAGTCAGATCACTTTAATCTCTAAGGCTTTTTGGTCCCAGTATATAATAGCTATTTTTTTTAATTGATTGTGAGAATGTTCTAGTGAGAAAGAAAGCTTCTTTCTTGGTCCCATTGGATGGACCTGCTCCAAACTACGGTGGCTCTCATGTCCAAGATTCCTCAGCCTTTTTCTGGATGCGTTTCTCAGCCTGTCCACATTGACTGTTCTGCCCTGGGAGAAGGGAAACCTCAAGAGTGGCTGCCCTCAGAAAACAGGTTACAAATAGCTGATAGAGTAGAGGCCAAGTCCCCTTAGACTCTGGGGGCGGGAGGGGAAGGCTGAGTCCTGGACTTCCATGGCCTTACCACATACAAATTTAATTAAAATATTTTGAATAACAGAAAATAGACTTAACTGAAGACTTTTCACCGTTGCCATTTCATTGTAAAGAACAGCCTACAGCACAAATCAAACCTAAAATGCCCTGCTATCTCTAGTGGGGCATTAAATTTTGTCAAAATTCATTAACTCTCAAAATAGCCCAGAGAGTCAACAGAAGTATAAATGTCAGAATAGGCCCTCTGCACCCACCCATCCACCGATTTTTTTTCCCAGCCAGGTGGCACCACTCCCTTCCTTGCACATACAGATATTAAGACCTGTAGTTAGATTAAACCCTGGACAGGAGGTGATTCCCCGGAGAAAACCCAGGCTGTTTCCTGGCAGGGGCAGGAATTTCCTTTCTCCACAGTCTGGCTTGCCCTCCCCTGTTCTTCGGACCTTATAGGTCTCCATCTCCAGAGCCCCTGCTAAGCCTCATGCCTACACTAGCAGCGTACTTTGCTTGGCATTATGTTTCTGTCTCTCATGGCCAGCCTGCCCAGTTTCTGACCTTCTCTTCTCCCAGACCTCTGTCTCTGGTTTTGGCCACTCACCCTAATATTTTGCTTCTCACCTCACTTTGATCTTTAGTGTATTTAACTCAGATGTCCTGCCCAGTTCTGACTCAGCCCTGCTTCCTGCTCTGTCTCCATGCCCTCACTGTACGCTGACAAGTCCCATTGCAAAGGAAATTTCTGTCTAGAATGGGGTTCCAAAGTCCATTATAGATGGTTCATTGCTTTCAGGTAGTATTCCACTCAGCAGAATTCAGTGTTGCAAAATTAGACCATTGCCTAGAATTCGTCATAATGGAATTCAAATATTTAGATATTAAATAAGTCATAGGCTCTGGAACTGGAAGAATCATTTTGTCCAAACACATTTGCTCAGATGCAAAGAGGTTAAGTGTCTTGACTAAGATCACAAGATTGGTTTGTGGTAGAACCAGGTTCTGTTAACCCCTAACCAACGGTTCCTCCCACATCTCACAAAGCATATTCACTCTTAAAATACGACCTGGCATGTGTGTCATATTTCATCAGCATGGTGAAAACAATTTGCTGTGTCACCCAAGTCACAGGATGTTCATCCCTGGGAGCACCTGAGACAATATAGGGCTCATGAGATTTTTGTAGGTGATACGTGGTCACAGAACTAAACAACATTGACTCAAACAGTGAGAAAGTCCATCTTTCAACACACTTTCAATCCTAACCATATGCAGGAGAAAGTCTCTGCTACTGTTAGCATGTCCTTAACACACCCTGTCACTCTTTAATCTCCCTTTTTAACAAAGATAGAGTGGACCTTATGCTCAGAGCCCTCAGCAGGCAACAGATTCCAATGCAGCTTTGTTTTTGTTATATTCATTTTTTGACAACCTTCTCTTTATGGCAAGTGATCCTGGGTTCCCATCTATGATGGTGATGTAAAATGTCCTTTAAAAATAATCTTTGGGAGTGGATGTGGCTCAAGCAGTTGGGCGCCTGCCTCCCACATGGGTGGTCCCAGGTTCAGTTCCCGGTACCTCCTTAAAAGCAAACAAACAAAAAAATGGACAACAAGCAAACAAATGAAAAAAACCAACTCAGGGGAGCCGATGTGGCTCAGTGGTTGAGCGCCAGCTTCCCACGTCTGAGGTCTGAGGATCTATCCCCAGCCCCGGTACCTAAAAAAAAAAAAAAAAAAAGCTTTAAAGAACAAGTAAATAAAAATACAAACTAAATAATATCAATAATATCACCTGTGATATGATATGCACCTGTGGCAAAAATTGGGAAGATGATATGTGAGTGAAATTTAGGAAGCCCTAATTTAAGAGTACAAATGCCTCGCTTCCTAAGGAGAACATCACTGGCTGGAAAGGGCAGAGGACGCTTTGGGCTTGGTTTACTGTGCTTGGTTAAAGCTGTGCTGTGGCCTGACAGTCAGAAAGATACACAAAAAATGTAAAGTTTGTCATGCAAATGAGCTTCCAGAGGTAATAAACTGCAGAAGATTATAGCAGGCAAATTAAGTTTGAAGAGCCTCCTGATACCAAAGTTCACTTTCTTTTTCCTTAGTATGAATTCAGTGTGATCTTTGATACAAGCCACCTGTCTGGGGAAGAGGAAGTTCTTAGATTCAACATTACTGCTCAGAGGTAAGGGGGATATTTTCAAGATAAAACATTTATGGGACCAGGGTAGGACCTGCCATGCTTTGATGAGCCCCAGGATGCTGAGAAGGAAGAAAAAGGTTATTCAATGGTGAAGCCCTGACCCGTTGGGTGGAATAGAAGTTGTCTTCTTCTGTTTGCATAAGCAACTTCTTCAGACTAAGCTGGGAGGGACTAAGAATTGTCCAGTTGCCCTGCCTCCTTATGGTTTTACAACGGAGGAGAGACAGGTGCAGAGAGGCAAAGATTCTTATTCAAGTTCACATTGTTAGTTGGTTCCTCCTTTGCAGTATGTTCTCCAAATCGGGTGTTTGTCCTCTATGGTTGTCAGTAGGTCAGTTGCTTCTCATGGATGTGCGGTGCATCCCTTGATGGATGGGGAGAGGGTGCTTGCAGTCTGAGGGCCCAGCCAAGCCTGTTGGCAGAGGCTCCTTCAGAGCGGGCGTGTCCTGGAGACAGAGTGGCTGGATAACCAGGGAAGGGGACAGCACAGCAAGGACTTCTCCCTGCAGGGGAGTGTGACTGCCCATCTCCAGTTTGCCTGCCAGTGCCTAGGAGGGTCTCTGGGGAGTAATAAGGTGCCTTCTTATGCCAGAATCCATGAGCGCCTAAGTGGTGGTTGTCTGACAGCTGTGATGGGGGGAGAGGCATTTAGCTAGGTGATCGAGATGGTGTATGGAATCCAAGGTAACCTTTTTATTTAAATTTTGTTTGGAAATAATTTCAAACTGAGCAGAAACATTGCAGAATAGTTTATCCTTTACCATATATCCTTTACCCTGATTCACCCAATGTCAACATTTTGCCCCATTGGCTTTATCATTCTCTCTCTTTCTATATACAGTTTTTTTTTTCTTAACCATCAGGAAGTTGCAAACATCATGCCCTTTTACCCATAGATACCTGTGCATTTCCTAAGAATGAGGGCATTCTCTTATATAACCACACTATCAAATTCAGGAGATTTAACATTGATACAATACTGCTATCTAATCTACAGTCCATGTTCCGATTTTGCTAATTGTCCCAATAGTGCCTTTTAGCTACTTTTCTCCTGGTGCAGGATCCAGTCCAGAACCATGCATTGCATTTAGTTATCATGTCTCTATAGCCTTTCAACTCCAAACCAACCTTTTATGCTTAGAGACTTAAATTCATCCCAGAGAAGGAACCAAACATCCTGAAGGCCAGGGTCAATGCAAGATACACAGAAAAGGGTGAGACTCCCAAATGAGGGTCTGTGTGGCTAATAGAGGCTGGGAGAGTGGAGAGCTGGAAACTGGGTGAGCGAGCCATGAGACAATCACAGAAAGGCACGTCACAGAGCCACAGGTGGCTCGTGGTCTAGAGCCAGAAGACCTACAGGATCTGGGGCACAGAGAGAGGCAGAAGGGATGAGCTTGGTAAAACTAAAGCCTCCTACCCACATGGTCACCTTGGAAATGAGAATGCTCAACTCTTCCTATAAGGATAATGCCATCAGGAATTGAGAAAGGGCTCCTAGTTCCTGTCTTCCAGGCTCCAGAGCAGGAGACTTCCCAGACTTTTCAGATGAGCCTCGTGGCCTCACCCACCCTAGAGACAACATGCTGTGCAAGAAAACAGAGGTACCGCACGTGTGATACCCAGACCAAGCACAGAGTTGCGCTTTGGACCATTCCTCTCAATTCCATGCACATTCATCAAGTGACTGCCTAGCTGGGGCCAAGAGAGAACAGGGATGAGTGAGACAGAAACCGCCATCTCAAAGTTTCGGTCAAGAACCAGAGGCCCACACACAGTTTACCAGAGTGTCAACACAGGACAGGCTCATTTCATTCATTCATCCCACGGACGTTTATTTGAGCACTTACTACAAGCCAGACAGTTAGGCATTGGGAGATACAGCAGTGACTAAAGCAGACAAATCCCTATCCTCGTGGGACTAGCGTGCTAGTGACAGATAATGAATAAATATGTAACATGAACATGTAACACCAGGGGGAGATGGAAGTGGAACTGACTCATCCAGCAAGCATGGCACACTCACTGACAACTACAAAGCACCTTCATTTTTGTCGCCCACTCTCTTTACACCCACTTGGTGAGGTCAGTTCCTTCCTTGCCCTTGGAATAACTCTAGGACAGTCCTGTACATTCTCAGGTCATGCTTAGGTAGGGCAAAGTGCCACATCCACTTCAAGTCACAAAGCACATTCACAAATCCATCATTAAAGGGTCTTGTCCCATGAAACAAAACTGAACCTGATGGGAAGCTAAGGCTTCCTGCCCTCTGCCAGTGTAAGCTGCTGCTGGAAGGAAGTCTGCTTCACGATAATGAGCTTGCTTCCCGTCAATAGTGCTTCTACTAGTCCTCCCACATTTTCCTGAGAGCAGTTTCTGACCACTCCTGGCCCAGATCACCTGTGATATGATATGCAACTGTGGCAAAAATTGGGAAGATGAAATATGAGTGAAAGTGAAACAGGAAAGGTCTGGCTTTTGTTTTTGTTTTTTTTTTTTTGAGAAACTTAAGTTACATAAATGTTACACAAAAAATATAGGGGATTCCCATATGCCCCGCTCCCTAGCCCTCCCACATTTTCCCACATCAACAACATCCTTCATTACTGTGGTACATTTGCAACCTTGCTGAACACATCTTGGAGCATTGCCACTAAGTGATGATTATCGTTCACATTGTAGTTTGCACTCTCTCCCGCACATTTTTGCAAGTTATTACAAGATATACAATGGCCTGTGTCTGTCATTGGACATTCCCAAGTCCTGAAAAGGCCCCCAAATTACACCTATTTTTCCCTCTCCCTTCCCTCAGAACCTCCAGTGGCCATTGCCTCCACATCCATGATAAAAGTTCTTCCATTGCTAGGATCACACCAAGTCTACAGTAGAACAACTGTAAGTCTACTCTAGTCCATCGTCCATTCCCCAATCCTGGATTCTGGGATGGTGATGCCCATTCCACCTCTAATTGAGAGAATGCTTAGATCCCATGGGGCAGATGGATGGGACTTTCTTGATTGTGGTGACTGTACTTATGAACCTTTAGTTTTGAAATCGGAAGGTCTAACTTTAACAGCCAGTATGGTAAGCGCTCTCTAGGCTGGCCAGGTCAAGCTAACTCCCTTTGGAGAACGACCTCCCACCACTGGGGCCTCTCACCACCCCTGTCCTCCACTTACTCTGCCCTGAGCCTCTAGGCAACCGGAGATACCTTTAGCTTCTGCTGCTGAGTCTGTGTGTCCTCTGGGGACAGACCCAAAGGTAGTGACCAGAGCCACACTGGCTCCCTCACCAGGGTCCTCATCTCACACGGTGACGAGCGAAACACCCAACAGTCTTTACCTGACAGTCTCTGGCGATGCAGGTGACTGCTGTGCAGTCCCCTCTCTATCACTCTGCCCCTAAGAGAAGCCAGCAGCCCCCCTCTCCTTATATCTCCTGGGCGTGATTCCCAAAGCTTGGCTTAAAAGGCAGATACCCTCTTCTCCAACCCAAACGGTTTTCTCTAAAAACCGTCTCCAGAAATCCTCCTTTCTCGACTCTGTCATGTCCTTGAAATTTTATCCTGGATTTTGCCACCAAATAAAGTAAATGCAGGTCCAATGCTTTCCTTTGAGTTTTGGCATCTATTAACCAAAACTTGCATTTTAACACCCTATTACACCCACGCTGTTATTTTTTTAACTTAAAAAAAAAAAAAAAAAAAACACCAGTTACCCAAAGGTAAGACTAAGATTCTTCCCAAGTCCTGAACCTTTCAGTATCATCCATGTTGGTTCTTGATTCTCACTAAGGGCTTGCCCTCAGGGCTCCAGGCTCCACCTTCAGTGCCTGGCGTGGTATAAAGAACCAAATCATAAAATATAAAAATAAAAAGCACATTACAGATATTCAAGATGGCAGAGTAGGGCACAGCAGGATGTACTCTTGCTCAAGGAACTGTGGGAAGAATACAGAATAAGTGGAACCAAGTGATAAAGTAGATTCCTGAAAAAAAAAAAGAAAAAATGAAACCCTAGACTAGAAAGAGAAACTAACCAACCAAATAAGCCCATCAAGATAAATGGACGCCTAGACCTCTGCAAAAAATTACAAGCCATACTAAAAAACAATAATTTGTGGCCCAGTCTAATGGACAAACTGAAAAGCAGGAGAAGCACAATGTGGAACAACTAGTCAAGGATGTCCAAACAAATATCCTGAACTCATTGAAATGAAGGAAGAGATAAAGGCTATCAAGAAGACACTAGGGGAACTTACCAAGAAATTTCAAACATACATAAAAAGATAACAGATTAGAGCATTCCAGGAAGATGGCATCAGAGCAGGCAGGCAGGGCTCAAAAAAAAAAAAAAAAAAAAAAAATCAGGCCCCAGGAGGGCAGGGGACAGCAGACCTAAGGCCTCTTTCCTTTTGTCTTCCACTATCCTTCCATCTGCTTTCATATCAGGCCTTTCTCAGTCCCAACATACCATAATTAAGGATGAATTTTCCCTTGGGAATGAAGATAATGCTGGAAGGCTACATTTTTAGAGCCCCTCAATCTCCGAACACATTTTTGCTTTTCACGCTGCCCTGTGTTTTTATCTGTAATATTTCAGAGAATGTTCTCTCTCCTAGAAATAACAGCACAGCCTGTCAGGATGGTTGCTTGACCTTCTTCACTGTGTATCATCCCATCCAACTTCCATTCCAGAGCTGATGAATTTCAGGCCTGCTGTTCAGCATTGGTTGGACTTAAGGAGCATGTGGAGGGTGTTGCAATCAGATACACAAAGTAGATGTAAATAATAATAACACTGGAAGTTAAAATACGACCCAGCTATCCCCAAAATCCCCACAACCTTCCAGTGCAGGACAGCTCCCACTGCAACGTGGGAAGCCCTGATATTGGGTAATAACAAGTAAATGCAGATACAGTGGCTGGGCTGGCAGCTTTGAAATTATATAATGTTTGATGATTTTTGTATTCACTCTGTTTTCAAGATCATATAATTCATGTTCAAGTAAAACGTGACTGTTATTTAATAGAAACAAGTGCAAAGCATTGAGACTTAATTTCTACAGGTAAATCTAGAAGAGCTTCACTGGGAGGTGGCATTTAAACAGATACCTATATGAAGAGCCTGTTTTCAGGCTGAAAATACTTGGGCATAGCAATGAAAATGGTCAAAGTACAAGCTTCTCTGTTACTCCTACGTGGGCAGTGGGCATCGGAGTGAATTGGGGATTTATGAGCCATCTTGGAGGAAGGGTGGAAAACACGCAAGGGCAGTGGAAGATGAAGCTGAAAGAGGAGAGGGAGCCTGAGAAAGTCTGAACTACACTCCAAAGGCAGTGGAAAACCGGTGAAAGTTTTTGAAAAGGAGAGTGACACAGAGCATGAGATTGTTGAATTTAATAAGGGCAGGCTGACTGGAAAATTCTCATTCTCCTCCTGTTTGTTGGACCCAAAGGAAACTCACCAGTTTTGGGGCAGATTCACTAGCACACAGCTGGGGCAGTCGATGTTCCTTGTCCTTAGCACTGGGCAGGAAATGTGACAATAGGTGGAAACTACCTGCCTCCCAGCCCCATTCAGGGCCAACCAGAGGTGTCAGAGAGGAAGGGGGAAGGGGGGGGCATCCACACGATGGCGAAAGCTCCATTTGTTAATATAACATATCCATGGACCAGTGGTCCTCTGATCTTAGGTGCACTTTGCAATCAACTGGGGAGCGTTAACGAATACTAATGCCTGTTAACACTCCCCAGAGATTCTGATTTAATTGAACTGGAGTAAGACCTGGGCACTGAACTTTAAAAAGGCTTTTCGAGGGAAGCAGATATGGCTCGAGCAGTTGGGCGCCTGCCTACCACATGGGAGGTCCCAGGTTCAGTTCCCGGTGCCTCCTAAAGAAGAGGAGCAAGACAGCGAGCTGATGCAACAGGCTGGCATGGCGAGCTGACGCAACAGACACCATAAAGAAACACAATGAGAGACACAACAAGCGGGAGCAGAGGTGGCTCAAGCCTTTGGGTGCCTCCTCCCACATGGGAAGTCCCAGGTTTGGCTCACGGTGCCTCCTAAAAAGAATATGAGCACAACGAACAGATACAGAGTGCAGACAGTGAGTGCAAACAATGCAGGGGGAATAAATCTTTAAAAAAAAAAAGGGCTTTTCAAGCAACCAAAACCAAGAACCACTATCTGTAGTCCCTTACTCTGTGCTGGGCACATTTTCTCTCAGTAATCTATTAAGTGCTTACTATTTTCAGATGCGGGCCTTAAGTGCTGGGCACATAAGCAAATGCCAATAACTTACTAAATTCAAGAAAATTCTCTTATATAAATTACTATGGCTATATAGCATCAGGGGACACCTAATATTTGTAGCTGAGGTAATTAAATATTAGAATTTCCTAGTTCTTTGAGTCCCAAAAGTTAAAGAAACCATATGATCTGCTAAACACACAGCAGATTGCAGGCACTCATTTTTTCCCAGGCTTTGGTGAAAATCTGGTCTTTCCGCTGCAGAGGACACTCCCCCTGCACTTGGCTCCCTGCTATGACGGGAAAGATCCTTAAAGCTCATTATCTTGAAAGCCACAGTTAAAATATCAAACGTTCCTCTCTTCCTGTCACCGCCCTTTGAAGGCCTCTTGCCTACTTGTGGATTTAGGAGGACGTAAAATTGAGCCGAAACAGTTTCTCCAGAACGCCCCTCTCAGCAGCCACCAAGCCTGGCTTTGCAGACCACGGGAAAGTTCTGTCAACTCCTGAGCTTGCGGATGCTGGGGAGCCTTTTAATGTTTGGCCTCGTTATCTCTACT
The DNA here is from genome assembly GCA_026826555.1 of Tolypeutes matacus. Taxonomy (NCBI): domain Eukaryota; kingdom Metazoa; phylum Chordata; class Mammalia; order Cingulata; family Chlamyphoridae; genus Tolypeutes; species Tolypeutes matacus. Next base: position 5,237,120 of record JAKSZT010053846.1, read on the forward strand.
TTTCAGCTCAATCTGGAGCCATCGCCCAATGACAGCTGAGGCTGTTGAGCCTGAGCAGCCAGTGGCCACAGGTGGCTGGACTAAGGGAAATGCAAGAGGTCGGTCATTCCATCAGGAACTGATTACTCCAGGGATTCTTAACCTCTTTTTGTTCCACGGACCCCTTTGCCAGTCAGGTGGAAACCACGGACCCCTTACTCAGTCCCCGCTACACAGTGTGTTATTTAATAAATACATCACACCTGCACCAACACATCCCCACAAGAATTGTTTTTTTGTTTTTTTGTTTTTTTAATTTCAATTCAAGCTCACGGACCCCTTAAGAACCCCTGGATTACTCAGACCTGGCAGGAAGCTGGGGATGGGGAAGGGAGCAGGCCAGGGGGGTACCGTCCCATGGATGGGGCAGTGGCCTCTGGTTTGCCCATCGCAGTGATTCTCAGGCTTTCATGGCCTCTGGGAAAGGAAGGACAAGGAAGTTATGCTGCGGGGGCACAGGATCCTGCTGCCTCTGCAAACTGTGGCTGCCCTCTGGGTGGCTGATGTCACTCAAAGTGCAGAAGACAGATGAGCTAGAGGCTGTGGCCTCGGGGGGGTCAGAGTCACTGAGCACCATTGTTTCAGAACAATAGGAGGAGGAGATGTGAGTGCTTCATTCAGCACTTGCTGGGTGGAGAGGAAGGCTGTGGGGCAGAGCTTGGGAGGGGCAGAGGGAGGACAGAGTTGACAGAAGCTCAGCACGGGTTCAGGGGGTAGTGTGATGGGGAAAGGTCTGGAGTGAGCCTTGCCCAACCCTCAGGGGGGCTGGTGGACTCGTGTCCCACCCCTGGAGGGCGAACTTGGCTTTTGGATCCCTGCTGTTCTCTCTGGGCCTTGGCTCAACAATAAGCTCAGCGACAGGTACCAAATAGCCCAGCTGCTGCCTGGCATGGGAAGGAGTCTGCCAGGCTTCTTCCCAAGTGAGTTGCTTCCCTGGAATAATACAATTCAGATTTGAAATTTAATAAACTGGCAAAGGGAAACTAGGTCTTCTCTCTCCTCTGCTGCCTCTGCCACACCCAATCTGGTACCAGGGGAAGATGTCACGGTGGAAAGAGCCCAGCTTTTGGAGTCAGGCTGAGCTGCGTTGGCATCTCAGCTCTGTCCGGCTTACAATGGGACATTGGGGCAGGTTTCTCAGCCTGTCTGGGCCTCCTCCTCACCGGTCAGAGGGGGGGTGGCTGCCCTCCCTTCTGGGGTTACTCAGAGGACTCAGGGAGAGAATACGTGAAATGCCCCACGCAGTGCCCAGCTCACGGCAGCCAGTCAACCACGTCAACATCCTTGCATTCACCTTTCCAGGATGACCCCACCAAGTCCCCATGCTGAGCTTTCGCACCCGATGTGGCACCTGCATGTGCACATGCCATAGCCTAAAGAGCTGTAGGCTGTAGAGATATGAAGCAGGCTAGTAAAATAGGGAATGGATAGCTCGATCTGGAACCTGGCAAGAAGTCCACATGCGTATCGATACCAAGATGGGTGCTGGAGAACCCTAGCGAGAGATTCTCCCATTCAGAATGAGATGGAAACCAGGAGAAGCCCCAAATAGTGGGGACCTTATCATTGGACCTTCCCAGAGGATTAATGGGGTGGGGTAATCAATCAAAGCAGAAAATAGCTGGGACTCCTCCTGTGCCATTAGCCAAGGGGCAAAATAATTAATGGTTTAAAAAGCAAGCACAAAGGCCAAATCTCGCTCTCTCTTGCCTTCTGTGCCCTGCTCTTGCTCTACTCCACCCCCACCCCCTGCATGGATCAACACGCAAGTAAAACCTGGGCATTTATAATCCGTAATGGGAAATTGTATTCTGTAAAGGGGCCCTCTGTATCACTCTTCAGCCCCTTCCTCTCTACCTGGGACCTTGATCTGTTACTTTCTCACATTTCTCTTCCCTCCCTACCTTAATAAATTTCTGGTCTAATCAGTGTGGTGTGCTCTTGAAATTCATTTCTGCAGCATAGTCAAGAACCTAGACAAAATCCAGTCACAGTGGGAGCTTGTAGGATATGTACCAGGTCAGGGTTGGCCAGGACCTCTCTCCTGGGCTTGGCTCTCATGGACCATGGGCAGGGCCTCGGGATGAGAAATCACCGCTGAGGTTAGAAATCACCTTCCTAGCTGCAGTGCCCTGACCTCACTGGTCCATTCACTCATGGAACAAGCATCTATAGAAGTAGCACATGCTGTCTGTGTCCCGCCATAACCTCTCTGTACTCGCTATTCCCACACACTGGCTGGAAGGCTCCCAACGCCCAGCACCTGCCCCTCTGCCTGAAGATTTCTCAGGCTGGAGCTCACTCACATGTGTGTACACAGGGCAGATGTCCAGGGAGTTAAGATCCCAGTCTGAGATGGAGTTGGTAGTTGTACGCCCAAGAGACTTGAACCTTTGGGCTGTCCATGTGCCATCTGGGCCCTGAGCCTCAGCAGAGTTGCAACACCTACTCTCCAGTTCATTGGACTCACCCAGGACAACTAACATGGAGGTGAGGATGGACAACCACCACACCAAGGAACCGAGAGAGTCTACAACTGCAAGCAAGAGGGCCCCATCCATCAGCCATATGGGATCGAGGCCCCCTCTCAATTAGAGGTGGAATGGGCACCACCATCCCAGAATCCTCAGGATTGGGGAATAAAATATGGACTAGAGTGGACTTACTAGTATTCTACTATAGACTCACTGTGATTCTAGCAATGGAAGAAATTATATCATTGATGTGGAGACAGTGGACACTGGAGATGCTGAAGGCAGGGAGAGGGAAAAAGAGGTATAATATGGGAGCAACTTTTGGAACTTGAAATTGTCCTGAATGACATTGCAATGACAGATACAGGCCATTATATACCCTGCCCTAACCTACAGAATTGAGTGGGAGAGAGTGTAAACTACAGTATAAACTATAATCCATGATTAGTGGCAATTCTCCAAAATGTGTTCAATTGCAATGAATGTACCGCATTAATGAAAGAAGTTGTTAATGTGGGAAAAAGTGGGAGGTGGGGAGTGGGGCATATTTTTTAATGTGACATTTTATGTAATCTAAGTAGCTTTTAGAAAAAATAAATTAAAAAAAAAAAAAAAATCCCACCCCGCCCCCGACTACCCAGCGGCAGCTCTCAGGAGTCAGTGGATAGAGACCCCAGCTCCCCCCATAGTAGGAATCCCTCTGGAGAACTGGCCTTCCTTGGCTTCTTTCCCTTCTCTGTCTCACCTCTCCCCTCCCCTATTGGGGTTTCCTGGGATGCCTCCCAAATAAACCATTGCATTCACACCTCTGCGAGTGGAACACCAACTTAGAGTTAAATAGAGCGCCCGCTGCGGTTGTGTGCGGGAACCACAAGCGGAACTGGGGATCAATAAGGGGCAGAGTCTGCCCTTGAAGAATATGGATTCAGCTGAAATAACGAGCCCGGCCCATGGTTGGACAGCTGGCGCTTGCCGACGCTCATCCCTCTCTTCCCACACAGTGGCAACGTGGAACGCACCGAGTCCCTGCATGACAACGCCCTCGTGCTGACGGTGCCGCTGATGCACGAAGTGGACACGTCCATCACGGGGTGAGTAGCCCGTGCCTGGGGTCCCAGAACACAAGCTGTGCTTCTCTGGTATCTGCACATGTAGCCAGGAGTCGGTGGCCCTGCCACCCCCACTTCGTCTTAGCTTCGAAAAGCAGGATGACGCTTTAGCTGTCTTCCTTGTTTTCTCTTTCCCAGACGCCCACCCACCTGGAAGGTAACATGAGACGTTTGGTGACAAGTTCAAACCCCGTAATCCTTTGAACATTCTGGACACCTTTCTATGCATATATTCGCGGCCCCCATCCTTCCACAGTACCATATGGGACCCATCGTGGTTCCCGGGATTAAAATCTCAGCCAAGAGCTGCTGTGCCAGAGGTTGCAGCCAGATGTGCCTCAAAGCCCAGGCACAAGGGAGGGTTTGCCTTTCTGATTAGCGTGTCTGTGAACCTCTTCTGCAGAGTCAGAGACAGCTCTGCATAGTGTTTGTGATGGTCTGGGGTGGGAAGGGCCAAGCCATTTGCCCAGGTGAAGTCCATGAGCACTCAGTGCTGCTGGCACTGTTGGAAAGCAGGGCTACAGCCTGCAGGGACCCTAACCAACCCGTGTGGGTTTTCAGCCAAAGACCAGGCGTGGAAAAACTGAAAACTCAGTTCCTGTCTCCGACTTCAGCAAACAGAGCACATACCTCTTTGATAGTGGAAGAGGGATTTGCACAATTAGTTTAGATCAAAAGAGGACCCATTGAACCCTTGGCCCAAATGCAAGGGTCAAAGTTTCTCATTTTTCAGTTTTCAAGAGCTTCTGGGTCCCTGCCTTGACTAGAAGTGGCAGTGTGAGCACATTGAAGGGACTATATCCTGCCTGCCACAGCTTGCACTCTGCTGGGAGCCTGGAAGGAGCCCTGTCCCCCCTGCTCCTGAGCTCACTGCATTTTTCATCACCTTCTTTAGACATGAGGCACTGGTGGAATATATTTGCAAATTAACATGTATTTGCCTTTGTTCACAGCTCTATTTTTAACGGAATAGTTTATTTACTTGTCTCATCAGAGGCATAGGGAAAATCTGCCCTGAACCAGCCCTATCCTTGGGGACAAAGGAGAAAATGCCTGCCCAGTTGATCATGTTGTCAGGAGACCTCCTTGCGAGGTGTTAACATCCCCTGATGAAGCCATCAGTTAAACAAACTAGTCAATCTCTGCTCTTCCCAGGAACTTCAAACTTAGGGAGAGTTGAAACGAGCCAATGAACCAGCTCTTGCCATTTGATAATGCTGGGAAACCCACTACAGTTTCTACAACAATGCACTTAAACGGAAAATAAATGAATTGCTGTCCCTTCAGGCTTGGTACCAAAAAACCTTACAATGCTGTGTTTAGCCAAGTGGGTTGTTTTAGAATCTCATCTAAAGTCATTTATTTGTCTGGGAGTCTGAGTGAGGCTGGACTTTGGCTTTTCTCTTGGGGTTTGGGCAGCTCTCAATGCATTGCTACAAACTGACCTTGAATTCTTAATCACCTCTTATGTAGCCTCTATTTGAAAATCAAAGAAAAATCTTGACAAACTGACTCATCTTTTAAGGAACCCTAGTAATCTTGGGAGTCTGACAAATTAAAGCAAAGGGTTTTTATTTTCCTAATGCAATTGTCACATAGTGGAGTTTAAGATGCCAGATATGTAATTCATTTATGTTTATTTCTTAAAGTTGCCGTAATCTTCCTGGACCCAGAAAATTTTTTCAAATGACAAACCAGAAATTATATCATTTTATAATCCTTTTTTTTTTTCATTGAAATAAACATTATCATGGTCTTCTTCCTCATTTTAGAAATGTAATCCATATATATAAATATGCGGGTATATATATGTGTATGTGTATTTACATATTTCTTATTGAGTCAACCTAAGGTGAGAAGACCCCACTGGAAGAGTCTGTTTAGGAAGCATAGGTCTGTCTATGACCATTTACAGGGAAGAGAAGTAAAAACTCCAGAAAGGAAGGCATCTTGTGGAAGGTACTAGAGGAAACCAGCTTCTGTCTTAAGAGGGACGTTTGGGCTGTCAGGACAACAGTGACTGTGGGAGCTTGACTGTAGGTTGGGATGACGGATTTCATGCTTTCCTTTTTCAGAGTCATGTCTCCAACCTCGTTTGTGTATGGCGAGTCGGTGGCCGCATCCAGCTTCATTCAGCTGGATGACCTGGAGTGCCATTTCCAGCCCCTCAACATCACCTTTCAGGTACCCACCACCCGAGACCTTCTCTGTCACCAAGGCAGATGGAAGGGCCCCTGGGGTGTGTTTCCTTACTAAAAGGCAGCTAGAGAACCAGCTCTTTTCAGAGGAAGCCCTTCCTGGCCTAGTTGGCCAAGGGCTGGTGTGTGTATGCATTTTTTCTACAACCATACGCAGAATTAACCCCTTCCCTGTTTGGTGCTCTGCTATGTGACTTCCTCTGCTTTTGCTAACTATAGCCCATATCTTACATTTAGTGTATTTAAGAGCTGTGCCATGATGGAGACCAGCTTTCCCCAAGAAGCTTCTGGATGTCTGGGGCCTAGGCTAAAGGCCCAGCCCACCTAGCTCCATGAGGAACCCCTCCTATTCTCTGTCCTTCACCCTGAGCAGCCTCAGAGGAGGTTCTCCACACCAGCCCAGCTGGGAGTCCACTCCTCCCACAGGAGGGATGGCCTTTCAGAAGTACAGTCCACCGGAGCACTGAATTTTAGATTTCATTTAATTTGCACGTGTCACAAAATACTCTTCTTCTTTTGGTTCTTTTCCGACTATTTAAAAATGTAAGATCCATTCTTAGCTCGTGGGCCGAATGAAATCAGGCAGCGGGCCAGATTTGGCCCATGGTCCTTAGTTTGCTGACCCCTGCTCTCCCGTGTGAATTCTCAGGCCATTGCTTTTCAAAGTGCCTGTCTTTGAATGTGAAGCTAGAGAGATCTCAGGATCATCCAGTCCAGTCTCCTCAATTGACAAACACAGGGAGATGGAGGCCCAAGTAGAAATGGACATGCCAAAGGTCCCAGAGCTGTGAGAGGTGGGGCCTGGGACCAGGACCCGTTAGGCATTGCCTGATGCCCCATGTGACCCAACACCCTGCTGAGAGCTGTGGATGAAGTGAAGGAGTAGATCTCCATAACCTACAGTCCCACAGCTCTCCAGCTCTAGCTTCCAGTGTTCTTCGTTGCCTCTACTCCATCCATCCCCATGGAGAGGATGGTTTCCTGGTCTGGCATTCACTGTTGTGGCCAAATAATTATGACTTTCTTTCCCTGTGGCCACTCCTTGATGGACCTACAGAGTGACAAATAAGAATGGGGTGAGGGTCAAGAGAATGAGGCAGTAAAGCATTCGTGGCTCTCCCAAACAGTGGTCTTCCTCTCTCTAGAGTGTTCTCCCAAGGAGGAGACCTCTGAAAGCATGATGGATAACACATGTTCCCATCTCAGAGCAGATGTGCCTCCCGTCCAGCTAAGCTCCAGCTGTCATGCCCTACCCCTGATTTACAGGAGAGCTAGGGAAACATGGGGTTAGAGTTTGCTTTTTGTGACTCTAGAATAATTGCTGTGAATAGGATCTGTTTCTGAATTGCTTTTCAGAGTTAATTTTATTCCATTACTTTTTGTAATTGGGTAGAAAATAGATAAAGACCAGATGGATTCGTTTCATGTTGATCGTTCATATTCTTTCCTACCCATAATATTTGAGGTGTCTTGCATTAAAAGATGTAGTCAAGAAAAGTATTTCAAAGAGTTCGAATGGCAGGCTATAGAATGAAAAGGGTGTGAGTGTTGAAAAGAGCAGGCAAGAAGGAATAGCAGTTATACAAAAGATACAGAAATGTTCTTTCACTCTTTTAAAAAGAGAGAAGGAGAAGAAGGAGAGGAAGGAGAGGAAAGAGGAAGGGAGGGAGGGAGGAAGGGAGGGAGGAAGGGAGGAAGGGAGGAAGGGAGGGAGGGAGGAAGGGAGGAAGGGAGGAAGGAAGGAAGGGAGGGAGGGAGGGAGGGAGGAAGGAAGGAAGGGAGGAAGGGAGGGAGGAAGGAAGGGAGGGAGGGAGGAAGGAAGGAAGGAATCCGAGGGCATATGGTTAAGTTTCTCTGAAGGCATTTGTACAGGGAGCTTAAAGTTTGATGTTCCAGGCAAATAGCTTTCCTCAAATCTGACCTGAAATAGGATCTAGCCTAGAGAATCTGGTCCCAGGAGAATGAGTGATTGGCATGCCCCTTAGGTAAACTTCTTGATTATCAGTTGCCTGAGGAAGGACATTGCATTCAATTCAGGGCTAAGAGGGTTGGCTGAGTCTGAAAGATTGATGGCATGTGTTATTGATTAGGGGATGCTGTGTTAGCAAAGCTGACAGTTTCCTTGACAATTCTCTGACAACTCATTGTCTGGTATAGTCATCATTATTGTGATCCTCCTGCAGGAAGGTCATTGTCCAGATTGGTGGTGATGATGGTGGAGGTGGGGATGGCAGGGGGGGGTGGGCGGGGAGGATGGGGTCAGAACTACGGATAAAACATTTCTATATTTCCTTATTCCGGCACCATTAGTCCTAAAGAATAGGAAACTTTCCATATGAAGAGATTTTTCTGTGTCTAATAAAAGCTGTTCTTCAACAAGCTACATAACTTTAAGACTCCGCTGCAAATGCAAATGGGAGAAACAAATGCTAGTCCCAAGCCTACTTTCTACATTTTGTCACAGTTTTCTTAGAGAGAATAATTTGTTAGCCATTGATACGGCTTTGTGTGTGTGTGTGTGTGTGTGTGTGCGTGCTTCCAGTCAAGCACTTCCTCACCTGAAAAAATAATGAAGGAAAATAATGCAGATGTTGCACATGAACATTTGCAGAGAGTCGAATGTTAAGACATTTGTTGAAAATAAATAAATATGCTAATACAAGCTCTTCCATCCTTCTGGCTCTAATGAGCAAATCTAGTGCAAATCCAAATCGTTTTCTTCTTTGCTTGCCATCATTCATGCTTTAATTGGGATTTCCCAGACACGCCAGAGGTTCCTTTTCAATTCTGTGCTCTCTTGTTTCACAGTGAATTACTTATCTCAATTGTGGTTGGACACTCCTTCCTTTTCCTTGTGTCTTAGGGTTGTTGTTTTTGGTAAATTTTGTACTTTTTGAATCAAAAGTTGGCAACATCCGCTCACCCACTCTACATTTTTTGATGCAGAGCCAATTATTGCAAAAAGTGAAGACACGGCTTTCGAGGGAATAGCCAGCTGGAGCTAGATACTCATACATTCTGTCCTCTGTGAAAAGCTAATTAGCGTCTCCAGCCTCTCTCCCGGCCCTGCCCTTTTGACCTCAACTTCAGAGATGCCTTGAGTCTCCCGTTTCTCTCTCTATTCCCCAGAGCACTCAGCAGGGATTCATTTCTTCCCCTCTCTGGTTCCAACCCATCTTTTTTTAAATATCTATCATCTTTATTGAAATACCATTTATATACCCTAAGGGTCATTCTGTTTTCATGTGTACGATTCAATGATTTTAGTAGTATATTTACACAATTGTCTGAATATGTCCATAGTCTAATTTGAGAATATTTTCATCAACCCTAAAAGAAACCCCATGCCCATTTGCACTCACTCCCTGTGTTAGTTTTCTGTTTCTGCTATAACAAATGACCGCCAGCTTAATGGCTTCAAACAACAAAAAATTATTCTTTCACAGTTCGGGAGGGCAGAAGTCTGAAATGGGCTCGCTGGGCTAAAATCAGGCTGTCAGCAGAACTTCATTCTTTTCTGGGGCGCTCTAGGGTAGAATCGTTCTCTTGCCTTTTTCTGGCTTCTAGAGACTGCCTGCATTTGTGCCCATCCTTCCACCTTCAAAGCCAGCAATGGCCACTCGAGGCTTTCTAATGATGCCATCTCTTTGGTTCTGATTCTTCTGCTTCCGTCTTCCCCATTTAAGGGCCCTTCTGCTTTTACTGGGTCCACCGTAGCCGATTACCAACCTTAACTCCTCTTGCCATGTAACATGGGGATTCGGATGTGGACCTCTTTGGGGGGCTACTATTCTGCCTTCCACACCCCCCATCCTTCTGTTCCCCCCAGACCAAAGCCGTCATCCATCTACTTTCTGTCTCTATAAATCTGCCCATCGTTTTTTCCCCCTTTATATTTCATTTCTTCCTGGGGGTTCCCATTCATCCTTTGCCTCATCTCCTTCCTCTTATCAGTTTCTTTACGGTCACCATCTTTTTCCTTATGTTTCAGGACCTGATTGGCTTTTAGGAACAAACTAGAGAGGACAGCAGGGGGCATAAGAGAGAGAAAATGGGTTTTTTGTTTTTTTTGGTTTTTTTTTAATTATTAAGAGATAAAGTTTTATAGGAACAAAGGCTGGACAGAAAAGAGGTACAAAGTTGTCATGAAAAAAAAAAAAAATTAGCAGGTGGCTAGCTGCAGATTGCCCAGAAACCAAATCAGCTGGATAATACACCAAAAACAGCCCCTTCTCTAAATTAGACCACCTGGTTTGGGGACAACCCACTGGGTCTCTGTGGGTCTCAGTTACCTCAACCCATAAAAGGAGAGGGATTGGACTAGATCAGTAGATTTCAAATGTGGCTCCTGGCCAGCAGCATGGCAGCTCCTGGGAACTTGTTAGAAACACAAATTCTCCAGCCCTAACAAAGACCTACTAATTCAGAAACTCTAGGTGTTAGCCTCCCTCCCAACCTGTGGTTTAACAAGCCTTCCAGGTGATTCTGATGTACACTAAAGTTTGAGAACCCCTGGACTGGATTACGTCTGCATTCCCATCTCCCACCAAGTGTAATAGTGTCATTTACTCTGAGTAAATTCCTAGTTAGGTAAAAAGAAAGATAATTTTTAGTAGGAAGAAGACAAGAAATTGCTAAAAAGTAATTTGAAAGTTTGTGGTTTTAAAATTCATATTGGAAGGATTTCTATTTCATTGAAACCACTCATCATTCTATATATTTCACCTCACTTCAAGTTCTGACCTTCTAGATCCCAAACTCCAGAATCTTTATGTATCATTTCAAAGAATCTTAGAGTGTACATTGCATGACATAAAAGGAATATCTGTTCTTTCCATTGAAACTTGCCTTGTGTGTTTCACACCCTCAGGTCTATAACACTGGGCCAAGCACCCTTCCTGGGTCATCTGTCAGCATCTCCTTCCCCAATCGACTGTCCTCTGGTGGTGCAGAGATGTTTCATGTCCAAGAGATGGTGGTAAGTCCTCTGTTTTCACTGTTGCTTTCAGACTTGAGCTGGACAGCTCACATTTCGCACCCCATTTCCCTCTTGACCTTCACCCACTCACTATGCTTTGAACACAAATCTGGAGAAGCTGGGGGGACCTGCGACTCCCAAACTCCTTTTAAGGGGGGGGAAGGGTTGACTGAGCCCAACTCCTAGAGTAGACTCTGTTGACTCTGGGAACCCCCAGAGACCCTCTGCAGTCTTGCGTATGTCTGCTTGCATTTTTCTGAGAAGATCCATGGCGTTCATAAAGATTCTCAAAGGGGCCACTGATGCCTCGAGGATGATGAATTGCTCCATAAGTCAAAAGTGTAAGTTAAAACGCAAATTTTTATGCAGAATATAATATGCAGTGCTCCCTGATCCTGGGTCAGCTGTAGACAATTTTTTCTCAAGGGAAGCTTGATAACTGGCTCGACCATTCCCACTGTCCTCCTCAAAACAGTCACTTTCTTTGGCTTCCAGGACATCCCATTCCCCTGGTTTTCTCCTTTCTCACTGCCTTTCCCCCTCACCTCCCTGACTTCTAGAGGGCCCAGGGCTTGGTCTTGGAGACTCCTTCTTACAATCTCAGAGAGCTCATCCAGACTCATGGCTTTAAGGTCCATCTCTGCTGACGACACCTAATGTTTATCTCCAGCCCAGAACTCTCCCATGAATTCCAGACTTTTATAGCCAACTACCAGAGGCTAGCTCCATCTGGATACCTAACAAGTGTCTCAATCTTATCCAAAACTGGATTCCTGACAGTCTCCTTCCTAACTTGCTTCTCCCTCAACCTTCTCCCTCTCAGCAAATGACTTCCAATTGCTCAAAAACCTTGTGTCAAAAAAAACCCACAACCATGAGTCATCCTTGACTTCTCTTTTTTCCCACACTTCACATCCAGTCCCTTAGCCAATCCTGATGTCTCCACCTTCCCAACAAATCCAGAATGTTGCCATTTTTCACATCTCCGCTGCCTGCACCCTGGCGGGAACACCGTTATCTCTCACCCAGGCTATTGCAGAAGCCGCTTCACTGGTTTCCCTGTCCTGGCCCCCTACCATCTGTTTTTCATCCAGCAGCAGAGTGATTCTTCTAGTCCTGGGAGGGACTGATGCTTGGAGCTCAGGAAAGGCAATACCCAAGGAAAGCACATGCATCCACCTTGAGGAAATCCTGAAGCCATTTTCCTTTGTGTGGGCTTGTGAGGGAGAGAGAGTTCTCCATGGGTAGTTCTCCGTAGGTAGTTTGAAAATCATAGCCACAAAGCCCACAGCATGTGACACATCTGAGCGCAGAGTTGACGAGGATGCTGCCCCCAGAGTGGAGCTCAGAAAGCATTATGGGATGGCAGCGATTTCTGGCATTGCAGTCCCCTTGGGTCACGTTAGGCTGACAACCTGAACCACGTGAAATGCTGGACATAGACGCGTCACTCCGGCATTTGCATCCCTCACGCTCTTCTGTGTGTGTTCCGGGATATGCCCACATCTGTGAGCTCTGCTGGGACCACAGAAGAAAAGCCCCCAGCCGTCTGTACCAACTGTGTGCCGTGGTTTGAACTTAGCACGAGGTTAGCACGTGCTCCTGTCTACCCTCTTAAAAAGTCATCATTTACCCCACCGTTCCCCCAGATGTCTAGCAATGTTTTCATAGAGCATGCTCTAAGAGCTGTTCACACAGACACCTGTTGCAGAGAGAATTCCCCCCACCCCATGGGCCAAATTATTCATTGACCAGAACAGGAAATATAAGCCACTCCAATTCTGAAACTTTCTCAGAACCAAGTGCACCTCTTTTTCTCTTTAATTGTTGAGCCAACGAAAAGCCAATGGAAAGGATTTTGGAGCACATTTATAAATAGCTGGCTTGCGTGAAAGTTTGCACGGCTTTTGGTCTGGCTGAGTGGATACTCAAAAATCCAAGTGGGGGGAAGTGGATGTGGCTTAAGCAGTTGGGTGCCCACCTCCCACATGGGAAGTGCCAGGTTTGGTTCCTGGGGCTTCCTAAAGAACAAGAGGAGACACAACGGGTGGAAACAACAAGCAGACAGACGAGGGAGCCATCTCAGGGGCAGGGGGAAAAATCCAAGTGGAGTGAGCTGGCTGTATTCTGTTCTTTGAGGACTCAGAAGCAAACCCTTTGGATTTTCAAAACTACATTTAGAATTGTCATGAAGCCTGTGACAGAATTCTCAAGTACAGCCAATTCTTCAGGTGGGTAGACCAGGCCATGATCAAAGGCCTATGGCATTTTCAGGCTATGGAAAAGCAAATTCACTGGTAAATCCCACTCCCTTCTCAGAAATCTCCCTCAACAGATGGTAAAGCACTGTGTTCTTATGAAAAATCATCACGGGAGACCAGAGGGACAGTGAGACTGGAAATGTAACAACTGCTGCCTGGTGCAATGGGTGATGAGGCAAGACTGCTCAGGGAGCTAGTGCAGAGGCCTGTGGCCAGCACACCCTCTGTTTTAAGGTCCATGGCTTCTAAGAGCAAGGGCACCCAGTGGGCTCAGCAGAGTTCCCAGCCTCGGCCCCTCCCTTGCTCAGAAGAGCCCGAAAGCTGCATAGATCAGGTGTGATGCATGAAGCTCATGAATTTCTCCACTTGAACCAGGGGTTCTTAACCTTTTTTGTTCCATGGACTCCTTTGCCAGTCAGGTGAAAACTACAGACCCCTTACTAAGTCCACACTATCCTGTGTATTCTTTAATAAATATGTCATACCCGCACCAACACATCCCCATAAGAATGTTTTTTTTGAATTTCAATTTAAGCTCATGGACCCCTTGTTAAGGACCCCTGACTTGGACCTTCTGGGACTTTGAATGGAGCAGGGTTTTCATTCTGGGGATCTGGGTGGCTTGGTGGGGTCGAGTACCCTCCTATTAGGAAAAACCAGCACTCATTTTCTCTCTACTGCACCCACCCCACCCTCAGCTACCACCGTTCCTGGCTTCAAGCTGCTGGGTGCCAGCTGGACTGCTTAAAGCAACTGAAACCCCGAGGCCAATGACAGGCACGGAAGACCCCTCTGTCATCTTGAGCCGTGCGTCCTTAGTATCCGTGCTGCCTCTGGTCACTACCCATATAGAATGTTGGGGTTGAGTGTGCTGGTCCCCCGAGCCTTGGACCATCACCCTGCCTACAGCCCTGACTCTGTAGGATGGTTTTCCAACCGTTAGGTCAGAATTCCTTCGAAAGTCCCTGGGGCTGCTGATGGGGGTTCCTGAGCAGGACCAACGTCTCTGGTTTCCACCAATGAGTCTTCTGTACTCTCCTGAGGAGTTTCTTGAGATCCAGCTGCCTGTGGCTGGAGAGCGCCTTTGCTTATATAGGAAAGATTTTTATGGGGAGCCTAATCAAGTGTGTCTACTTTATATCCCCAGCCCAGGTTCACGATCTTCCTTTCTCTGCAGCAAATGGCCCTGAGCCCCTCCACCCTGAATATGTTTTATTTAGAAACAGAGCCATAGCAATGGGCCGAGGAAAAACCATAAATTCCTACTGCCTCTCACCCACCGGAGTTGCACGGAGCCCTGGGGGAACATCCTGACTTCCCCCAGCATAGCAAAAAATGTGGGACAAGTCACAACGAACAGATCTATGTCCATCTTGCAGCCAAGATGGAATGACCATGAAAATAATAGACAAGGGAGAGGAGAAGAGTAACAGCCTTTTCTAGTCCATTTAAAATACAAATCATTGCAAATAATCATTCCCAATTTATTCTGCATACACTGGCTGAGCAAACACCCATCTTGGGCTCTGAGAAGAGGAATAAGTCACACAGCTGCACCCCCAAGTTCTTAGTCTTGCAGACACAGATTTATAAAATGCAGTGGCAGTAGGAAAAAAAATAATTCAGTGGCAGTACCACATAAATGCCATAATGGAGGCTTGCCCAGGCCTAGCGATGATACCAATGATTAGCCGGGGGTGGGCAGGAACTACTTCACAAAGTAGGCTCTTCAAGTAGGGGCTTAAAGGATGTATACGGGGAGCTCACCTGTGGACAGGTGAGGAGGAGACCATTCCAGGCAGGGGGACACTATATGTGAGTGCATCATGGGGCAGTATCTCCTGCAGTAGGAGCTCCACCTGGTTCTCCATTTGCTGTACCTGGTAACCATACTCTGTGCCTTCTGCAGAGCATACAGCAGATGGGTATCTTTGCAGAATGGCTCGGAGAGCTAAACCGCGGTCATTTCCCATGGCAGATGGTAAATTAATCATGCCTTCTAGTGTACATCATTTGGGAGTGTCCTCAGACCTGCACCTTCATTTTTTCTAGCCATCAGGAATGGGGAAAGCCAAGCCCCCTGCTACCAGAGGCAGTGTAAACCCAATCATGCTCTTTGCCAGCAAATGAGCCTCTGGCGGCTGTAGAGAGCAATGGCTTCTGCGGTCCAGAAAGCTGGAGAAAGTAAGCCTGGGCTGCTTGCTCTTTAGAGAAGGTTCCTGTTTTGACTGAGGACATATCTTTTTCACACAGCTTAATAAGAACTGGCCTGAAAGTTTTAACCACTTTGTTGCCGTCCTTCTGCAGACTTGGAATTTTCTTTTTATGGATTGTTTTGAGCTGTCTTTGTCCTGTTTTGAATTCTTCTTCTTTAGCGATTTGGATGTCCTACATTCTGTTTTTATTCTTCTAAATAACTGCTAACATGTTTAATTCTATTTTGTAATTGGATCAAAGCCTTGAGCTAATCAGTACATCGTATCTTCCCACAAACGAAGCCGTTTGCTTACTTTGGCTTGAGACTTTTGAGAACTTTGGCTTGCTTTCTCTTTCCTGTCTCCTGCCTTCTAGCTCTTATATTGAGGTGATCTGAGATTTTCAGACCAGATTGTTATTTAAAGATGAAACTATAAGTGTTGCTGACTTTTTGTCCTTTTGCACTACATTCTGGGAAAATCTCTTAACTCTTATCACTCTCCTCTTGTATATCAATTCTACTACACTGCCCCTATATTGAG
Organism: Tolypeutes matacus; assembly: GCA_026826555.1. Taxonomy (NCBI): domain Eukaryota; kingdom Metazoa; phylum Chordata; class Mammalia; order Cingulata; family Chlamyphoridae; genus Tolypeutes; species Tolypeutes matacus. The sequence goes on from JAKSZT010053846.1 coordinate 5,252,917, forward strand.
AGTTTTATTTTTAATCAAAATTTTTAAGTTTACAGATGTCTAGTTTATTGTTTGGTGGAAATACTGTCTTTTATATCTCTCTGAAAATATCAGACTTGCATATTCCAAAATCACCTGTTTGTTAGAGGATTACACCCTCTGGCTTTAGTTCTTCTGGTAGCAATTGGTTCCTCTGTGTCCTGGAGTTGGTGCTTCTCATTTAGTGAGCGATTCACCATGATGTGCTTATCACAGGAGCTCTTTTTTTTTTTCTTTTTTTAATAAAAGATTTATTTATTTAATCCCCCCCCCCCTTGTTTTGTGCTTGCTGTCTGCTCTCTGTGTGTTCTTCTGTGTCTGCTTGTCTTCTCTTTAGGCAGCACCGAGAACTGATCCTGGGACCTTCCGGAGTCAGAGAGAGGCGCTCAATCTCTTGCGCCACCTCAGCTCCCTGCTCTGCTGTGTCTCTTATTGTCTCTCTTCTGGTTACGTCATCTTACTGGACCAGCTCTCCACGTGGGCCAGCACTCCGCGTGGGCCGGCTTTCCTTTCACCAGGAGGCCCCGGGAATCAAACCCTGGACCTCCTAAGTGGTAGATGGGAGCCCAATCGATTGAGCCACATCCACTTCCCAATCACAGGGGTTCTTAACCTTTTTTGTTCCACAGACCCCTTTGCCAGTCAGGTGGAAACCACGGGCCCCTTACTAAGTCCACACTATACTGTGTTATTCTTTACTAAATATATCACACCTGCACCAACACGTCCCCACAAGAATAATGTTTCTTTGAATTTCAGTTCAAGCTCATGGTTAAGAACCACTGGCTTGTTGTCTGTCTGTTCTGTCTACCAAGCCTGCCTCTGGTGATTGGCGAGTGGGCAACACTGCCAGGAAAGGTTTGAGTACAGTGCAGTGGGAAGCACACAGCTTGGGAGTCGGATCGACCTGGTTAACAATCCTAGTTCTATTACTTACCAGCTGTGTACTGTTGGGCAAATCTTTGAGTCTTGGTTCCTCAACTTTAATTGTGGTAAGATGTTAAAACATAAAATTTGCCATTTTAACCATTGTTAAGTGTACAATTCGGTGGAATTAGTAATAGTTAATGTTGTGCTATCATCACCGCCATCCATTACCAGTACCGATAAAGCAGTAACTCCCCATTCCCCCCTGACCCCCAGCCCATGGTAACCTTTTTAAATTAATCTAAGCATGAGTTAATAACAAGACATACACTTTAAAAAAAGGCTCAGAATGTATAGCATCCAAAAAAAGATATACAAGCGAATGCTAACAAAATGAATGCAAGTATAGCAATATTGACAGCAAACAAAATAGAATTGAGAACAAAAAACTGCATTAATCAGAGTGATTAAAGATGCATTCTACCAAGAATTTGTAACATAAATGAACTTTTATGTAGCCAGCTACACAGCTATAAAATGTGAAACAATATCTAATAGAAATAGAGAGAAATTGACACATTCATAGTCCTTGCAGGAAAATTTAACATCGTTCTCTCAAAAATTGTCACACAAGTAGGCATAAAATAATGAGTATATGAATAATGCCACTAGCAATTGTAATCTCTTGGATAGAGAGGGAACAAGACAGAATGAATCAGAACGTCTTAGTTTCAGTAGTGCTCCCCCACTTGCCAGCTAGGGTAACCTTGAGGAAGTTACCTAAACTCTCCAAACTTATTTTCCTCATCTGCAAAATGGGCTACCTCACATTGCGAGGATTGAGATGCTAAATGCACATGGAGCAATTAGCAGGGTTCCTAACACGTGAATAAGGGAAGGCACATCCTTTTCAAACACACATGAACATTTGCCGAAATGACCTATATATCACACCTCAAAAACAAGTCTAAGTAGAATTTTAAAAGTCAAAGTAATACAAGCCACATTTTCTGAACACAATGCAATAAATGTGGAAGCTAATGACAAAAAGTTTAGCCAACCAAAAGTGTATGAATTTGGAAATTTTTCAAAACCTCTTTATAAACTCTTGGAATAAGGAAGAAATTAAAGTTGAAGGGATAAACAATTTAGAAGTTGAAAGACAATGAAATCATATTCATATCAAAATCAATGGGACATAGCCAAAACCTACACAGAGGGAAATGCTGCTACTTACAGTAGAAAATAGGAAAGACTTGAAAAATAAATGAACTAAGTTGACAACATAAAAGCTAGAAAAGGGACAAAAAAATTAACCCAGTTCTGAGAAAATAAAATGAAGGTATTATTTAAAGATAAAAGCAGAAGTGATGAAAAAGAAAAAAGCAGTAACAACAAAGATAAATGTAGGCCAGATCAATAAAACCAAAAGTTGGGTTTTTTTAATGCAATAAAATAGACAAACCTACAGCAAGCTTGATCAAAAAAATTTTAAAAAAGAATGACAATGCCAAAAAAACACTAGAAATGATAAAAGAACTAGTCCCATATGAAAAAGATTTTCAAATTCTAAGACGCTGCCTTTCCCAATTTTATTCCCACAAATATAAAAACCTAAAAGAAATGCATGAGGTTAAAAAAAAAAATCCAACTAGAGCAGTTACCTTAGAAAATAAATTTTAAAGTAGCAAAAGACCTACACCAAAAAATTAAAAAATGAAAAAAAAACACCAGCCCTCCATAGCTTTATAGACAAGCTTTACCAATGTTTCAAGGAATTGGATAATTCCTATGTTACATAAATTGTTTCAGAGAGTAAAAGATGAACAAGTCATTCTAGGAAGCTAGCATAACCCTAGCACAGAAATCAGGAATGGCTAGTGGGCACACTCAAAAAAAGGAAACTGTAAGCCAAACCAACTTGGTAAACAGATACAAATATTCTAAATAAATATGTGCAGATTGAGTCCTCTTAAATGAATATATATTCTTAGTAAAAGAGGATGTAATCCAGGAATGCTAAGTTTGTTCTCTCCATAAGGATATTGATGAATATAGTCATTTTATTAGCATTAAAGGAAATGACCAGATGATAGTCCTGATGAGGGCTAAAAAGACAGAAATTCTATTCAACATCCCTTTATTATTATTATTTAATCCCCAGTGAAGAAGGCATAGAAGAAGACTTACTCAACCTGCAAAGATCATCTACTAGAAACTTGCACTAAAGTTCTACCTAATGCTGAGACATTAGAAGCTGTCCCACCTAAGAGAAAAAGCAAGGCATGAGTCTGCTATATAGTCTCTTTAATTTAGTAATGTTGGAGGCCTCAACAATAAAAAGAAATAAATAGGCTTCATTGTAAAGAAACAACGTTTCCCTTTTCAAACAATGTTGTCTCCCTAGAAAATTCAAGAGACTCAACTGCCTGAGTGTGAGGCTCAGGAAGGAAGAAGGTAAAAACTGGAGCAGACTTGTAAACAACTTGACCTTTGAATGCATTCACCAGCCCACACACAACTCCATCAGCTGAGGGTGGAAGGCTTGTTAGCTCAATGTGTTTATGTACAATCTGACAAATCATTGGCTGACCACTAAGCTATGCTAGCCAGGGAAACCCCTAGGAAAATAGTCTTAAAAATCAAAACAAATGCAAAAAACAGAACAAAATCCTAAGCAGAGACACCAGAGACTAACACACTGTAGGGGAAATAGACTCCATAGAATTTTAGTTAAGTCACTAAAAGAAACAAAACCAACAAATAGCAAGGACAACTACCACAAGGGGGAGGGGTCAGAATCCAGAGTTGCTTCAATATATTATCTAAAGAGTTCAGTTTTCAATTTTAAAAATTATGAGAAATACAAAGACAGCTGAGTGTGACTATGTATGGGGGTAGGGGGGAAGCAGTTGATAGAAAGCATCTTTGTGGAGCACAGATGTTGGACTTATCAGAACAAGACTTCAAAGCAATTATTATAAATATGTTTAAAGAACTACAAGAAGCCATGTTTAAAGAATTAAAGGAAAGTATGATAACAATAACCCATCAAATGGAGGATATCAATAAAGAGATAGAAATTATAAAAAGAACCAAATGGAAATTCTGGAGTTTAAAAGTAAAATAACTGATTTTTTTTTTTAATTGTCTCGAGAGGCTTAATAGATCATTTGTACTGGCAGAAGAAATAATCACTGAACTTTTTTTTTCACTTTAAAAATCTTATTGACATTCATACATGAACATACATGAGCAATATGCATACAGTAAAAGTTGTGAACTTACAAAACAAACATGCATAACATAGAGGGTTCTCATACATCATCCCACTGCCACCACTTTCCATTGTTGTGAAACATTTCTTACAAATGATGAAAGAGCTTTGCAAAAATATTCTTCATAATTATAGGCCATATCTTACATTTGGTGTATTTTACCCCTATCCACCCTATTATTAAGACCCTCTATTAATATTATATATCAGTTATAGTTCATGAGAAAATGTTCTCATGTTTGTTCAGTTAATCAGTGAACTTTTGAAGATAGACCAATAGGGATTATCCATTCTGAGGAACAGAAGAGACAAAAGAATAGAGAAAAATGAGCAAAGCCTCAGAGCATATGGAACACCATAAAGCATACCAACATACATATAATGGGAGTCCCAAAAGGAGAGAATATAGTGAACTGGGCAGAAAATATTGATGAACTGGCTAAAAACTGTAGAGATGTATACAATATTCAATAAACAATGTGTAAACAATCGACTATCCATTTGAGAAGAAATTGTGGAAGACCTGTACTATCTGTATAAAAATGTTAAAACTTTGTGTGGTCAAAAGACATGATAACCAAAGCTAAATGATATTTAGGAAACTATATTTGTAACATACTTAACAGATAATTCATAAATAACTTCTACAAATCAATAAGGAAAGGCCAAAAATTATAAAAGCAGGCAAAGGCATATGAACAGGAAATTTACAAAAGAAGATGTTTTAGTGGGAATCAAACCTACAGAAAGATGCCCAGCCTCCTCACCAGTAATCAGAGCAATGCAAATTGCACTTTTCTACTTTAAGGAAACTGTTTTGAAATACTCATATATATCCAGCAGAAAATTTTAACCATGTAATAGTAAATGAATTTTTTTTTTTTTTTGGTTTTTAACACTAAATTAGGCTTTCCTTATTTTGGTGAAGTAGAAAATAACACTAGGATTCTGAAGGGGAGCTGTTAGATTCAGCTAAAAAGTAGTAATAGCAGCAGCAGTAGTAAAAAAATAATACTAGTTAACTTTTATTAAGATCTTATTACAGACCAGGCACTATACCAAGTGCTTTGCCTAGACAAATTTGTGTAATTTTTTTTTTTAATATCGAAGAAGTTTAATATGCTACAATAAAATAAACGCCTTGAAAAAGCTCATGGAATACATGTCAATGTTAAGTAAACCCCTCCCACACCATCTCTAGCTCCGTAAGCCATCCCTCAAAATCAAACAAGAAAGTCTGGAACAACGAAGGAAATCTTTCCAAGCTTGGATTTTGGTGAGGGCCCATTTGCCAATAACAAGAACACAGTTTCCTACATTGCCTAGTAGGAAATGTAATCTGTTAATTATTTAATTGATGAGGAAATAGAGGCCCGAGAGTTAGAGACAGCCCAGGTCACGGAGTAGCTCAGTGGCTAAGCTGGTATCCTCTCTTAACCCCAGGCTATATAATCCCCTGCGAGGCCTCATGCCATCATTTTGTCTGGTCGCTGTCCAACAGCATTTGCATCACCTGGAAGTTCGAAATGCAGAGTCTCAGGCTCCACCCATAGCTGCTGAATCGGAATCTTCATTTTAACAAAAGCCCCAGGTGATTCATTTGCAAATTAATATTTGAGAAGCCCTGGTCTAGAGCATGTTACATAAATCTCTCTGAGCTTCCATTTCCTCATCTTTAAAATGGTGATAAGAATCCTTACCTCACAAGGCCATTGGGGGGGATTTTTTTTATCCACACATTCATTCAACAAACATTACTTTGCACCCACTATATGTCAAGCGTTGCATTACTACAGGAATGAAGCAGACAGAAAAACATTTCCAGCTCTCATGTGGTTTTATATTCTGGTGGAGGAGACAAATAAATAAAGCACATAATGTATTACATTATGGTAAGTGCTATGGAGAAAAATTAAGAAGACAAGGGAATAAGGAAGTGGGAAAGGTTGCAATTTTAAATAGAGTGGTCAGGGAAGGTCTCGCTGAGAAGGTGATGTCTGTGGAGAGGCCTGGAGAGTGGGAAGCCCTGCAAAGGCACTGAGGTAGGAGCGTGCTGGCATGCTTAAGAAACAGCAAGGAGGCCTGTGTGTCTGGGTGAAATGAATGAGGGCTCATAGGAAAGGCAGTGGGCTAGCTCGATAGTGTAGGGCAGGGGTCAGCAAATAGGCCAACTCCAGCCTGTTTTGGTAAATAAAGTTTTATTGGAACAAAGCCACATTACACATTACAATGGCAGATTTGAGTAGTTGAAGCAGAATATATGGCTCACAAAACCTAAAATATTCACTACCTGGCTCTTTACAGAAAATGTATGTCAATTCCTGGTGCAGGGCCTTGTGGGCCACCCCAGGGACTTCGGCTTTTGCCCAGTAGGGAAGCCACAGGAGGTTTCTCAGCACAGAACTGGGCTTTAGGGCTTGCTCTTTTTGGTCAAGTTGAGGCCCCTACAGTAACCGAGGTGAAAAGGGATGGTGACTTGGTCCAGGGCGGTCACAGAGGAAGTGGTGGGAAATAGGGGGATTAATAGGAGACATTTTCATGGAGCCCCTAACTCAGCCCTTAGGCCAGACGAGGCTTCCGGAAAGGAATGTGCTTTTCTTTGCATCTCGTGAGGTATACCGTTTCCTCTTTCAGACTTAGGGGGCCCATGGAAACCTTGCCAAGGGTCATGGCTTCAGGGTGTCCCTGACCAACTTTCGCTGCCAGCCCAAGACCCTGAACGAGGACTCAGGTGGCAGCTCACTGCCCAGGACCTCTGCCTCCCTCTCAGCCGTCTAATGACGATCAAAGGCCTGCCAAGGGCTTCCAGCCACAGCGTCCTGTGGTTCCGTACGTGGAAGTGTTTCATGCACATAGATTCAGGGTAGAGGGACACATGCTGTCACTCGGGGGTCTGTAAAGTGGTCTTTCCTCGTGAAGGCCTTCCCAAGGCAGTATTTGCAGAGAATTCTCTCCTACTTGATTTTAGCCCTATTTCATCTCTCTCCTTTGAAACTCCAGCCGGCGTGCCGCCCTGCACGTTGTCCAATCTGGACGTCAGGAGTCTCAGTGTGTGTGCTCATTAGCATTCGCTCAGGGAGTTTTCTGCCAGAATGTGTGAATCACTTATTTCCTGGCAACGGCAGTTGACAGTGACACTGATTTTTAGAGGTGGCTTGTCAGCTGGTCACTGAGCCACATTATGCCTGAGAAAAGCCCTGGGTTTTACGACATAGTTATGCGTGGAAAGTGTATTAGTCAGCCAAAGCAGTGCTGATGCAAAGTACCAGAACTCTGTTGGCTTTTATAAAGGGTATTTATTTGGGGTAGAAGCTTACAGTTGCCAGGCCGTAAAGCGTAAGTTACTTCCCTCACCAAAGTCTGTTGCCACATGTTGGAGCAAGATGGCTGCCGACATCTGCAAGGATTCAGCCGTGGTCCCAGCTTCTTCCAATATCAGCTGTAGGCTGGGACAAATCTTGTCTCTCTCCCGGGACTCATTCCTCTCCAGGCTCAGTGCTCTGTCTCTCCACAAGGCCAGCTGTAAACTCTCAGGCAAACGGCTCCTTTCTCTTCCCAGGGTCTCTGCCATGTCTAGTGGATTCTTCTCTCTTTCCTCAATATCTGCTTCTCTGTGTGTTTACTTCCAAGGCTTCAGGATCAAAACTCCTATGCCCTGTTGTTTTCTCTGTGATTCCCTGCCCATCAACGGGGTGGGGACTGAACATCCTATTGACGTCGGCCAATCAAAGCCCTAATCATAATTTAATCAAGTAAGAGTGAAATCTCTGAATCCAATACAGTCTAATACACCCAGAAGAACAGACCAGTTTACAAACATAATCCAATATCTAGTTTTGGAATTCATAAACAATATCAAACTGCTGCAGGGTATAATTGCAACAAGGTTTACTGGACACAGAGACAACTTATAGGGCAGCCAGGCCTGGAGCTTTAAAACAACCCAACAAATAACCCAAAACAAAATGGAACAAATCACTCTTTTTTTTCAATCACTACTACTCACCCCCCTTGGGAATACATGCTTCCCCCCCCCCCCGCCCCCAACTTCTTCACCCTGTTTTTCCTGTAGAAATTCTAGGGCTTGCCCTGTCCTAAGGTTTCATCCTGAGTGAGAAGTTCTTGCTAACAAGGATCCAAGACTCCTAAACCTCTCTCCAGCTGGAGGAGGGGGGGTTATAACCCTTAGGCCTAGGGTAGATTTGAGGGATTATATGATCCCACCCTCTGCCTTTGAACAGCATGCAATCAAGACATCTCCCAAATCCTACTTGACTACGTTTCCAGCAAGATCCCTTGATTAACCCATTCTAGCATCGCCTGTATCCCATTTTTTTAATGACTGTCCTCAATTCTTCATGCACTAATTTCCTTCTGACCTTTTTTTAAGCTAAAATGGAAAACAGTTGCCTCGCTCCCTCTATAGAGAAGTTGAGCTATTATTTAGTCATTCTTCCCACTTTTCTTCCAGAAAAGATTACAATTCCTTTAGTTTTCGTTTTCTCATCGTTTTGTGTTCTCTCCATATTCGCCAAATACATAAAATTCCAAAACTGAGCACCAACCACTGTGCCCCTTCATCCAATCTCTCCCCATCGCAAACTTAACACTCAGGCAGTGAGGATCTTGTTTTTCGTTTAAGGACTTGCCAACTTTTAGCCCTAATAATTTCTCTGTGTAAAGATCAACAAGGAGATCACACTGTTGGTCATTTCCCTACATATCCCCTGTCCCCACTTTCTCCACCCTGCCCCTGTATTGTCCTCCAGCCACACTTGACCATGAAGCTGCTGAACGCACTGCCCTGGGCCTCCTGACCTTGCCATTCGCTTCTCCCTTCCCTCTGGCTGGCTGTGGAAGGCCCACTCATTCCCCAAGACCCAATTCACTGGATCTTCTCTTCCATCAAGCTCTCCCAGATGCCTTTTCAAATGGCCTCAGGGCCTTTGCACCTGACTCTGCTGGTAACAGTCTTCCCCCAGACCTTTGCATGACTGGCTCCTTTTTATAATGAGCCCAAAGGCCACCTTCTTAATGAGTTCTTCCCTGACCGTCTTAGCTAAAGTTGCAAACCCCCATCAACTCTCCATCCCCTTCCCTGTGTGTTATTTTCTTCACAGCTCTCATCACTCTCTGAAATTGCTTTTTTTTTTTTTTTTTTTTGTCTTCTTCCATGAGATTAAAAATGCCATGAGAGTAAAGGTCATGGCTGCCTTGATTTCTGCGTATCCCCAGCATTTGTTTCCTGGGACATCGTATGTGCTCAAATAAATGGAAGACTTGGCTATTCCTTCTCTGTTGGTATCACCATCAGACATATTTCCTTCTGCCTTTAGGTAGGGCATGTCCTTAGACATCTGTACATCTGCAGCATACCTAACAACATACCTAAATTTCTTATCCAATTGAAATCCCCAAGTAGAGATGTTTTGGAAACTTCCCTTAAAGCACAACACAGGTTGCCTTAATTTCAATGTGAGAATAATTTAAAAAGTGAAACTTTGACATAAGGAGCTGAATCACTTATCAGAAGTGAACGATTTTTACGAGTCAGTGCTACATAAGCTAAACTCCACAAACTTTTGGTCAGAGGTACTGTGAAAACATTCTCTCTCTCTCTACACCTCTCTCCCCCTCCCCCTCCCTCTTTCCTCCTCTCCTCCCTCTCTCACCCTCCCTATCTCCCCCTCCCTCCCTCTCTCTCCCTCCCTCCCTCTCCCTCTTTCCCCTCCTCTCCCCTTCCCTCTCTCTCTCTTCCTGCCTCTCTCCCACACAAGTCTGGTGATCTCAGCAATGGCCCCAAACAATTTTTTCTCTTTCTTTCTGCACATGTCTGAATGTGAGTCAAACAGTCAAGTTCCTGCAGTGGGTCAGGATTAAGTTTGCTTTAAAATGTTTTTCTCAACAGAAGCCAATTGATTAAAAACAGGGAGATGGCTGACTGGATTCTGGAGCAAGAGTTCCTTTTCTAGGCTCTTGGTCAATTTTCATTTTGACCAGAGGGAGAAAGCCTGTATGTTTCTGGGCACAGAGGACACTGGACATCCACTCTCTGGAAGCTGGAGATAAACTTCAGCCTGGGCCGTCTGTGCATGGCGGGGTTTAGAGACTGCCCTGTAAGCTGTGTGGACAGAGGATAAATCAGGCTAGCAGCGCATCTCCCTGCTGAGTGCAGGGCGCCCGGCCTCCTCGAGGAGCCGCACATCTTGCGTCTACCACCGCCGTGACATCTGGAAGCATTAACGCTTCATGCCTGGCGTGTGGGCCATTTGGAATGCCAGTCCTATGTGCCTGTGTTTTCTGGTCTCCTACATGAACAGGCCTTAAAAATTCATGATTACGCAGTTTACTTTAGCTCATTCTTTTTTTCGTTCCTTCAAAGCACCACGATACAGAGCCCGCTCATTGCAGGGGTGATTAGCTGTTACCAAAGTCGATAACAGGAAATCTTACTGAGGATAAGCAGAGTTCATCAGCCATTACAGAGAAACACATGGTTCTGATTTACCACGCAGAGGACTAATTGTGTATGCCTAGGAAGCATAAAAACAGGAAAATTCCTTTCTGACATACACACACAGTTTCTTCTGACCAAAAGAATTGCTTCAACATTGTTAGACACTGAGAAGTAATTATTTCCCCAGCTGTCAGGGAACCTACTTAGCTTCTTTCTCTTTAATAATCTAAACTTATGACCTAAAGCATATTTCAGGCCTTCCATAAAGTTCTTGAAACTTTAGGCTAAATGAATGACATCTAGGTTTCTCTCTTCACTGCCCTGAGGTATAGAGTCGCAGAGAAACAGTGTAAGATGTTAGACAGATGATGACACATGAAACATGGCATCCAGAAAATGATTATTTACCTTTTGATTAAAGGGTAATGATAAAGTGATACATCTACTAAATGCAGAGATGACTCAATGAATCAATAGGTGTGCCAGTGGATCCTTTAACGTAAGATGGGCAGGAACTTTGGTCTTTAAAATGGGTCCAAGAGCTAGAACCAGAATTTAAATAAATGGATACAATTCCAAGGACTGTGTTTTCTCATAGGGGGCTGCTGACTCATTTATTATCCAAATCAACAGACTCTTCTTCTTCAAAATGTTTCATTATCTGTGGAAGGAAAACATTTTTGGCATGTACATCATGTGCTCAGATAACATATTTATGTCTCATTTTTTTTTCTTGGTTTGTTTTTTTTTTCCCCTAAAGAAAATCTGACCGCATCTGGAAATTCTTTTGTGTCATACTCCTTCTCTGTAACTACACCCCATCTGTATCACTTTAACTCCAGTAAGAGGCCATCCTCTTGCTTGTGGAATGTGCCTCATCTGGGGAAGTTGTCTTTCTCTGATTAAATATAAATGAATTCTGTTTTACAGGGCAGCCTGGTAGTGGCCTGCACTTTTGACTTTCCAGCATGTGGCCTGTCACACCCACAGGATGGGGTAGGGGTGGGAGAGCCATTAGTTCAGTGTGTAAGTTTTATCAAACCCTTGAACTGATGGGGGTGGGATAGGGAGGATGCACTGGTTTTATTATAAGAAGTGAAATTTTTCATGAAATAATGGCAGACTCATACAGAACTCAAAATTGGACAATGGATGGGAAGGGCTGTGGCTCAATCAGTAGGGCTCCTGTTTACCATATGGGAGGCCCCGGGTTCGGTTCCCGGGGCCTCCTGGTGAAGGCAAGCCTGCCCGCGCGGCGTGGTTAGCTGACCCAGCGAGCACAAGCAGCAAAGGGGGGATAAATGAATAAATAAAAATAAAATCTTAAAAAAAAAAAAAAAAATTGGACAATAGATTGTGCTCTGCTTTTCCTCTGGAATGTTGGTTTTGAGGCTCTGCCCCTTTATTTTCTGTTTCAGTTTGGGCTTTCAGACTCATGCAATTTTTCACAGAGTGTTCGCCTTAAAGGGTGGGGCAGTGGGTGGGGAAAGCAAGTCTTTTATTTAGAAGACAGTTTTCCATCAGGAGGAGAGAAAATATTATAATTTTTAAGTTATGTTTTTAGGGTTTTTTTAATTGCTATCTTTTCCTTTCTGGTAGTAAATGACACTAGATCATTCTTAATTTTGCTCTTCCTGCTCCAGCTACTAACTCTGAAGACTCAGCAGGTGGCCATTATGTGCTTTCATTTGCCCTTTTCAGTTCAAAAACAGCATGGCCCTTTTATTTGAGCATCAAGACTAGGAAGGACTATGCAAAGCTAGAGCCTTATATTAACTTACCTCATGGTGTGATCACCAAGTGGTTTTCCTCTTTGGACTTTTGTTTATTTGTATGAACACATTGAAGCCTCTAGCTATACATATAGGTAGATATCAAAAAATCAGAACTTGCTGAACTAATGAACAAGGGGGATCCTTTTCACAAAGCAAAAGGAATCCATCACTCTTCAGAAGGAGCTACCAAAGGATGCCCTTGAGAATTCCATTACCTTTAAATGGTGTGATGAACACACATGCAAAAATTATGTGTCCTCAACCTTTTGAATACATGAATAACATAATGTTTATCCATGATTAGAAAGTATCCAAGATTGCTTTTGTTGTTTCTCTGGCCCTACATTAAATAATAACATTGATATTGAATAATCAGAGTAATAAATGTAGCATCCACTTGTTCTCGGTTAATCTGGGCCTGCATTATTACAAAAGACTCAAAATGAATGGAGATCATGAAAATATTTGTTTCGGGATTTATTATTGAAAATATTATCCTATTTCATGGTTCTTTAGTTAATACCAGGATGAGTAATGGTGAGTCATAGCAACATGATTTAACATACGATATAATACAAAGGGCTCTACAAAATTGAAAAGTGGCTATCACAGTTCACATATTGCTGAGTAGAAAATATGTAGGTATTTATTTATCTTTCGAGTAGTATATGTCTCTAGGTCAGCCTAAGTAAGTAGTTGGTATCATTTCTCGGTCATTTTGTGTATTATTTTTATTTCAAGCCGGGGAGTCCTAGAATTAATGTCACCAAACCCACTGTGGTAAATGATCAGTCTCCCGTGGCAGAATGGAGCTTACTGTCTTTTGATAGATTGCTTCCAAGAGTAGGCAATAGGTAATTGAATTAGCAATGGAGGCATTCGGAACAATTTTCTGGGTTTTCAAACTCGAAGGGCGTGTGAATTCAGAAAAGCAGGTGGCAAGTCGGGATGGGTCATGTTTACCCAGTTGCCTTCAACTGTGATTGGTGTAACATGATATGGAAAAGTGTCTCAGGGATGTAGCAGAGAACATAAAGTGAATGATTAACAGATAGATGTGAGTTAACATGAAACACATGTTACTCAAAAATCAACCTATGCCCCCTTTAATCCAAGCCAGTTCAACAAAGATGGATTTTAGATCCAGCTTTACCCAAGACCCACATTGGTAAAGACCCCAAGCCTGGTCCATGGGGGCTACTGTTGTCACTGAGTTTGTTCCTTTGCTGGATTGATCATTTCTCTTTAGTTGACTATGCCCTGTTCTCAAGCAGCATCACACAAAGAACACTTTCCAAATGGTGACTTTGATTGTCCCTGGAACTCCAGCCAGCAGTGGGCACAGCAGATGTGGTCTCTGCTCTCCTCTGGCTTCTCAGTGGGAGATACAGGCTTTAATCTCATAGCCAAACATACAAAGGATGGTGATGTTACACAGGGCTGCCTAAGGGGATTTGACCTAGAAGGGAAGTCAAACAAGGCTTCCTGAGAAAGATACCTGGGAGTGGAGGACTGAAAAAGAATAGAAGAAAAGGGCATTCCATGAGGAGGAGACAGCAGGTGCAAAGGTCCAGGAGTAGCAGGGAACCTGGTAAGCAGAAGAGCCTGAAAGAAGGCCAATGTGACTGGAGTACAAGAGCAAAAGAGGGCATGGTCAGATGCAGGACTAGAGAAATACCTGGAGGGCAGACTGGGCATGGCCATGTCATGAGTTTTGTCTTGATCCCAAGAGCAATATGAAGACATTAGGAAGTTTAAAGCAGGGGAGGATCTTGATAGACAAGATCCTCCTGGGGAAAATGCTTACCTGGGCTTTAGGTCACAGTCCCCTGCTAGACTATGAGTGCCCTGAAGGTGGGTCTTGGTCTTCTCCATTATCTAATATACAACATAGTGCCAGGCACAAGGAAGGTTCTACATGAATGCTTGTGGGATGGATGGATGGATGGATGGATGGATGGATGGATGGCAGGCAGGATAGACCTCCAGGTGTTCTCTGTGCAACATTGACCATCCTCCTCCTTGCCCAAGGCCAGCCTCTGCCCATGCCTTGAAGACAGAGACTGCCAGCTCTACATCTGAAGCTCCTCTGGGTTTCTCCCATTATATATTTGTGCCAAGTTTGAGTGTGTGTCTGGGTATATTTGCTGTTCTTCATGTAGTGTGTGCTTTGTTATAGCAGAAGTTAGGAATGCAGATTGACAGGGGCTGACCTGCTGGTGGAGATATAAATCTGCAGGCAAGATTTATGACCACAGTAGAAGCCCTGCTCTCAGGGCTGCAGGCAGGTAAATGACAAGATTGTGGTCTGTGTGCATTTGGGCTTCATGTATGGAACAGTGACTGTGCAGCCTGGCTGTGAGGAAGATGAGGCAAAACAGGGAGTATCCTGATGGGGTCCTTCTCCCACAGTCAGAGCTTAGAGGTATGTGGCAGGTTACTTAACCTCTCTGGGCTGCATTTCTTACCTGTAAAATGGTGGTGACAATTAAGGAGACCAGATGTCCCAGTTTGCCTGACACAGCCCTCATACATATCTTTGTCTTGCTGCTCTATTTTGTTGACTGTTCCCCCCTACCTTCACCTTCAAAAGTGTCCTGATTTAAACAATAAATTCTATGGTTACCCTAATAACAATAGAACCCTCTTCACATGGGTATTGTGAGAATGCAATGAATGCCATAGCTCTTTGAATAGTTCAAATGTTAGCTGTCATCATTCCCATTTAGATCTGAACTCATTATTGAGATAGGGCCATAGTCAACTGGAATTCGTTTCCAGGGTGATGTGGTTGGGGTTTGAGACTTAGAAAACATATCAGAGGACTTTTCCATCCTTCCAGTCCTCAGGCTACAAGCCTGGGGACAGGGACCAAGGTTAGGACTGCTCTTCCTGGGGGCTTGAGAGAGACCCTTGTCCTCCCTCTCTCTCTTGCTGTAGGTCAGTAAACAACTCTTAGAGGTACCTTATGCAGACGCCTTCTCTTGAGCCTACAACATGGAAATGGACCTGTTTTCTCCATCCTCTTTATCAGATCACCACAGCCTGGAAGGTCTTTAATAAAAGTTCTAGATGTTACTTTTCCACAAAACAAAGGGTCAAGTCTTTTTCAGTATCATACCCATGGAATCACTCTGGATTCATGCTTCAAACCCAGGTCTCCATGAAACAAGGTTTTGCTAGGCCACCTAGAGTGAACAGGGGTATGTCATCCTCTGACAGGCCTGGGACCCTGAAGGCTGATGACCTTGAAAGCCCCCCTAACCAAGGCTGACCTGGACTCTGCCAGCCAGTGCCATCCACATTCCCCTTGGGCTCCCACAACCAGGGGTCCCAGGGGTTTCACAAATCACCACCATCTCTTGGTTTCAAGTTGGGCAATGTTTTCCTTGGGTAATGGGGAGGACAGATGCCAATTGAAAACCCTCAATAACTGCCTTGGCAGAACTCAGCCTTGACACTCTGTCCCGTGTCCACTTGTCCTTTTCTGTGTATTCGGTAAAGTCCTTTTGCTCAAATTCCAATAGACATGGACCTCTTCCAGCTCTCAAAGGTCACAGAAGATAAGCAACCATGGGAAACATTCAGACTCAGTCCGAAAAACAAATGAGAAGGAGTCAGAGATGAGCCAAGCAAGCAGTGTATAGAAAGTCCTTGGGCAGCTAAGGAAACAAAGCTGCTGGACGTTAGCTGTGTGGTGCTTGGATTGTCTGCCGCACAAGGAGGAAACATTGCCTTCCCCTTGCCTTTGAATTAAAAGACGGTAGATAGAATCAAGTGGTGGGGAGTGGGTGGCCAGCAATCACTTACCTACATAATGGGAGATTAGGTGACCCCATGAAATGCACAGATAGTCCCAGAAGGGTAGAGTTAGCAACCAGGGACAAGTGTCATGACCAAAGGGCCCAACATCCTAATTTCACAGATGAGGACACTGAGGCCCTGGGGTGCCCAAATGGGCACAGCTGGAGGAGACCGAGCTGGAGCTGAAGCCATCCACCATTGAGAGTTCATCAAGGGCTTCTGTGCTATGAAATTCCTTAACTGGGGGCCAGTCACTGCCAACTACCAGCCACGTGACCTTGGACAGGCCCCTGAACTTGAGGGCCTTGGGAGCCTCTGGTTCCTTATCTGTCTGCTGAGGCCATGGGACTGTATGATCTTGGAGCTGCCTTCCAGAAACAACATTCCAAGATGCTCTGTTCCCCTTCCAGTCCAAGAGACGGCACTGAGTGGCCTCCCAGCCAGCAGGCGCTTGTATCTTCCAGGGTCTCAGCAGGAGTGGGATTTTTGCCATGGTGGCAGGATAGAGGACGCTGGGATGCCTAGCCTTCTAAGCTAGTGGCTCTTTCCCTTTGACTGGATGATTCCTTCCACAGCCACTTGTCTATGACACCCACCATTGCCCATCCCCACCCTAAGGCCTCATACCTAAGAGGGGGTGCAGGGAAATGGAGCGGGGGGCACCTGCGGGCACCATGACCCCAGGATGACCGTCTGGCCTCCCCCTGCCCCTCAGTTTCTTCATCTGTATACTGGAGATAATAGTGCCCACCTCAAGGGATTGTAGTGAAATTCAATGAAATAGAATGTGTAGAGCCTGGCACTCGGTAAGGGTTATCTACGCGGAAGCCGTTATTATTTTGGCTATTGCATACATATCTCTCCAACACACACAGAAAAGTCCCTCCCTTTCCAGACCCTGACAAGAACGGGAGTTGCTGAATTTTAGCTGAGGGAGCAACAGCAGGATTAGCCGCTCTGTACCAAGAGAACTTCTAACTCCCTTTGAAAAGGGCCCACCCCGAGCCTTCCGGAAAAAACGTTGTTTTCCCCGACGGCAGTGATTCCTATGTAGCCACAGTCAGGGGCACCACGGCCCCAGAATTTCCCTTTCACCGCAGACTCAGACTCCATTTCCTTCTCCCTGTTCCACTGGGACTGGGTCCAGTGGCACGACGTCGTGGCCCACCATGTCATCGTCACTCCCCTGTCAACAGAAGCTCCCAGTGGAAAGAGGAAAACGAACCTCTAAACCATGTCTCTGCCCCTATCACATTGATGCTGAGGCTGCAGTTGTGGCTTGCGCCCTTCCCTGCCAGTCTGGGCAGCCTGACCTTCTAGGCATCGCGTGGTCCAGAGCACATCGCCAGGCTCCTCACACCTGCAGCACATTAGCAAAACTGGCTGGTTGGGGCTCTGCTCCCATCCTCTCCCTGCCTAGACCAAAGTGCCAATTTGCAGAGTTAAGAGGAACTCTGCCCCTAGCCCTGATTTTAATTAGGGACAGATGCAACCTGCAAGGTTCGGAGGCACTGTTTCCCTAAACCCAGACCAAATGTGTTTGGGTGGCCAAGCCTGGTAATCCTAACAGAAGATTATGTACACCACTGGGCTGCAGAAGGACCTTTTTTTTTTTTTCCTGTGGTCTTTCAGCAAATGTCCACTCCGGAAGACACACAGGGAAAGTAGAGACCCACATGCATCAGAGTGAAAAATGCCCAATGAATGAAAATGGTTTCCATTGGTGATGTACCCAAATACAGGGTAACCCCCAAATAACACAATCCCCACTTTCCTAATGAGGTGAATTTTAAACACTTTTTTTGCCAACTCAATAGGAATCAAAACCACAGTGGCTTAGGGTAGAGGGGTTGGGGGCTGACTGGAAAGGGGCCAGAGGGAACTTTCTGGACTGTTGGAGATATTTGTCAGAACTCATCAAACTGTACTCTTAAGATCTATGCATTTTTACGACTGCAAATTCTACCTCAAAAAATTTTAGGAAAATGAATGAAATAATCAGCTATCTGCTTATAATATTTAACTTAATCATTTCGTTGCATAGTTACAAGCATATACAAATAACATATTAAGTGATTAATGTTACTCTTTCCATTCTCACGTTTCACAAAATCATTTTATTCAAATGTGTGTCTTTTGAGATCAGTCATTACTAAGCGACTTTTTCAGTCAACAGTATGTCATCTTCAATTCTTCTAATTTATGTGAATGCAGAACTTTTTGAATCCATGTCTGATACTGTTTGATGCTGAAGTTTTGTTTTTTGTTGTTTTTTTTTAAGATTTTATTTATTTATTCATTTATCCCCCCCTTGCTGCTTGTGCTCGCTGGGTCAGCTAACCACGCCATGCAGGCGGGCTTGCCTTCACCAGGAGGCCCCAGGAACCGAACCCGGGGCCTCCCATATGGTAAACAGGAGCCCTACTGATTGAGCCACAGCCGCTTCCCTGATGCTGAAGTTTTATGGCAAGACACAAATGCCAGTTTGCATAACATTGCAGCGTTTTCATTTGTCTTATAAGTGAATAGTCACGACCCCTACTACATAACCCACTTTGGTATTGCTTTCTAAAATAAGCTTTAAAATATTTATGCAACAGTTGCCCCCGAGGAATAACACCAAATCTGCAGGAAATGGCACTGCCTCCTTCCCATTGGTTCCTTCTGGTGACTTCTGAAAGCATCCAAACCAACACTGAATGAAGCCATTTAGGTTGTGTGTCTTCCCCAAATTTTGTGGTTCAAATAAAGTGATTGAGAGAATCCATATAATGAGAGATTTTTTAAAGAACAGTAATGCTACGCAGCACTTTGTTTCCTAAAAGCTAATTTGGAAAATAAATCTTTGCTTATTTTCAAGCATGTGTAGTAAATCCTGAAAGGTGTTCAGATAAAGATACAATGGGGATTGATTTGGTAAAGTTGGGGGAGCCTTATTTTACATTTCATTATGAAAAGATTAACACTGTTATCTTAAGTTAAACATTTCTTCATGTAAAAACTTGACATCATATTCCCTGCTATGAATGAGAAGTCAAAACTTTCTTGAATAAGTTCAGACACACAATATTTTACTCAAGGTTATTAAAGGCGGGAGAGCGCTTTGTTGAAACAGATTATTCTGGTTGGAAATGAAATTGTAAACACAATCCTAATTCATGAATCACTCGGTATTAATTTTGTGGCCTGACCGTAAGCCCTGTTCAGTCTTCAGATCCAATGTAATTTTTTCAACAATTCCTCAATTTAGGCATCAAAAATAATGTTTCTTAAATAAATCACCTTGGAAGACCACACACACTGGTTTTGTTTTGTTTTGTTTTTAATGTTACTTTTGCTCAGAACTATTTCCATTGCTGTCAGGGATCACGTAGAAGCAAAATCAGACGACTCAGCAAGAGTTTATTGGGCATATAAGTTCCTTCATGGCCCAGGCAGTGGCTTTCCAACTTTTTTTTTTTTTTCCCCTGGTAGCAAAGCCTGGTTTTAAATGACATCATATGTGATTGATGCTCTAGTTGGAGCAGAGATGGGAATCAAAGTAGTTCCACTGGATGCCCTTCGCCTTCTTTACAGTGCCTTCTAAGGGATTTTTCAGCACTTGGGTGCACCGTGGAATAAAGTTTGAAAACCACCAGCAGTGCAACATACATATGCTGGATTTCAGAAGACCTGAGTTCAAAACATGACTCCGTTATTACTTTTTTTTTTTTTTTTTTAACTTTATTTTTAAAGAAGTTTTAGATTACAGAAAAGTTACATCGAAAACATAGGGGATTCCCATATACCCCACCCCTCCCCCTCTCACATTTTCTCCTGTGAATAACATCTTACATGAGTGTGGTACATTTGTTACAACTGATGGACAAATATTGAAGCATTGCTACTAACCATGGTCTTTAGTTGACATTATGGTTTACACTTTGCACTGCACAATTTTATAGGTTTTGACAGAATGTATAATGGCCTGTATCCATCATTGCAAAATCATGCAGAACAATTCCAATGCCCTAAAAATGCCCTATGTTCCACCTATTCTTCTCTCCTCCTCCCCTTGGAACCTCTGGTAACCACTATCTTTATGTCAATGTTATAAGTTCTTCCGATTCTACAATAATAATGTCTACTTTGGTCCATGGTTGCATTCCCTCTTTGTGTTTGTCAATTCCTCGATCTTGAGGATTTGGGCCTCCAGTACTTCTTGACTCTGATTTTGGGCAGGTGACTTGCTCTGCGTCTTAGTTTTCTCATGTGAATAAAGAGCATCGATGTCTGAGAGAGCTGCTGTAAAGTTGTTTGTAAATGTGCTTGGGGAACTATGAAGTGCAAGTTAACTTTGTTCCTTTCCTATGAAGTTTCCTAGTCACATCTCATATGCATGTTGTATACCATCTCATCTCAATTATTTAGGGACTTAGGATCCACACTTCATATTATTTGGTTCTCTTCATGTTACAGCTTCTACCTTTCAGCTTTTCAGTCCTTGTCCACTGGAGAATGGATGAGGGAAAATAGTTAAGTTTGGGCTCTACAATAAGAAAGGACTCTTGGGACTGATCACTCTGATGGATGTCCTTTGATTTGCAGGTAAGCCAAGAGAAGGGAAATTGCTCCTTCCAGAAAAACCCAACCCCATGCATCATCCCTCAAGAACAAGAAAATATCTTCCACACAATATTTGCTTTTTTCACAAAGTCTGGAAGAAAAGTGTTGGTAAGAATTTGCTTACTGATTGGGGTAATGTGCATGGTTCTCACTAGGAAGCCAAATCTAAAATAAGGGGCCAGTGTTCTGGTTGGAATTGATTACTTCTCAAATCTGATTTTAATCAAGTGACTCATCAAGTCATAAGGACTGTGGTCAACTCCTATTTTTCAGCCTGAAGTTTCCATCGAAGTGTTAACTTTACATCCCAAACTCAAGTGCCTGGGAAAGGCTAAGCCTTTGAAATCTTTCAAGCACAAAGTAAAAAGTTTCTACAACTAGTTTGAGTCTAAACAAGAGTGAAGGTTCTTTGGGAAACCTTTTGACAGTATCTACTAAAACTAACCATTTGTGTACCTTATGACCCTGCAATTCCACTCCTAGGTATATCCCCAGGAGAATTAAGTACTTGTTTCCCCCAAAGACATGGACAAGAATGTCCACAGATGTGTTATTTATAATTGCCCCAAACTGTAGACAACCCAAATGTCCATCAACAGGAGAATGAGTAATGAAATGGTAGTATATCCATATAGTGGACTATTACACAGCAATGAAAAATAAATGACTGCTACATATAGCAACAAGAATGAATCTCACAAACATAACACTGAGCAAAAGAAGACAGAAACAAAAGGATACATATTGTAAGATTTCTGTTAGAAAAAGTTCAAAAATAGGCAAAATTAATCTATGGTGAATAGATTTCAGGATAGTGGTTACTTTGTGGGGAGATATTGGCTGAAAAGGGGATTGAGGGGAGCCTGCTGAGATGCTGGAAATGTTCTACATCTTAGATCTGGGTGGTGACTCATGGGGTGTAAACATGGAAAGATTTATAGGGATGGACACTTGCGATTTGTTCTATTTACTATATATAAGTTATATCTGTTTTTAATTTTTTTAAGTGTGACAGTATTGAAGATAAAATCATAAATCTTTTCCAAAGACTCCTTTCCTCACATAGCTGGTTTTATTTCTTTAGCTCCTTATTTCAGCCTCTGCACTTTCCACTTCAGCTCTGGTCCCACATTTATTGCTTCCTTCCTCACTCCCTTCTCCTACAGTAAAAGTAGAACTGTTTGCCACATGGAAGGCCTGGATTTTTTTTTTACTTCACATCATGCTGATGATACATCTATTTTTAAAAGCCCTTAGAATTTAAAAGCCTTAGATAGAATGATAGATATCTAGTTATTTAATAGATAGAACTCTGTGTCTGGCTGAAAATTTTTACCTCAGACATGAAACATCATGAAGGTATATATATTCATTTTGGGCCTTATAATACAAAAGAGAAGAATTCCTCTTTTGTAACTTAAATTTGGAAATTAAATTTCTATAAGTAACTCGTGTTTCCTTGGGCAAGAGTCCTATGACTTCCTGCTCTCTAATCTGGCCTGACGAAAAAATGGACATGAAAGTGTATTTGCCACTCACTGCACAGGCAGAAATTATGTAATGATATGAGAAATACATCTTGGGTTTAAAACTCATAAGAAGAATGCTTTTGGAATATACAAATGTGTTTCTTCTTAAAAAGAATTGTTTCTCCCTGTGAAATTCCATTTTTGCGGGGTAGGGCAAACCAATGAGCAGCTTCCTCTTAGTTGCTTAAATGGTTGCCTGAATCAAAGACATGCTCTGGGGCCAAGCAGGAAATCGCTAAGGTGCCCTCTGGTGGCCGGAAGGAATGATTTCCTCTGCCTGGAATTACCTTAGTTGCCAGGAAAATAAATAGACGCACGTGGAGTCCGCTGTGCTATAAATTGCTGTGGATTTGTCTCTGTTCTTAAGAGCATTTGACAACTCTCTGATTTTTCCTTCTCAGGACTGTGAAAAGCCAGGAATTTCTTGCCTAACAATGCATTGTAACCTTAGTGCTCTTGCTAAAGAAGAAAGCCGTACCATAGATGTTTACATGCTGCTGAACACGGAAATATTGAAGAAGGTAAGTCTTGAGGAACTGCGCTCTCGGGGTTCATTTAAAAACATTTGAACTGGTTTCTTCATCACACTCTGGCTGCCCCATTTAAAACTTTCCTGACAAGTGCCTTTTGTAAATTCTGCTGCTAGAAGATTGCCAGGGGAAGGATACCAGACCCCTTGGTACTCAAAGTGTGGTCCAAGGACCCAGCAGTACCTGGGAACTTATTGGAACTGCAGACTGTTGAGCTCCATCCCAGACTTGCTGGATCAGAATCTTCAGTTTAACAACCTCCCCAGGTGTTTTGTTTGCACATTTAAGTTTCTCACCCATAAGCTTTCATCAGAATAACCTGAAGCTCTTGTTAAAACACAAATTCCTGGGGTGGAGTCTGAGAGTCCACCTTTCTGCAAGCTCCCAGGTGATGATAATGCTGATGGTCTGGGGACATTTTAGATCAGGGATTAGTAAACTTTTTTGTAAAGGGCTAGATATTTTAGGCTTTGCAGACCGTATGTCTGTTGCAGCTACTCAACTCTACCACTGTGTCATGAAAGTAGCCATAGACAGTGCTCAAACCAATGGGTGTGACAGTGTTCCAATAAAACTTTATTTACAAAAACAGACAGGGGCCAGATTTGGCCCATAAGTTGTAGTTTGCTGACCCCTGCTTTAGATGGCACCTTGTTTCAGTGAGGTCCAACTTTTCAGCCTCAGGTCACTCTGCCATTAGGAGTTTATCAAAAGTCATCATTAAAAAATAGCTTAGTGAATTGGTGATCCTTGAAGAATCTTACAGACTTACCATGATTTATTTTAAGATGAGAACTGCTGAGTATGAGAGACCAGTTCCAAGAAGATGCTATACAAATAATTACATATGAAGACAAAACCAAATATGGGTGTTAGCCACAGAGATTCTATTTATCTTCCTTTGGAAAGACTAAATGTGTTAGTCCATTCAACCCCATTAGCATGTGAATGAATATGCTTAGAAAAGCCATTCCATGGTTTGTTTTGTTTTAAACTCGGCATGTCAGTAACACATTGACCAGAGAACATGCCAGCACTCGGGGATACAGGATGTTTTTACGCACTTTCTACTTGTAACTGTTGCAGCTCTCTCTCACCCATGGATATCTGTGCCTAGCTTTGGTTTCCCTGGTTTGCTTTGGGAGGAAACTGGTTTGGGGCAAACTGGGCTTGCACGGCAATGCTTCCCTGTTGCGCCTCTCCCTTTAAAAAGCACAGTATTGGGAGAGAACCAGGAATGAATTAGAGCCCAAGTGGCCAGGCAGTGATTCCAGAAGAGGGTCTAGAAGCCCCGAGTCACTGGAAGTGCCTTTCTGTTTGGGTCCCCCAGGTGGGGTATGTGACTCTGCATACCTACCCATCCTGTCCATCTTCTTGACAGATGGCAATGCTGACAGCTTTACCTCCTGTGCCACATGGGCTACTGCTGACAGAGCCCTGATTATTCCGCTGATAGTGGGAGGCCGTCTGATTCCTCCTTCACCCTCAGGTGGCTGCTGCTTGCCCTTCAGTCATCTGTGCTTCCTTGCACAACCTCAAGCCTTCCTTGTGCCCAGCTCTGTGACCTGGTCCTTTTGCACCTGCCTCTCAGTGGTGACCCTTTGCCAAGGAGCCTGACCCACTGACTGCCATCCCCATGGACCATCCAGCTCAGTGGAGCCCCATGCAAGAGAGCTGCAAGTGGAGGGCCGTCATGTGGGCATCAGAGGATCATTCTCTGAGTGCCATTCCGGCAGGAAGCAGCAGAAATTTCAGGTTCAGGGGAAAGCCTAGAGTGACGCTGGCCTGAACGCCAGAGAGGGCCCCAGCTGCTCAAGGAGCTTGGAATGCAGTGTGGGTTCCCCCTGCAGCCAGCCGAGACCTCCCTCGGGGAGCTGAGGACAGGATGGCTCTGGAGCCGGCGTGGGGAGCGGTGCCAGCCTTGTGGTTTGCCTGGGCCTCCAGTTGTGTTTATTTTCCTTTTGACCCCAAGGTCTGGCCCCAGACGAGGGAATTTGAGGTTTTATTGTCTTGGCCTTAACATGTTTTCATTTGAAACATGGGATCAGAATTTTTAAATCATCAGAGGATTCAGATTTCTTTGAAAGTGTTCTTCCAGACCCTAAGGCTTTCTTCACTTCGCTAGCTACATCCACGGGGGGCCTGGCCTGTGCCGGGTGCCGCCTCGGGCTGGCCTTTAACTTTCACAGTTATTCTTTTTATTTTATCATCATCCTCATCCAAGATTATGATGATTATTAATATCCCAATATTGAAAATGCATAACACATAAAACCACAAATTTACCAAACTGATAAATTGGTAAAAAAAAAATTATTTGCATACAAAATTATTTCCTGCCTAATGTGCATTAGCTAGAGCAAGTCATTTGAATGGCATGCTTCCCAGAAGCATTTGAAATATCTTCTGTTATTGTTTAGGAAACAAACAACTTGTCCATAGCTCCCAGGTAAACTATGCAAAGTGGTCATCCCAGAAAGGTCTTTGTGGAGATGAGCAGAGGTCCCCTTGAGACTGTTTTCTATAGGGAGAGTTCGCCACTTTCTTCGTTTTCGGTAGATGTAGCCAGGAGTGGGGCAAAGCTGGCATCTAAGTACAGACCTCCTTGCATGACAAACACACTGAGTAAAAGTGGTTGACACACTGGGAAGGACCGTGCAGCCAGAGCCCCAGCCACCCCCCAGGGTGGGGTGCCAAATGTGGACTGCCGAGCATGTGTGGTTGCTTGCTGTATTAGCCAAAGGCGTGCTGATGCAAAGGACCAGAACTCTGTTGGCTTTTATAAAGGGTATTTATTTGGGGTAGAAGCTTACAATCATAAGGCCATAAAGCGTAAGTTACTTCCCTCACCAACGTCTGTTGCCACATGTTGGAGCAGGGTGGCTGCCGGTCTCTGCAAGGGTTCAGGCTTCCTCTTCCTCCTCAGGCTCCATGGTCCCAGCTTCTTCTGATCTCATCTGTAGGCTGGCATAAGGCTTGTCTCTCTCCCCGGGGATCGTTTCTTTCTGGGCTTTCTCAGCTGTTCAGGGTTCTAGTCTCTTCAGCTGCAGACTATCAGGTGAACGGCTCAGCTATCTTCCCAGAGCTCCAGCATCCAAAACTAAGCTCTCTGTGTTCTCCTTCTCTGTGTATTTACTTCTCTGTCTTTGACTGAGTATCTGTACATAGCCCACAAGGGGGCAGGGGGCAGGGACTCAAACCGAGTTGCCCTTATGACGTGGTCAAATAAAAGCCCTAATCTTGATTTAATAAAGTAAAAGTGAAACCTCTGAATCTAATGCAATCTAATATGCCCAGAGGAACAGAGCAGTTTACAAACACAATCCAGCATCTATTTTTGGAATTCATAAACAATGCCAAACTGCCACACCTGCCCTTTGTTTCCACCATGGAAGCCAGGCTGCTTCTCCACTCAGCAATCAGTGCATCTCCATCTGTACCCCTGGCTCGAGGTGCTGGCCCTTCCCTAGGTCATAGTTTTGCCAGCCCCTGTCTCTTTCCAAATTCTTTCTCATGCCTGCCTTGGAGCCATTTTCTGATCATTTGGATCAGTGGCTTTGAATGTGAGTGCACGCCAAGGCTACTGACTACCTCTGGCTGGTGAACTCTTCCTGAATCTTAGATGTGCCCCCTGCCTGGTCCCCTCTCTCCTTAGGCCATTGCTTCTTACATCCACATTTACAATTTATAGGCCAGATGCCTCCCCCTTTCTCATCTCTCCATCAGTACCTCCTTTCAATGTTAAATAGCTTTGCTCCCAAAACAACTTCATCTAAGACCAAAAAAAAGAGAAGAGTTAAAGGTACCTCGTGTGGAGGATTTGAGGGTTGTGGTCAGAACACGAAGATGCTTAAAAAATGTAAACCAGATGCCTTCTAGGGAATGACAGGCCTGGATTTGCTGTACTTAATTAAACAGCTTTATTTATTCTCAACTCTTTGTGAACATGTCAATATCAGTATCCAGGTATCTTACATCTTACCACTTGCAAACCAAAGCACACAAGCTTGCGTGCATTAATGACTGGCAGACTCCATGGTTTTTCAGCGTCCTCCAGGATATGAGAGAATTCTCAAGAGAAAGGCTGTGTGCTGGCTGCGTGATATGGGTGCCTTGGATGGAGAGGAGTAAATTTTTTTCTTCCTTTGTCTGGTCTACATGGAATCTTAGAAGTTCAGTTCTGCCTGGTACCTCGAGGCCCAGCCATTGTCACTGTTGGAAAAATCTTACAACAAACTGTGTGGTTTTCTCCACAGGACAGTTCGTCTGTCATCCAGTTCATGACCCGAGCCAAGGTGAAGGTGGATCCTGACCTGAGGGTGGTGGAAATAGCCAATGGGAACCCAGAAGAGATGACGGTGAGTCACCCCCACCCCCACCTCTTGGGAACAGCCCTCTCCAGAGGGTGAGGGAAGCTGGGTGACCTGGGTGACTTGGAGCTGGAATCTGAGAGTCTGTGGTAGGCCCAGGCACATCCTGCCTTGGCTTCCACATCCCCGTGTGGAACTTCTGAGGTTTGCTGCTGTTGTGATAGCACTGTTCTTTAGGATGCCATCATTAAGTGAAAATTCCCTGCTATGGCCTGCCAAAAGGAAAATAGTCTGTAAGTACCCTTGACAGGGCTTGGATTTCCACTCTGAAGCCAAGACTATTTTTATCTTTCTCAGACCTTTCCCTAAAACCTCGTCTGCCTTCCCAATCACATTGCACCATGGATAAACATGGGGTGCTTGAAAGCAAGTGGTTTGAAGGACTTGCAGAAGTCACAGCCAAATAATCAAGCCTTAGAAACTTCTCTTTCCTTCTCTACATAACCCCCTTGTTATCTCTGAAGTGGATGGAGTTGGCATTCAGGCCTCAGAGACTTGGGAGGGTGCAGAAAACCACGAGGCTTGGATATGGGGACGTAGGAGAGCGTCTGGAGGGAAAGCCTGGCCTTGGAATTTTACTGTTGGTTTTTATTGTTCTAGGGAAAAAAAGTTCATTGTTTGCCACCCACACCTCAGGTCCTAGGTGAATAGAGAGCAGGAGCAGTAGCATATGAGCTGCTTTTGCCAATACGCTGTGCAATCCATTTTTTCTGGAATTTACCTTCTCCTCAAGGGAGACTTAACCCTCTCTTAGAAGAGTCAACATTCTATGGCAAATTTATAAAAAGTAATGAATTGGTAAAGATTATTTACTTACAAAGAAAAGATGGTTTACTTACTTTCAGATAACAATGGAGACGCCTATCTAAATGGCAGGACAAGGATGGGACCGAGGCCCACTTTTATGGGAATTGGTTGGGAAGGGTTCACATAGAAAATAAATCCTGGGGTCTTGCTCCCTTTTTTGGTGAGCAAGAGACAAGAGCATCAGCTAGTAGTCCAGAATCAATAGGAATCCCCCGAATTGGTGTGAGATGTTAAAGCTGCCCAAAGGATCAGGCATGGCACACTCAATGCAGCAAGGAAATGTCAAACATGGATCTTTTACTGCTCTGTTCACTCCAGAAATTGTCCAAGCAATAACTTTAATAATAGAACTCGAATGGAATAAAATGACACTGGAGTCCTTCACTACTTAAGGTCAATTCTTCTGGCAGGTTAAATATTTGGAGTTGGCTTTTGTCTTTTCCTCCCTGCCTTTTGGCCATTTCACTGCTAATTCAAACTTTCACCAGGGGAGAGAAAGAGAGGCTGTTTGCTCCTCATTGTTACAGCTCTGTTAAAAAGTTTTATAGAAAGAAATACTTGCCTAACACGAACTGTTTGGAATGTGCCAGAAGTGGGTAGAGTTCTCATATAAAAGCTAGTGGAAATAATGAACAGGTCTCCTACAGGTGGAATCCCTTGTATAGATGAAAATATACATATATATCACTGGGAACATTGCCTTCTACTAGAAAACTAGACTGTAGGATCCAGGAAAACATCACTTAATATCCTGTTTTTGGCTTCTGAGTCATCTGTTCTCTCCCAAAATACCATTTCCATTAATTACTGTTTCACTTTGAGCATTAGGGTGATATTTTCATTATCTAGAATTCTGGGGAAGAAACTTTTAACTGATTTCTTTTCTGTGCTCCTAAGAAAAAATTAGCACACGTTGGAATCTGAGAATGCCCCCTTCACCCACCTTTCCGTGACTGTGCCTTTTCAATCCATGAGCTAAGACGAACTTCTATAATCTGTTCTCAACTTTTCTAGCAGAAAAAAAATAATCTCTTGAGTAGGAGGTTTTCCTTTTTAGAACAAACAGTCTTCCGTGCATGTTTGTTCTGAATGGCCTGGATCTCTGTCAGCCGTCAGTCTGGAGGGGAATTTCCAGAAAGGCTAGCCACCAAATTTAAATCAGGCAAAATTTCACAAGATTTTAGCTTAGGCACCAAATAGTTCTGGCCTTAGAATGAACAGGAAATGTCCTTGCACCTGGTATTGACCAGTTAAGGGAGAGAAGAGGAAAACAGTACCCAGATTTTTAACCACACAAAATGTACATGGTGGTAAATTTAACTGATAGGAAAATTCAATCATTTTCCTGTAATTCTTTGTGGGTTTTTTTATCTTTAGGCAGTGAAATAGACAGTGCTTTCCAGAGACTTTGGGTGATTACATAGAAATAGTAGATTCTTGAGGCATTTGCCTTGTTTAATAATAAACAGATTTAGGGTACTCTCCAGGTGAGGTGGCAGCTTATAGGCAAGGCCAACCACAGAAAACTTACCTGGCTTGGTACAGATGCAAACCTGAAAATTCCAGGTGAGACCTCTGCAACTGCAGAACTGAGGTGCTGGTGGCCAGGTGCCAGTGATTTGCTAAATTTCAAAATTCAGGACAAATCTTCTTATTTTTCAAGGAGTGAAGTGGGTGGAGGGCAGGTGGAGAAAAATGGACAAGGATCCCCAGAAATTATAAGGATTAGGAACAAGGGGAACGTAGCACATCACGCCCTGGGAAGCTGGCCTTTGTAAAGAAAAGAAATTCATTCCAGAGAGAAGTGAGAGTGTGCTGCGTGAATAGGCAGCCATGATTAGGCATCAGAAGACACTGAGGGGGCTTTAACTGGTCCCCGTGTAGGCCAGTGGGGCTCCTAGATGAGGACAAAGGCTCAGTAAGTCCCCCATATTTAAAGTAGAACTACCAACAGCTGAAACCCAAAATTCCCCAGAAGAAACCAAGAGTCTACAGAATCAGCCCTGCTACCTCGAGCCACTGTCCCAGACCCCCTTCTCAGTCTAGATGAGAAGCCTGCATGAATTACACAAGGAACCTATTCTCGTGATATTTTTAAATAGCGGAATCTATGCAAAAAGTCATTCCAGGGGGTGTGCGGCGGCCGCTCTGCGGGCAGGCGCGGGCCCGGAGGCAGCGGGACGCTCCGTCGTCCCGCGCCCGCCGCCGCTGTGATTGGGCGGACGATGGCGCTGGGCGGATGGAAATGCTAATGACAGTCTCCAAATTCGCCTCCATCTGTACCATGGGCGCCAATGCCTCGGCATTAGAGAAAGAGATTGGTCCAGAACAGTTTCCAGTCAACGAGCACTATTTCGGATTAGTCAATAGCTTTTTGACAACTACATGCAGCAGGATGCCCATGAGTTTTTAAATTATCTGCTAAATACAATTGCTGATATCTTACAAGAAGAGAGAAAGCAGGAGAGACAGAATGGCCGGGCACCGAATGGCGACGTTGACAGTGAAAACAGCAGCACACCGGACCCAACGTGGGTCCATGAGATTTTTCAGGAAACATTGACGAATGAAACCAGATGTCTTACTTGTGAAACTATAAGCAGCAAAGATGAAGATTTTTTAGACCTTTCTGTTGACGTGGAACAAAACACATCAATTACCCACTGCTTAAGGGGTTTTAGCAACACAGAAACCCTCTGCAGTGAGTACAAATATTACTGTGAAGAGTGTCGCAGCAAACAGGAAGCACACAAACGGATGAAAGTTAAAAAACTGCCCATGATTCTAGCGCTACACCTGAAGAGATTTAAATACATGGATCAACTTCATCGATATACAAAACTTTCTTACCGGGTAGTTTTTCCTTTAGAACTTCGTCTGTTTAATACTTCAGGAGATTTAACAAATCCTGACAGAATGTATGACCTGGTTGCTGTTGTGGTTCGCTGTGGAAGTGTTATATTGCAATAGTTAAGAGTCATGACTTTTGGTTGTTGTTTGATGACGACATTGTAGAAAAAATAGATGCACAAGCTGTTGAAGAATTCTACGGGTTGACATCAGATATCTCAAAGAACTCTGAGTCTGGTTACATCCTTTTCTATCAGTCTTGGGACTGAATGGGGAACTGTGATGAAGAGATACTTTCTGCCTCATTTCTTCTCTGGTTGTTTTGGAAAGGATCAAGCACTGATTTTTCAAGAAAAGAGAAATGCAGGAAGCTCAAGGGGCAGTAGCTCACTTTGCACACAATAAAGCAAAGACTGTGGGTTGACCAGCCCTTCTATCATGGTAGTTGATTTATTTGCTCAGGTATCATGCTGTCCGTGCAGTTCCATACATATCCAAGAAGAAGACTTCACTTTCATAACATACTACTCTTGATACTTTCTTTCAAGATGCTTCATTAAAGGTTCTCTCCTGAAGTTTTACCTGGGAGCTGGGAGGCTACGGCGCTTGGGCTCTGGCTCTTCAGTTGATTTAACTGTGTGACTTTGGGCAAGTCACTTAACCTCTCTGTGCTTCAGTCTCCCTCTCTCGTAAAATGGGAGTAATACCTACCTCACAGGGTTGTTGTGGGGATTAATTAGATATAATGTCTGTAAAGCATTTAAAGTTCTTGAAGAAGGCGCTATATAAATACAAAATAATATCTATTAAAGTTGGTTTATTTGTGAAAAAAAAAAAAAGTCATTCCACAAATATGTAGCCTGGTGAATAAGTAGATCGTTGCCATGTGGAGCAGGCAGCAGGCTTGGACCTTAGGTGCCAGCAGGAGAGACTGGCTCTATTGCACGTCAGCAGAATCAGAATGGTTGGAAGAATATCTGGCAGCTCTCAGAATTGCCAAGAAGGCTGGAGAACTGGACTGAGGAAAAAGAGGAGTCAAGGAACCTGAGGAGCCGGGACTTCAGGCTGCATCAGGCTACAGGAAGAGCCTGCTGGGATTCTGGGCCACCACAGCAGCCCCTGGACACTAAACACAGCTGTCCTTGGCTTCTCTCCACCTCTGGCTCTGGAGTTGGGCAGAAGCCTCTCACTGGCTGAGGGTAGGTCCCTTCCCAGTACCCTGGCCACCGGGTGACCTCTGAAAAAGTAGATCGCTGGCATTTTCATCTCTAGTAATATAGAAGGTAGGAAGGACCTTCTTTTTGCCTTACCCTGAGATTCACATGGGGAAGGATACCCCAGCCTGAGAAAGAGAGGCAGTTTAAATCCTGGGCTGCTGATAAGTGACAAATGTCCCCTCCAATGTGCTTCTCTAATATCAGGGATCAGTGTTGGGCCAGCCACGCTCTGGCTTTTCTTGGGGCTCCCATCTGAAGCAGTCTTTGCTCAGTCATTCAGACCACTTTTTTGGAGGCAACTTCCCGGGCAAGCAGTAACCTTAATGAGAGATCATGAAAATCTTTGTCCAAAGATGGCTAAGGAGTGTTTCTGCCTTTTGTTTTGTTCTGTCTTAAGAAGTAACGTGCTTGACTGGGTGATGTCTGTTCGCTGGTTTGACAGGGCACGTGTTTGGGGCCCTTTCTAAAGCTTCTGCTGTGGGGACCATCTGTCCAGAGAGGCATTC
The DNA here is from genome assembly GCA_026826555.1 of Tolypeutes matacus. Taxonomy (NCBI): domain Eukaryota; kingdom Metazoa; phylum Chordata; class Mammalia; order Cingulata; family Chlamyphoridae; genus Tolypeutes; species Tolypeutes matacus. Next base: position 5,285,529 of record JAKSZT010053846.1, read on the forward strand.
ACTTCACGCTCGGAGCCCACTGCCTTCAGCCGTGATTTCCCTTTCCCTGAGGTGTACGGTTCTGATTGGAAGAAGAAACCAGAGATTCCGCCGTGCGTTCCCCTCACTCGTGGGCCCCTTCCTCATGGGAATGAAGGATGTGCCTCTGATACATATGTGGGGAGAAGAAATGGCTTACCCCAGATTGCAGTGGCCGAGGCACAGAGAGCACCCAGAAAGCTCGACTCCTAGCATGGCTTTCCTTGGTTTTCCTGAGTGTGGTCACTCAGTCACGTAGGAAGGCACCGAACTTCTTGGGTGAAAGGGACTGGGTAGATGCAAAGGTGTCCAGTCTGCAGAGGAAATCACTGACTTGTTGTAAGGATCTCTGTTAAAGCCACCCAGGGACCCATGAAGCCCAGCGAGCTCCCCTCAGCTCAGTTGGGGCTTTCCCTTCTGGGTGAGAACATTTCCCAGACCAGAGCTTTGTGACTGCAGCCATGCCTTCACTTCCGAGTAAACCTACCCAGTCGAGCATTCATTGATCAGGACAGAAATTTCCAGTTTTATTTTCTCTGGAGCCATCTAGATGTAATTCCCAGTCTTGGCCCTTTCAAGAAGTCAATCCTGGTCTTTGGTGCCTTTTCTTCTGTTACTAGGGAACAGTTCAACTCCCCTTTGGAGTCAGAAAACCTGGGTTCAAATCTCATCTCTCCCATTCCTAAATGTGACTTTAGGTGTCTGGTAAGCTCCATTAACCTCAATTCCCTCATCTGTGAAATGGGAACTCTGCTCTCTACCTCCTGGAGTTGTTGAGAAGTTTCAGTGATACTAGTGTGAAGCCCCTAGAAGAATGGCTGACATACCGTAGATGCCCAATGCACTACAGCATTTCAGTAAGCCTCCCCATACACGAATTGCCCCTTCACTCTTCTCCTACCACTGCTCCCAGCCAAAGATGCAAGCTGGGGTGTCTCAACCAGAGGGACATAATCTAACGTGGTAAAGAAAACATCCCAAAAGATGCCATTCATAGTTTTTTGTTGTTGTGTTGCTTCTCGTGCAAAGTTTACAGTTTTTACTGTCACTAAATAGATTGTGACTTGTTCTTTACTGTTATGTGGCCAATTTCAGTTAAAATTATATTCTTTAAGTTCCATGCGACCTTGAATCTCAAGTTATATTGAGATGTAGGATGAAGAGGAGACACTCTGGGAGGTCTTCACCACCCTTATCCTGTACCATCATCAAAAGATGGTGGGTGGGCCCTTCACCTCCCCACCATCCCTATGTGTTGGATGGGAGCAAGAATTAAGCTCTGACCATCAGAAATTGAGAAAATTCCAGTATGTTTTGCCAAGCATATGGATTCCTATTTACTAATGATCATCATTTGCTTATTCATTTGGTGACTATTACTGAGGGCTTCCTATTGAGGATGAGGTACTGTCCTGGGCACTGGAGACAATAAGGAACAAAATAGGCATGGTCCCTGCCCCCACAGAGCTGACCGTGAGGTGACAGGCAGTAAACAAGGAAGCAAAGAAAATGTTTTATTTCAAATTGAGATTAGTGCCATGAGAGACTAGCAGGGAGAACCTGCTTTTGATCAAGGGGGTCAAGGAATGGTTCTCCAAGGAAGCTGAGACCTGAACCTGGAGGATGAAAGAAATTAGCTTGCCAAGAAAGAGTGTCCCAGATGCAGGGAGAGCTACATGAATACCAGGCAGCTTGGCATGTTCAAGGCACTGATCGAAGGCCAGAGCAACAGGAACCTAATGAGCAGTGAAGAGAGTGGCGAGACATAGGCAAGGTCCAGACCAAAAGACTAGTGGGTAGGTACAAGGGGAAGCCATTGATACTTCCATTTGGGACAACCCAATGTATGTTCTTTAAATAAATCACTGACTGCTAAGTAGGCAGTGAATTATAGGGGACAAGGGTGGAAATAAAGAGGCCAGTTAGATGGCTGTGACTTTCACCTGGCAAGATATGATGGTGATGGAGGAGACAGAGAAAAGTGGCAGGTAGATTTACATCAGTAAATGGTTGTAGCAATTGTGCTGGGAATAGGCAGGAGTTGGGAGAGATTCAATGACATCGCAGCATGCAGCCCCTTGCATGATGCATCCACATGGGCGTCCAGTTATTGGTACCTGACATTTCAGAAGGAGATGCCCAAGAGGATGAACCAAATGAAAAAGGCACCTCCCCTTCCCCCAAATTCTCAAGAACCAGGTTTTCAATTTACTCTAAATCAATGATCTCCAATAGTCATCATTATTGCCTTCATCGTCTTCATCATCATTATTCCTAAGCAGCAGAACCCATTTCTAAACTGAAATGTGCTTCGATTGAATCAGGGGTGGGGTACCTGAAATTCCTTCAATTCATTTCCTCGTTTTCCTTTGGTGGGCTCTGCATCCCCTCCCTGAACCCCAGGACTCTTTGTATCCCAGGAAAACCACTGCTGTAGAAGTCTGGTTGATTTAATTCTTTTCACTAGACACTAATTGTACTCCAAGAAGTATGAATGAGACAAAATCTTACCCTCAAGTCTCCCACAGCCTAGTGGGGGCACCAGACAGATAATACACACACACACACCTGTAGCACAGTATGGTCCTATGCTGAGAATACCCGTGCTGATGAGATAAGGGCAGGCTCCATGGAAAGTGACCCCTGAACAAGTACTGAAGGAATTCTTCAGGCAGAAAAGGGAAGATCAAGCATTTTGGATGAAGTCAGATGGCACCTTAAATTGGATTCTCAAAGAAACAGATCCTGAGATGAGGGAGTGTTTGTGCAATTGGTTTATTGAGGAGGTATTCCCAAGTGACAGAAATGGGGAGGTAGGCTAGGGGGATGGAAGAATGGAAGCAAGGCTAAGATCTCCAGTGAGATCGTAGCCTAAGCCTGATCCCCTGGGGAACTCTGGAGCTCAATAACACATCAGATTTGTCCCTCAGTGAAGCCAGGGAACTGAGTTTCCAGACTCCTGCATCTGTTGGTCACTGGCTAGGGACCACCTCAGAAGGTCATCAACTCCTAGGTATTTCACCCTCTTGATGCACCCTAGGGGAAAGCAGCCTCTAAAAAAATGCAAACCATAGGCGCAAAGAAAAGCATGAAAAGCTAGGGGTTGGGCATACAGAACTAGTTGAGGGGATCCAAGAGGATCTGGGCAGAGAACCAACAGTGCTGGCTACAGATGGAAATATTCTCCACTCAAGCATAGGGCACTCTGCTTAGCATGCACTTCTGTGTCCCGTTTTACTCAAGGACTTCACTGTATTGGATTTTCTTGTTCATATTCAAGTTCCAAGATGTACTGTCACTCTCACATCACCCTGCCCTGTGAACGAGGTATTATTAATTGCATTTTCTGTGGAGGAAACTGAGGCTCTGGGCAGTGAAGCGACCTGCCTGAGGTCCCACAGCTTGTGAATGGAAGTGCCAGGCCTGGCCACCAGGTCTGCCAGTTTGCAAGCTGTGAGTCTTCTCTTATCCCCTGTGCCTCTGAGCTGTGGTGTCCTGGCTGAGCAGGTGGGTGGTACACAGGTGGCCCTCTGTCTTAGATGTGACCATTGGCTCTGATGGCCTCAGAAGTACATCCTGTTCAGTCTTGCTGGCCAGTTGACACTGGAACTCTGCCGGTTGTAGCCTGATCCTTCATCAGATGCACAGCTATGCAATAAAGAGAATTCGCAGTCCTCGGATTGTTTTAGTTGGCTCGGGCTGCCATAGCCAAGTGCCACAAACTGGGTGGCTTAAAACAGCAGAAATTTATCTCACAGTTCTGGCAGCTCGAAGGCCTAAATCAGGGTGTCGGCTGAGGTCCACAGGGCTCTGGTGGTGCCTCGCCAGCAACCCGTGGCATCCTATGGCTTGAGGCATAACTCGATCTCTGCCTCCATCCCGTGGCTGTCGTCTCTGTCTGTCTGTCTCCACAGTCCCTCTACTTACAAGGGCCCCAGTCATGCTGGGTCAAGGGCCCACCCGACTCCAGTGTGACTTCACTTAAGCTTGCTTAATTTCATCCGTAATGGCTCTATTTCCAGTAAGGTCATATTCACAGGGCTGGGGATCAGGACTTAAACATATCTTTTGGGGGGACACAGTTCAATCTAAAACAGGGACCTTTGATAGTTTGAGCTAAAAAAAAAAAAAAAGCTCCATTCCTCTCCTCCCCTTAAAGGGAGGTTGTGGGAAGCAGATGTGGCTCAAGCGATTGAGCTCCCACCTACCGCATAGGGCGTCCCAGGTTCAGTTCCCAGTGCCTCCTGGAGAGGACAAGCAAGACAGCAAGCTGATGTGACAGTCTGGTGCAACAGGCTGGTGCAACGGGCTGGTGTGACAGGTTGGCACAGCGAGCTGACTCAACAAGATGACACAACAAGAGATGCAGGGAAGGGGGGAAAACATAATGGGAGACACAACAAAGCAGGGAGCGGAGGTGGCTCAAGCAATTAGGCACCTCCCTCCCACACGGGAGGTCCCGGGTTCGGTTCCCGGTGCCTCCTAAAAAAAGAAGACAAGCACACAACGAACAGATACAAGGAGCGCAAACAACGAGGGGGTGGGGAGAAATAAATAAAATAAATCTGTTTTTAAAAAAGATCCATGACTAGCAGGAGTCATAGATATAAAACCTCTAGGCACAGTGCCTGGCACCTAGGAAGCACTGAACAAATGCGACCCATTCTTCACAACGAAGGAATTGGCTCTAGCCCATCTCATTCCTCTGCAAATTCTAATGGATCAAGGGATTTCTGAAACCCAGCACCTGGCAGGCAGAGGGCAGGTCAGACATCTCTGTGTATTGTAGCACAGATTTGTAATGTCTATCTTGCCAGATGCACAGTTTATTTTCTGTTCATTTATGTCACTTCCATAAGTCTCCTTGCTCCTCGGATCTGGTATGCTTTCTCAAGACTCTGCTCTGAGAGCAATTTAAGATGGTTCTGCTGAGAACGTTTCTTCCAACCCCCACAATACCTTCTCCCTCCCAGTCCTGCCAACCTCCCCCTACTTATTAGATGTAATCAGAAGCAGGTGGAAACATAAGCTCATCATCCCAGATTTTCTTCTCTTTCCTCTTTTCATGTTACAGAAATTCCTTCCTTCTGTTGAGACTTGCATGTGTCAAGATGTTGTAAGTGATCTTTAGCTGGCCCGGGTTTGGGGTGGGCTGGCCCATCCGTTGCCCCAGCACTGCCAGCCCTCCATCAGCAGAGGACGGAGCAGGTCCCCATCATGGCCACGCTCTCAGGCCTTTGGAGACCTGGGCATGTGTGGCTATTAGAGAAGGCATATTTTCTGTGTTCAAGAACATGAAAGCGGGAAGCGGCTGTGGCTCAATCAGTAGGGCTCCCGTTTACCATATGGGAGGCCCGGGTTCGGTTCCCGGGGTCTCCTGGTGAAGGCAAGCCTGCCCACACGGCGCGGTTAGCTGACCCAGCGAGCACAAGCAGCAAGGGGGGTATAAATGAATAAATAAATAAAATCTTAAAAAAAAAGAACATGAAAGCTTCCAGGAGCGCAGAGGTGAATCCAATGCTGTTATTTAGGTTCGCCAGCTGCCTCGGACTGAGAGTTGGCTCCTGGCCATTCCCTAACGTCAGCTCACCAACCACAGATGCATTTTACTCTGCAGCAGCCGGCAGGCAGGATGCACCGCTTCTGGGTCTGCCGTCACCCCAGCCTGCTGCCTGTCCTCCTCGAAGGCTCAGTCAAGACAAATCTTCATGCTGCTCACTTCCTTATGTTTTACTGGGTAATGCCCAAAGCATAAGCCCTCCAGCTTCAGTGCACTGCCGTGCCATCAACCATCCCTTCACTGATCAGAATGTCTGCCTTCCCCATCTCTTAGCCTCCTTCCACCTCTCCAAAAGCAGCAGACGTCTTTGCATTCTCCATTTTTTTTCTCCTTTCTTATTGGAGACATGGCTTTCTCCTTGGGAAATCACTTCCCTTGCAGCCTTCTTGCTAGGGCTGTCTCTTCCCTTATACCCCTCAATACAGTTCTGCCTTCTAATCCATATTCCTTTTGCAGCTCGAGTGCCCTTTGCAAAATGCAAATCATATCACTGCTTAAAACCCTCTCTTGGCTTCCCACTCCTCTTAAGATAAAGAATACCATTCTTAATGCAGCCTACAGCCCTTCGAATCTCTCCAGCCTCATCTTGAACATTTCCCTGTGGCTTCTAGTTCATTCCGTTTGCTCCAGCCCCGCTAGGTGCTGGCTGTCTCACCCTTGCCAAACTCACCCCTGCCACATGGATTTTGCACATGCCAGTCCCTCTCCCTACCTTCTCCCCTCTCGCTGGTTAATTAACTTCTGCTGACCCTTTAGCACTCGGCTCAAACAGCTCCTCAGAGAACTCTTTCCTGACTCCTGTGCCTTAAGTCACATGATTGTGCACTTACCGCAATTATGAGTTTGCATTTGTTCGTGTTATTGGCCAGCATTCTCTACAATCTAGAAGTTCCATTGGGGCAAAGACTGCCTGTTTTATTCATCAGTGAATCCCCACAATGCCAGGCATGTAGTAGGTGCTACATAACACATTTGCTGAATGGATGGGTGAACGAGTAACCAGGGGAATGGATGGATCGTCAGGACTCTCCCAAAAGACATAACGTTTGCATGCTCCAAGAGACTCCAGCTTCAAATCCAGTCATCTCTTTTGCTGCAGACTGAATCCTATTTCTGCTCCAATATCGTGGCAGAAGGGACGTTTAGTTTATTAATGTGTGCTTTGATGAATCACACAACAAATCTTGTCTTAGATGACAGGAACACATGCATACAAGCCTTTGTTCTGTAAGAATTCACAGTTCACTGCTGTCAGCAGACAGAAAGATACATTGTTACCTTACAGAGTGAGAAGGACTTAGACCTGGGACTATAAAGTGCTAAGGCTGTGATTTTAAAATTAAACTTTGTGGACCGCTGAGTTCCCGTGAGTTGGTTCAGTGGCCGCTACTGGGGCTGGGGTGGGGAAGGTCAGGACTTGGCAAGGGAGGCTGAGTAGCCTGGGCTCTGGCTGCCCACCTTCCTTTCAACCGATCTCCATTTTTCTCTTTTATACATTGGGATGCTACAGTAGGTTTTCTCTGCTAAAAGAACTTAAAAACAGTTTCTCAGAAGAGGGGATGTTAAAGCACGTGTCTCTTGTCAATTTTTTTAAAATTTGGCTTTAAAATGCTCAGTTTGAAAAAAAATGTAAATAGCAAAAAGTAGAAAAGAGAAAAAAAAAATACCCCTAATCTCAGAAACCATCTATTTCCTTTTTAAAGTTCCTCCTACCTTTATCCTGCAAAGTTAACTCTCCAATGTATTAAGTTGATATTCTGCTCTTTTCCACTTAGCATTATAACATTTATCATTTTCCCCATGTTATTACCATGTTTTTAAAAGTATCAAGCTTGGAAACCAGGCAAGAGGATGGCATCATGTCTTTACAGTGGCATGCTGGAACATTCCCTCACCTCTTTCAACTCAACTGTGGTTCATGGACCCAGCAGTTCAGGATGGGATTGCCCGGGAAAGGTTATTTGCAATGTAGAACCTTGGGCACCTATCCCAAAAACACTGATCCAGAGTCTGCATTTGAACAAGATTCCTCATGTGGTTTTTATACACATTAAAATTTGTAAAGCACTGGTCCAACAGGCCTGCCCTAGGATTATCTAACTCTCTAGAGCCCAGATTCTGTAAAGTTGCATATTAAGTATATCACACTGAGAAGTTATAAATGACTTTTGCTAGTGGAGATGCAAATAACTTCTGTCTAGTAGAAATGTAATCCCAAAGGTTATGGTTTATCTCCCTGTAGGGTATTAACCAATTTTGTATCAGACTTAGTAATACAATTTCAGCATTCTTTTTGTCCTGTGACTATACATTCTTTAGCTCCATCTTTGAACTAGCTTTACTCTCCTGCTGATTCCTTCAGTAGTGAACTAAGTAAATCTTTGACATGTGTTCAATGAGTCATGATTTTGAAAATGATACTTTGCCAGCCAGCTTTAAAACCATCATTTTTAATAAGTCTGTAAATGGACCATAATTTACTTAATTATTACCCTGTTATTAAGCATTTTGGATATTTCTAATTTGGCACAAGTAGGCATAATTCTGCTTTGAACATCTTTGAGCATAAGACTTTTTTTGTAGTTTCTATTTCTTGCCTTTGAGTAAATTTTCAAGTACAGAATTCTGGATCAAAGGATATGAACATTTTTAAGATGTGCAACATTGGGGTTTGTCAAATGGAGAAGGATAGAAGGACATTGCCGGTGGCAAAAGCAGCCTACAGAAAAGCAGGAAACCCTTGGTCTTACTGGGGAGATTATCCCAACTAGCTGGGATGTGAATACACGTCATGGGCTGGAGAGGGTGGAAGGGGACCAGACTGTAAAGGTATCCTGAATTAGATACTCAGTATAAAGGGAAGCATTGATAGTGTGAGCTGAGAACTATGTTTTAGAAAGATAACTCTATCAGCCGAGCAGCCTCCCCAAGGCTCCTGAAACAGTGCAGGTGAGAGAAGGCGAGGCTGGAACTTGGGCAGTAGCAATGGGGATGCAGACAAGAGAGGATGGAGAGAAAAGATATTTAGAGAGCTACAGAGCTCCACCAGGATCTCCCAGCTGCTTGATGGTGGAGAAGAGACTGATTGTCAGTGTGTCTTGACTCTCCACCTAGTCTGTGCTGCTTACTGTTCCTTCCTTTGGGTTTTTATCTAAGACGTGACTTCTCAGAACTGCGGGGTACCGATTGTCGCCCACAGATGAGTTTATTAGAGTCGTGATGTGAGGGAACTGGGGCTGCCAAAGCATAAAGCCCACGTCCAAGAAGATGAATCACTAAAATAATCACTAAAAATAATACAAAAGACTAAGCACACATTCCAGGGAAGTGACAGGACATTCTTGGAGAATTTGCCAGACTGAACTGTAGCAGATACTCTGTCTCTGTATCCACACACCAAACCTCCAGTGTGGCTTTGCCAGTGCATTAGTCAGCCAAAGGGGTGCTAATGTGAAACACCAAAAATGGGTTGGTCTTTATAAAGGGTATTTATTTGGGGTAGAAGTCCACAGATACCAGGCCATAAAGCGTAAGTTTCTTCTCTCACCAAAGTCCATTGCCACGTGTTGGAGCAAGACAGCTGCCGATGTTTGTCAGGGTTCAGGCTTCTTGGGTTCCTCTCTTCCCAGGGATGCGTTTCTCTCCGGGCTCAGCTCCTCTGGTTCCTCCACAAGGTCAGCTATAGACTATCAGGTGAACGGCTCGCTTCTCTTCTCCTGAGGCCTTCTCTCCAACATCAAAACTCCAACTTCAGAACTGCTACTCAAAACTGCCTCTCTGTCCTTTGCCTTGCCTTTTATATTCAATTCCCCCACCCACCAAGGGGTGGGGTTCAATGCCCTACTGACATGGCCCAGTCAACACCCTAATCATAACTTAATCATGCCCAGATTAACAGATCAGCTTACAAGCATGATCCAATTATATTTTTGGAATTCATAATTACATCAAACTGCCAAACGGCTATAGCCAGGATGCAGATTTCAGGCACCTTGGGGCAGGCAGCGTCCCTGAGAGGCCATGTGGGTTGTCCCAAGTGACTGGACTTTACAACTCACGCCCACTGAGCTCACAGCCTGTCTCTGTAAATCACTGACAACAAGAAGGTTTAGTGACTTTGATTACAAGGCCACACACCAGGCACTTTCATATAACCAGACCCCCATTTCACAGAGGAGGAAACTGAGAGCAGTGGCTTAATTGCCAACCGAGACCAAGGTTAAAGCCAGGCTCCCACCTCTAATTCTTTCCTTGTGGCCACAGTGCCTCATGGTCCATCTGTCCAAGACACCACGAGAGATTCTGAGGTGGAAGGTGATTTGATTCACAGCTTTGTAGGGGCAAGAACCTGATAAAAAACAGTAGACTTAAGATGACAGATTTTAAAGCCCATACTCAACCCTCCACCTCCCACGTATTCCTCCCTGAGGATTGCCTATTGCCTGAAAAATCACTTTTTGTATATCCCCAAACTAGCAACTACTTCGATGCCCACCATCAATAGAATGGATAAATAAATTAGGGTGTATTTATAGAGTGAAATACCATGTGGCAATCGGAATGAACATGCTGCAACATGAATGAATCTTCTAAACACAATGCTGGGAGAAAAAAGACACAGGAGTTGGCAGTGCCAGTCCATTTATAAAGAGACAAAAGCAGATGAGGCTAATCTAGGCTGTTAGCAGGCAGGAGGCTGTGGATTGTGCCTGGAGCGGGGCTTCTGGGATGCAGGCCACATTCAGTTTCTTGATCTGGGTGCTGGATACATAAGTGCGCAGCATACAGTATGTGAAAATTCAATGAGCTGTACACTTGGGATGTGGGCACTTTGCTTCATGTATGTTCAACTTCAATAAATAGTTTTTAAAAATTAAAAAGTAGCCAACCAAACCAAAAAGCAAAAAAATAAATAAAAAGAATTAAAAAGTAGCCAACCATGGGAAGCGGATGTGGCTCAAGCGATTGAGCCTCCTGCCTACCACGTGGAAGGACCCAGGTTTGGTTCCCGGTGCCTCCTGAGAAGATGAGCAAGACAGCAAGCTGACACGACAAGCTGACACAACAAGAGACACAAGGAGGAAAACATAATGAGAGACACAACAAAGCAGGGACCAGAGGTGGCTTAAGCAATTAGGTGCCTCCCTCCCACAGGGGAGGTCCCAGGTTCAGTTCCCGGTGCCTCCTTTAAAAAAAAAAAAAAAAAAAGGATGATGGGCACACAATGAACAGACACAGCAAATGCAAACAACAAGGGAGGTGGGGAGAAATAAATAAATAAAATAAATCTTAAAAAAAAAAAAAAAAAGTAGCCAACCATGTATAATCTCAAAAAAAATCTTCCTGCCAGCAATGTAGTGGTGATAATAAGGGCACCCTCCGTTGTTTTGTTTTTGTTTTTGTTTTTGTTTTTGTTTTTGTTTTTAAAGATTTTATTTATTATTCATTTATCCCCCCCTTGCTGCTTGTGCTCGCTGGGTCAGCCAACCACGCCGTGCGGGCAGGCTTGCCTTCACCAGGAGGCCCTGGGAACCAAACCCGGGGCCTCCCATATGGTAAACGGGAGCCCTACTGATTGAGCCACAGCCACTTCCCCACCCTCCATTTTTGACAGTAACTCTGCCAGGTGCTGTGCTGAGGGTTCTATGTTTAACATCCCCTTGAACCCTCCAGGGAGGTGCTATTCTACCCCTACTTTGCCCCTGAGATAGCTAAGGCTCAGAAATGTAGAGTGCCTTGCCCAAGGTCACATAGCTAGTGGGTATGGGGTTCTATAGCTGGTTGTCATTGATTAGTCCCTCAGATAAGAAGGAATGGTTTCTGTTCTGCTTGATTTCCCTTGAGATGATGTGTCTGGCTTCAGTATCTGCAGGTGAAACCATGGTAGCTCATGTCCCTCATGGATGATCATCCAACTCCCCACACACTCACACTCCCTCCTACCCCAGCTGTGGGAATGGAGATACTGAGATAGAGATGGGTCATGCTTTCTTTCTGTATTACCAGTAAATTATCCATGTAAGTGACAATCTTTAAAGAGAGTCACCATCAGCCAGGCATTCTGTGATGTGGATGTGGTGGTGACAAGCTCAGATTTGGGGGTTTGGGATCAGCTAAACCTGAGTTCAAATCCTGACTATGCACACCCAGAGAAAATCGCTTGTCCCCGCCACTACTCCATGTCCCCCTCTAAGATGAGCATTGGGAAGCGGATGTGGCTCAAGCGATTGAGCTCCCACCTACCACAAGGGAGGTCCCAGGCTCAGTTCTAAAAAAGGTGAGCAAGACACTGAGCTGGCATGGCAGGCTGGCACAGTGAGGTGGCACAACAAGATGACGCAACAAGGTGACGCAACAAGACACAAGGAGGAAAACATAATGAGAGACAAAACAAAGCAGGGAGTGAAGATGGTTCAAGCAATTAGGCGCCTCCATCCTACATGAGAGGTCCCGGGTTCAGTTCCCAGAGCCTCCTAAAAAAAAGGAAGATAAGCACACAACGACCAGACACAGCAGGTGCAAACAACGAAGGGGTGGGGAGAAATAAATAAATAAAATAAATCTTTTTGTAAAAATGAGTGTTGAATTCCTCATGTGGATTTGACAATAAATTGTGAGAAAATCCCAGAGCCTAGCACAGAGGAGCATTTGATAAACGCTAGCTCCTCACCAGCCCCTTTCCCACCAGCCTTCTGCAATAATAACCCCTCATTATGTTCCTGATAGGCTGGTCATCTAGAGAGGGAGATGGGAGCCAGGCCCTTAGAAGGTAAAAATAAAGAGTGCTGGGCAGTATCAAGTCCACATGCTGTCCATTCACCGCTCGAGGCACTGGGCAAGAGTCAGGACCCCTGGGCTCTGCTGGGCAGTGAGGCTTCCTGGCAGAGCCAGAATAGTAGCTGGGCCTCAAATATTGATAGCTAGCTTTACTTAGGTCTTCCCCAAGGACAGGGTGGGCATTCTAAGGAGATGGCAGTCAAGGCTTGGACAAAAGACCCATTGGGCCAGCCTGTCTGGATGGGATTTTGTCTCTTGCGCACTGAGAAGTTCGAATATGTCAGGGGGAGTCATTTGGCAGTAGAGGACATGATGGACACTTTGAATTCTGTAAAACCAAACTGCATCATGACCAGTGGGGCTGAAGCAGAGCCACGGGGAACTGTCAGTGGCGAGCTGATAAATATTTAGCAATCAGCTCTCTGGCAGAGGGATGGGAGAGCAGTGATTTGTGGTAAACAAATATTGTTAATTGGGAATAAATAAATATTCCCACCGTGGCCCTTTACAAACTACCTTTGTGGTATCGCTGGAGGCGGAGTTGGGAAGCGATGTGCACAACTGGCTTGAAGTTTTTCCCTACATTTACATCACATCACGATATTTATTTTTTTGTTGTTATTAAATATATTTTTAGTATACTTCTTATTTTTTTAAAAAAAGATACTTAGATTACATAGATGTTACATAAAAAATATAGGGGATTCCCACATGCCCCACTCCCTCCCCCTCCCACACTTTCCCACATTAACAACATCCTTCATTAGTGTGGGACATTTGTTACAATTGAACACATTGGAGCATTGCCATTAAGTATGGATTATAGTTTACATTGTAGTTGACACTCTCTCCTGCACAATTTTGAGAGTTATGACAAGATATATAATGGCCTGTATCTGTCATTCCAATGTCATTCAGGACAATTCCCAAGTCCCGAAAATGCCCCCATATTGCACCTATTTTCCCCTCTTCCTCCCCTCAGAACCTCCCGTGGCTACTGCCTCCACATCAGGCTGATCTTTCAAGAATCAGAGCTTGGATTCCAAGTGGCTTTTCAGAGCCTGGCGAAAGAGTCATCAGCCCCAAACGATGGAATCCATATTTTAGTAATAACAGCCTCAAGTTCCCTCCAAATGCCAAGCACGGGCTCTGGGTGCTTCCGGTTGGGAAACGTCTTCACTCTTGCCTTCCCTCCTAGGTGATCTTCGAGGCCTTGCACAACCTGGAGCCCCGTGGCTACGTGGTGGGGTGGATCATCGCCATAAGTTTGCTGGTGGGAATCCTCATCTTCCTGCTGCTAGCTGTGCTGCTCTGGAAGGTGAGTCTGGTGATCTCAGGCCCCCATGGGGTCCCCACCCAAGGATGCCCGGCGCTCCTGCCTCTCCAGGGTTAGAGCACCTTGGGAGAGGTTTCCTGGTGGGAGCTTCCTTCAGGGTGCATATCAAGGGGAAGGCAGTGTCCCCTTCATGCAGGGAATGGACTCTTGGCCCCTCTTGAAGACATTCACAACTGAGCACTGGACCACTTTAGAGGGACAGCAAACATCTCACCCCCATTGTCTCTTTTTTTTAAAAGATTTATTTTATTTATTTATTCCTACCCCCTTATTGTTTGCATTTTGCTGTCTGTTCGTTGTGTGCTCGTCTTCCTTTTCTTTTAAAAGGCACCGGGAGCCGAACCTGGGACCTCCCATGTGGGAGGGAGGTGCCTAATCACTTGAGCCACCTCCGCTCCCTCCTTTGTTGTGTCTCTTATTATGTTTTTCCTCCTTGTTGCGTCATCTTGTTGCTTCATCTCGCCGCGCCAGCCTGTCATGTCAGCTCACTGTCTTGCTCATCTTCTTTAGGAGGCACCAGAAACCGAACCTGGGACCTCTCATGTGGTAGACAGGAGGTCAGTCACTTGAGCCACATCCGCTTTCCCCCCATTGTCTCTTATCTTCCCTGACACTGTTACCACTTGTCCTAAAAAAGGGTGGTGGGAGCCTAACTCCAAAACAGAAGCGTGAGGAGTAACAGCTGGGAATAGGGTGCTTTACTGTTTACCTGAAGAAAGAGCAAGAACTGCAGAGCAATTCTATTTTCTTTTCCCCTGTGGAATTTCAGTATGTTTTCTGCCTGCAGGACTCGGGGAACTGGAATGGGCTCCAGGTTTACAGTACTGCCTGGGGAGCTTCATCCTAAGTTCCCCCAACCTCACAGTGGTTCACTTGTGGGTGACCCAGGGTATAGTTTTGCCAACACCTCCTTCACCAGGTAACACCTAACTCATCTTCATCTTGCTTCAAGCAAGGATCCCCTCTCCAAGTATAGGATGGTTTCTTTGCTTCACACTCTCCTCTCTGAGATCTGGAGTCCTTTGATTTCAGAGCCTCTTTATTCTTACTGATGGTATTATTCTCTGATGAAGGTCCGTCTCCTCCACTGGACCACGTGGCATTCCAGGTGAGTGGGGAACACGTCTATTCTTGTTTCCTCGGAGTCCCCAGCTGCTGTAACAGCTCCAGGGGCCATCACTGAATCTTTCTCACACCGAAGCCCATGTTTTCCAGTGTTCTGGATTTCAGATGTAGATGGGAACAGCCTCTTAAATTATTATGGATGGATGTTTTAAACTCAAATGCTTGATTGCTTTGGGATTATAAGATAATGTGTATTTATTAGACAAACATGTTAACATATCAATAAGAGAAAAAAAAATACTGTAAAACACCCAGAAATAACAACCTGCTTCTCTCCATATATATATATATACATGAACCTGGAATAAGTGTCAACTTATTTTTGAACAGTATGTACATTATATTTTCTAGTAATCAATATATTTTCAGGTGAAGTACCTCTAAAGTTAAAGCAATGGGTCCAATTACTAATCAGGAAAAAATAGTATAAATATACTTCAGAGTGAGAATTCTGGAAACACAGGGAAAAGAGTGTTTACTGTACATTTTTTCAGATGACCACGATTGGACTGATTACTTTAAATTTAGAGATACGTCCCTTTAAAAGGTGTCTGGACGTTGAAGAGAAATATATTGAGCATATTACTTGAAAAGAAGTGTATTAGTTTGCCAGAGAGGTGCTGATGCAAAGTACCAGAAATCTTTTGGCTTTTATAAAGGGTATTTATTGGGGGTAGAAGCTTACAGTCACAAGGCCCTAAAGAGTCCAACTCAAAGTTGGTTCCTCACGAAAGTAAATGCCACGTGTTGAAGCAAGATGGTTGCTGATCTCTGCAAGGGTTCAGCCTTCCTCTCTCTCAGCCACAGGCTGACATAGGGCTCGTCTCTCTTCCGGGGCCACAGGGTCAAAGTTCTCTCCTTTTCCGTGTTACGACAAAGTTCTCTCCTCTGACATCTATGGAGCTCTTTTTCTTTTCTCATGTATCTTCTGTGTCTTCTTGAGTGCGTGTTTACATAGCCCACCAAGGGGGCGGGGACTTGACCTGAGTTGCACCCTACTGACGTGGTCGAATCAAAGCCCTAATCTTAACCTAATGGAATCAAAGACACCTCAGCTGAATCTAATACAATCAAGGGGTATCACACCCAGAGGAACAGACCAGTTTACAAACATAATCTCTCTTCTTACAATTCATACATAATCTCAAACTGCCACAATAAGTTTACATTATCTTCCCAGGCTTTGGGAGTGTCCAGGTCCTATTTTGCAGCCTATTTTTCACGGAACACAATGCTGAGAACGCTTTCCGTGTTGTTAAAGGTCCAATCCCAGTGCTGTCTTAAGGCTGCAAAACGTAGCTTTCTTCTCTGCAGTCGCTCATCCAGGGTGACACGCTGATGGTGAAATTTAGGTGGCTCCCAGCTTCACACTTCTTTTAACGGTGCTTGAGTGAATATATTTAGAGCCAGATCTTTACGCAAATCCTTCATTAAGTTCTTAGGATGAAACCCTAGAAATAGAACTATCGAGTCAAAAGGAACGCTTATTCTAAGACTTTTATTACATCTTGCAAATTGCCCTCTGGGAAGGTTATACCGATTCACCCTCCCACAAACAGTGTATCAGAAGCACACGCGTTCCAGTATATTTCCCAACAGTGCATTTAACGTCTTTTTTTTTTTTTTTTAATCTGACAGTTAATTGTTTGTTTAATCCAAATTGCCATATAGAGACTTAATTCTCCCTTTTTGCTCCCTCTGCTCAACTCTACGTCCTTCCTGTTGAGACTGTGTGTGGGAAACAAGCCCGGTGCGGTATTTGGGATCTGAAAAGACGGGCTTCTCGCTGAGCCCTATAGGTTTTGTTTTGTGTGTGCGCCTGTGTACTTGTGTGTGTGTGCTTGTTAATTCCTTCTGCCTGTACGTGTACTCTTGAAATTGGAGGTGAGGCCATCCTCCGTGGCTGGGCGTATGGGACCAGACAGGGACACGGAATGGGGAGCGTGGCAGTCACGCCCTCCTTCTGGGTACCCCACGTGACTCTGCCACTCCAGCGTCTTCCCTTTCCATTGCACATGCTCCAGCCTCCCTCTGCCAGACATGTCTCAACTCTGCTTCTGCTGTGTTTGTTTAAAGTGTAGCTGCTGAAGGGGGCTGTCATGGTATGGCCATGGCCCTGAGGTCACCCGGCTGTGGTCCAAAAAGCCAGGACCTGAGAGGACAGGTGTGGACATCTGCTGTGACCTAGGAGAAAGGGCAGGGTCGCAGCAGACAAGGGGCGCACCAGGCACCTTAGCCCAGACAAGAAAAGAGGCATCTGAAATCACTTTGGAGGAGCTATTGAATGAGGTTGCTTGAGCCGGAGAGCTTTGCTAGGGAAGTGGATGTGGCTCGAGTGATTGGGCTTCCATCTACCATATGGGAGGACCCGGGTTCAATCCCCACACCTCCTGGTAAAGGCGTGCAGGCAAGCCAGGCCTGTGTAGCAAGCCACGCATCAAGATGATGACACAACAAAAGAGAGGGGCAGGAGAGTCAAGGTGAGACACGCCAGAAACCAGGAACTGAGGTGGCGCAAGTGACAGGGCGCCGCTCTCCCATATCAGAGGTCTCTAGGATCGAATCCCGGTGAAGCCTGGGGGAGAAAAATGAGAAGAGAAGGGGGAAAAAAAAGAAACAGACACAAGGTCATCCAGCAAATGGGTACAGACAGCAAGCAGGGGGAGTGGGGTAGGAAAAAAAAAAAAGCTTTGCTAGTAGTCATGGAGAGCAATATTTCCTTTTAATTCACATTGATTGGACACTTGCTATGAACCAAACCGAGCTAGGCACTGGGATGCAAAAATGAATATGACCCTTCCCTGTCCTTGAGCACCTCACCGTCTAGCACGTAGACCTCAAAACATAGGGGAGGGTGATGAGAGCTGTGGACCAACTGCTCTGGAAACTGAGGCGCCTCAGGTCCCCACCCTGCCGCGGGGGGATTGAAGAGCTGTAGCCGGTGTGAGAGGTGAGAGCACGGGCTGTGGGGGGCTGACCGCTGTGGATTGGGATCCTGGCTCTGGCATGTGCCAGCTGTGTAGCCTTAGGCAAGTCACCCACCCTCTGGGACCCTCTAGGTGGAGAACACATTTAGCTTGATGTGCAGAGGTCACGCAGGCACGTGGAAGCCCCCGATGAAAGTCTGAGGCCGCTTCCCAAATGAGATGTCATTCAAGTCTGACCTCGGAATTCGGTTTGCGTTTTCCAGGCAGGAAAGGGCAGGTGCATGATCTGCCCAGAGACAGATTCAGAACAGGAAATGAGAAGGCATGCAGGGTTTGTGGAGAGCAGCTTGTGAGGTGGGTCACGGGAGGGAGTCAGGGACCGAAAAGGAGTTTCTCTGCTGTGGTAGTGAAGGACCCCGCTGAGGACGGTCGCGGGAGGTTTGTAAGCCGGACCAGAGCTGAGTTTCAAGAGAGAGTTCTGGTGACTGTGGGAGGAAGGGGGTGGGAGGGAGGGGACCAAGTTAGAAAAGGCAGGATTTGGTGGCTATTGGACTTGAAAAAGGGTAGCAGTCTCTCCCTCTTTTTTAGCTTAGGAAATGGCTGGGGGCTTCTCAACAGCGGGGGAAGGCAGGACTCAAAGTAATTTGGGGAGAGGAAGCAGTTGGTGTTGGACTCTCTGAGCAGGTGGTGCCTGCAGGAGAGCGAGCTGGGCTGAGCTCACTCCCAGTCACTCCAAGCTTGCAGAAGAAAAGTCAACAGAACACTTCCATCACCTCACTGGCCTGAGCAGCTTTCTCTTCAGTGCTGACCGTATTTATCTCTGGCATCACAGAAGTGAGTTTTTTTCTAGTTGCAAGAAAGCAAATCCATTCACAGCCACTTAAGCAAAAAAGAAAGAGAGACTCCTAAGGATGCACAGACACTCGTAGATCCCAAAGGACAGTGTGCATCCAGACCTGGAAAATTTCCAGAAATCAAGGTAGCCACTCTTTCTCCTCCCGCCCTCATCAGCCCCTTATCTCTCCACACCTACCTTACTCTTTTCCCAAGGCAGATCAGCTTTCTCCACTGTTCCCTGCACACAATAGAAGGTGGGTGCCCCCAGTCCCTCCAAGTTTACATCTCAGTGACTCCTAGTCACAGACTGCTCAGCTACCTCTGATTCCTAATTCCACATTTCTGGGAGACAGAATACAGTTGGCCCAGCTGGAGTCAAATGTCCACTCCTGTCAACAAGGCAGGGAGTTGGCAGGGAGAAAATCCGGCTGGTCTAGCTCAGGTCATATATATATCCAATTGATCGGCACAGCTAAGACTAGAATGGGGGAGAAAGACTCAGAATGGGGTCTATGGTAGCAGTCACTCTCAGGAAAGAGGGAAAACAGACAGATACCCCAAAGGCATCCATCCTAGCAGGATTTCATGCCCGTTAGTGGTGCTGCTGCCTAAATTGTAGGCTTGTGCCAGTTAGCCACTGCTGCATAACAAACTGCCCCAAAATTGAGAGGCTTAAAACAACCGTTAAATTATATCTCACAAATGTATGGGTCAGGAATTCGAGAAAGGCTTGCCTGGATGATTCTTCTACTCCACATGACATTGAGTGGGGTCATTTAGTGGTATTTAGCTGGTGGCTGGTCTGGTCTGAAGAATAGGCCTGGTGCCTTGGCAGGGCCAGCTGGAAGGTGGGACTGAGTTGAACCCCCTCCCTCTGCATGGAGATCCATGTCCTCTCCATGTGGTCCTTCTGTCAGTGGTCTGCCTTTGTACAAACGACTCAGGCTCCAAAAGACCATGGCCAAAGTTGCCCATTGTCTTAAAGCTTAGCCCAGACCTGGCACGGCTTTGCCACCACCGTACTCTGTTGGTCAAAGCAGTCACCTGCCAGCCCAGATCAAAGGGGAAGGGAAATAAACCCTGCCTCTCAATGGGAGGAGTGACAAGGGGTTTGTGGGCATCTTTTATCTGCCACAATCATGATGTTCCAGAAATATGGGCAAAATCTTTATCTTTTCTTTGAAAGTCGCAATTAAAAAGGAGGAAGAGTCGCCTAACTAGAAGTTCTGTTCTGTTTTTTATAGTAGATGAAATCTCATCTCTCTTCCACAGTGTCATAGATAGAATCACAATTGAGCTCCTTTAGGGAAAAAAAAGTAAATCTTGATGCAACTTGCATGCCATAGTCAGAAGTCTTTTAAGGTGAAACTGTAAGGCACCAAGGAACTTGCTTGGCATAGGTGATTTCTTTATGCCTAAGACTTCAACTACAGAGCTCTCTTATCAACTCTGATTCCTATGTCGATACCCTAAGAATCAGGCATTACGTACAATGAGCAGAGGATCCAGTATCCCCCTGGACAGTCAGAAATCTGATTAATGGGCCCACAGACCAGCTAATATTTGACTTGTAGGGGAGGTCGTCATGGTCTGGCTTATTCCCATATTACTTTATGTAGTTCCCTCCACTCCTTTCAATGGAAAGGCCACCGAGTGGCACTCAGTTGTCACTGCTGGCAGGGAACACTCCACTGTGGACATTTGAGGATGACAGGTAACATTCAACTCTTCTTTCCTTTAAAGAGCGCCCACACCTCTTGAATTGCCCTTCCAAGTAGCTCTCGACGCTGCTACTAGCTACGGCCCTGCCATCTGAGCCCTGCCATCTAAGCCGAGGAGCCAGGCATGGTTGTTCCCCAAAGCGTGTCATGGGAACACAAACCATTATGTGGTACTGACAACTGCACAAAGCAGCTAGCTGTGCTTAGTGCCCTGTGCCACCAACTCCTGGGTGCTACCCACAACCCCTGATTACATCCAGAGCTGAACCCCAGGCTCCCCGCCCGTGCTCCCAGCCCTCCCACCTCCTCCTCTGCCTCTGCCGCTCCCCGAGGACCTTCCAGGAGGCCCAGCCTCTGGCATCTCAGGCAGTCTCTCCTGCTCGGCGGCAGCAGACCCTGGCTCCGGCACAAAATCCACAACCAAGGCCCCCGAGCTAACCAGACACTTCTTCAAATGCTGAAATGGATCCTAATTGGCTTTCCCAAAGCCGGGATGTTAGCAGACACTGGGAGCCATCATGTAAATTTTATGTACGAGGGTTACCATAGCCTGCCAAACCACCATGCAAGAAGAAAACTTTGAAATATGAAGCTCTTTTAAAGAGGGGGGGGGATCCAAATGAGTCCCCTCTCCTTTCATTTGCCTCTTGACTGGGTTTGAAGATGCCTGGACCCGGTGCCTCCTCAAGACAGTCGTGAAGGCCTGTTTATGAGGAGAAAGTTTCACTCTTCAGGGGTACAGTAGGGATAGAAACTTCATATATGACTTTAAGAAGCACCTTCAATTCGTTAAGCCAGACTTTGAGTCACATAGAAAGAGAGTGAAGGTGCTGGGGTGGTTTTCCCCCCACCTTCCCTCATTTAGGACCCAAACACACATTACAAACTCTCTCTCTCCCCCTCCCTCCCTCCCTCTCCTTCTTCCTCTCTCCCACCCTCCCTCTCTCCCTCCCTCTCTCTCTCCCCCTTTCTCCCTCTCTTGCAGTGTGCCAAAACACAGGCCACCCTCCCCTACTGCTTTCAGGCAAGGATCCTCTCCCCCTCTTTCTTCTCCCTCCTATTTGCCCCTTTTGCAAACTGAGATGGCTGGAGCAGAGAGAGATGCCATAGCTTTGCCAAGCCCTTTTCTTTTCTAAGAAGGCCTGGAGCTTGTTTGCTTGTCCCTCTCACCGGCGGTGGAGAGTCAGGCTGTAGAGTGAGTTTGCCACCCCTCAGAAAAGGGTTTCCACAAACTGCTGTGAGCTGGAGATGTTCCAAGAGGCTGCTGCTTTAGAGCTGGCTGTGGGCTCGTGGTTTTTATTTGACTTCTGTCCTCAAACAAATGCTTAGAGAAATATATCTGTGAAATGGCTCAGGAAAATGGGTAAGGTTTGACAGCCCCTCCAAAGGTCATGGAAGTACCACCTTCCCTCCAAGCCAGGCTTTTCTGGACCCATCCTTGCTTCTCCTCCAGAGAAAAAGAAAATGCACAAGCACACGCTCTCTCACACACACACTATCACTCACTCACACACACACACATCCCTCACAGTTTGAGAATTAAAACCATGTGCCAACGACATTCAGTGGGGATTTGTTTATGTTTGGAAATAAATATTGGGCTGGTGGAGCACTGTTGACATCACACGACAGAGACATGCTATGTAAACAGTCAAGTAACTGAAGAGACCAATAAACATAAGGCCCTGAGTTAATCCAAAGAAGGAGAGTATCTGAGGACTTGGGAGAAGCAACCAAAGGCAGGGAGACCCTGTGCCACAAAGTCATCCAGCCTGTCCCTCACTCACCCCGAAGTGGGGCGGGAAGGAGGAGACTGGTGACTTATGCAGCACCTGCCTAATTAGGGCTAATCACGGGAAATCTGTTTCCCTATGAGATTTCTGGCAGGTTTCCACAGACGTTTATACCAGGAAATTGTGTGATTCTGTCAGGGGGGTTCAGGAGCTGCTGAGGGGGCTTCAGACCCCCATCAGGACCATCCCAGACACAAAAAAAAGCATGCAGCATCCTCAGCTTGTCGTGGAGTGAAGCCTGGCTTGAGCCTCTCCTCCTCTTGCCCCTCAAGGAGCAAAGCAAGCCCTGGAAGATTCCAGAAAAGGTACCAGGAAAACACTGACTCCATTGGATTGGAAGATAGTGTGAGGCTGCTGAGGTTCCAGCTCAAACTCGTCACTAATCATCGTCCAGCACCCTCAGTGTGGGCTTGCTGAGAAGCAAAAACTAGCTTTGCCCCTCACTTCTCAAAGGTTTCCCCCAAAGTACCTATGAGGCCTAGTGAGAGTGGACCAAGGGGGGCCTGCTGCAGAAGAGAAATGTCTTCCACTTTATCTGTTTTTTTTTTTTTTTTAAGATTTATTTACTTACTTTTATCCATTTTTACCCCCTACCTCCCCCCATTTTTTGCTGTTTCTGTGTCCATTTGCTGGGCAGTTCTCTGTGTCTGTTTCCTGCCCTCTTTTTTCATCCTTCTCCTCCTGTCTTCACTGGGATTCGATCCTCGGAATCTCCGATGTGGGAGAGAGGCGTCCTACCACCTGCACCCCCTAAGTTTCTGGTTTTTTGATGCGTCTCGTCTTGGCTCTCCCTTGTGTCACTCCCCTGTTACGTCATCATCTTGCCGCACGGCTTGGCAGGGCCTGACGGCACACCCACATGCGGGACCTGGAGGACTCACCTGCTTGTGGGGCCTGATGGTGTACCCGTGCATGGGGCCTGGTGGCCAGTGCATCTTATATATTTTTTCTTTTTTTCTTTTTAGTCAGAGGTCCCGGGGATCGAACCCAGGTCCCTCCATATAAGGAGACGGATACCCAACCACCCGTGCCACATCCGTCCCCCTGCTATATCTCTTAAGGTTGACCACAGATACCCAGAGTTACAGTCATTTCCCATACAGGATGGTCATATAATAAATTAGGCTTGGTTTATCATCAGCATTCTAAAAACCAGACCTAGGGAGAAAAACTAGGTCTGGGGACACATGCATGGTTTCTAATATAGCAAATGTTTACCCTACCCTGATTATCACAAAATCAGGACAGCGAGAATATTCAGAACCATTTTATCTTAATTGCTAAGAATGTTGAATTCTACTTTATAATAAACCTGTGCATTAACATCAACATTGAAAACTCTATTTTCCAAAAATGTTCCAAAAAAATCTTTGAGAAAAATTGACACTGGACAAGGATGCTGAGGAATGAACCCCCTAGGTGTGAGTGCTGGGGTCATGGTTGTGTCCCCCACAGCCTGCAGCCCCGAGTTTACTTTGGGGACCAACAGAAAAAGCCATCATCCTGTTTCAGGGCTGGAAGAGGTCTGACGGTGCCATCAGCCTCTTGGGCAAAGACAGACATCAGGGCTCACAGCCGGAATATGACCTGCCCTGTGGCACAGGGACAGTTAGTTGGAGCTGGAGCAGTAACCAGGACCCTGGTCTCCTTATGCCACGTCTCTTCTGTACACCTCTTCTGAGCAGGTCCACTTGGTTCCAGGCAGGCCTGTATGACACAATTATTTGGGGAACCAATACTTGGTAAACTCAGGGCTGTGAGCTTTGAGATCTGTATCAAAAACCAAAATCAGGCTCTTAAAAGGGTAACATTGTCCTTTTTCTGGAACAGAATTAATTTTATCATGTAAGAAGCAATATTGGGCCACCATCTTTGTGCAAACTAGAAAATAACACCGCTAGTTTTAAAAAGAAGGAAAAAAGTAAAATTTCTTTACTTCTGTCAAAAAATTCGTATAATCAACTGATTTTGTTAGAACAAGACACTCTACTGCCCTCTGTTGGAAAATGGTCCCAATAAACATACAGATCTATGGTATCTGCCCTGGGTGGCACCCCCTTATATGCAGTGTGCAGCCTGCACTGCTGTACAGCATTCCCAAATTTGATACTCCTAGACATGAGAGTCAGTCATATTTTGAGAAATGGTCTTTGGGCTCCAAAGAAGGATGGACAACAGTGGCAAGTCCAGCTTCCCATCTGGGGGATTATGTGCAGGTTGTGTTAGCTGCAGTACCCTTGAGACCATGCCGTGCTGCAAGTGGGGGCAGAGTCTGCAAGGCCATTTCTGAGGGCATCTCTTTAGTCACTGCTCGGGCAGGGGGATGATTTTCAGGCCAAATGCAGATACCCGATGGCAGCAGTGACTGCCAAAGCCTGACACACCTGGCAAGCAAGAAGACAAACCTGTAGCTGGCTCCAGGACAGGCGAAAGGGCCTACACCGTGGACTTTGCAGGCCACACTTCCAGGAGACTATGGCCATGAATGGGTGCCATTCGCCACCTCTGGCCAATTCAGGGGAACCCAGGTGCAAACCTTCCCTTCCCTGTTGGTGAGTCAAGAGGAGGACAGTGTGTGAGTTCACCATGAGTCAGGGTACTAACCACAATTTACTTTATCACTGAGAAAGACCCTAAAAGCAGAAATGAGGCAGACACCCTGAGGACTCTCAGCCCTCCAATGATATGCCCATTCATTCTGCAAATATTTATTAGGCACTTGCTTTGTGCAGAGGCCTTTGCCAAGCAGGAAGGATATGGTGGAGAACAAGACAGACTGGGGAACCGAGAATCACCCTAAGACAATGCAGCAGGTGTTATTGTAGGGGCCGCCAGCCCAGGGGTCCCCCAGCCTGGGGGTGGAGAGACGAGATACACAGCCCTGGAAGCTGAGCAGGTCTGGCCAGGCAGGCAAGGGGATGAAAAGCAGCCCAGAGATGTCAAGACCAGCAATGAGGAAACACAGCTCCCCTTTGCATGTGGGGAACAGCAAGGAGTTACTGCCTTAAGGGAGCGGGAATGTTGCAAGGGGCTTCCACCACTGAGTGGTTTGTAGGAATTTACACTGTGTCACCACCCAGCTAGGCCCAGGAATCAGTAAAAAAAAAAAAAAAAAAACCTGTGGTCTCAGGATCAGAAGACAAAGCCTCACTTCCCGTTTCTTTTGGTTTAGAGCAATTTGAATGTTTCATTTGGTTTTCTCTTTTGAGGATATGTGTTACGATTTCCGAAACCATTTTCCCCTTTTAATCGAAGAATGCCAGAAGGAGAGGGGATCTCAGAAGACATCACTTAGGGGAAGGCCTTATTTGGTGCAGGAGGAAGTTGAGGCCCCAGAGGCCCAGGGACTGGCCCCAGGAGAGGGCAGGGCAAGGCCGGGACCCCAGGTTTCTGATGCCAAGCCATCAAGTTCTGCCCACACGCCTCATGCACACTACATCTCTTTAACCAGCGCTTTTACGATGGCGAGAAGTGTTTTGTTATCTAGGTATTTATGCCTTCGTCTTTAACAAACCACCCCTCAGTTCAGTGGCTTGATTTGGGGACCTTAATCTATCTTGTTCTTCTTGGGAGTGAGAGTCAACCAAGAGAGAAGAATTCTCCCAGCAACCCTGCTAGACCCGGGATGGAAAAGGGAGGGCATGGCAACTTTTCCTCCATACTATTGTCTAGCCTGTCTTCTCAAACAGGGTAGGACCATTAAACCCTGGGCTGAGTGCTGGGTGGAGCTCACTGTTAGAAAGGTAGACCATTTCTCTGGCACTTGCTGCTAAAGGCATGTGTCCAGGTTAATTATCCACACTGAACTAGAGTGGATAGATGTAGAAGGGACAATGTCAAAGTTCCGTGGAATGCCCCCATTTTTCCTGTAGTGGAAAGACAGGACACTGAGTCAGCACCGCTGACCTCCTGTGCTATTTCAGCAAATCACTTAAGGTCTCCAAGCCTTAATTTCCTTGTACGTGAAATGGAGGTGATAATCATAGTGTCTTCTGAATGGTAGGTTGTGAGGATACATGAGATGCTGCCAAATGGGGCTTCACACAGCACCTGGCGCACAGAGCCTGATAAACGTTAGCTTTCATCTCCCCAGGTATGGCATCCTGAGAAATCACAGAGGAATCTGCCAGATAAATGCAACCTTCCCAAATAGCTAAACATTGCTAGCTTTGTTTGGGTTGTTTTTTGAAGTTTTCCCTTTTCCAATATAAAAGAAATTATTCTGTTTCAAAATTTTTTGAAAATAGAGAAAAAGAAATAACTATAATCTTAACTGTTAATATAATATCCACTGTTCATGTTTTGTAATCTTTCCTTCCAGTCTTTTTTCTCCCATATACTTGTTTGTTGCTGGGGCTTGGGAATGGATTGTGGAGAATTGTAATCACAGGGTATACACAACTTTAGAGTCTACATAAAGGGTTTAGTGTTTTAGAAGAAAAATACAGAATAGGAGTAAATGTCCTAGTGGTCTTGAAATTTAATTACTATCTTTTTTTTTTTTTTTTTTGGACTAGAGGGCTTTTAGAAAAATCTTCATTGATGCACTAGTGACATGGCTCTGGACAGATATGCCACTGCATGGGAATAAATCTGCTTGAGAGAATAGGGGCTGCTTCTGGATGCCTGCAGGAGATGACTGTGCCTTCACTTTGTTGGTAACAAGTATGACACAGTTAAAAACATGCGCACACAAGAGCTACTTACGGGAGTTAACTCAGGTGCTCTAAATCCTTTCTGTTGTGTAAACAAACTTGCTGTATGAAATCTTTATGCTAGAATAGCTAAGCGAAGTGAGCCAACTTTTAGTCCTTCTTAGAGATAAACAGTCTGGTTCAGCAGAACCAGGCAAACTGATGTTCTTTATATCTAGAACCCTATCCGATGCCCCTCTGCCACTTCCTGTGGGTGTTGAGTCATTCAGCAGAAATAACATTGAGTTCAATATCAGTCAACTTATGCTGCGTAACAAAGCACCCCAAAGTTCAGTGGCTGAAAAACAACATTTCTTTAGCCGTGGGTTGACAATTTGGGCTGAACTCAACTTGGCAGTTCTAGTCTCAGCTGGACTCACGCATGCATCATCAGTGAGGGTTGGTTGCTCAAGGAGGGCCTCAATTGGGTGTTCTTTCAGCCAGGCTGAACTGAGCTTACACCCATGGCACATGGGCAGGGTTCTGTGAAAGTAAATGGAAATGTGCGAGGCCTCCTGGGGCCTAAGCACTGGAGGTGACACAACATCACCTTCAATGCTTCTTAATGGTCAAAGCCTGCCTGAGCCCAGATACAAGGCAGGGAGGTGGGGGAACTAAACTCCACCTCATGTTGGGAGTTGCTACAAAGCCACAGAGCAAAGGGCATGGATATGGAGGAAATGAAGGATTCTGGGCATGTTTGCAATTTAATACTGGTACTGAGTACAAGAGAGATGCTACGTACTAAGGATAAAAAGCACAAATCCTGCCTTCAGGGAGTCCTAAGACAAATGTGGACAATAATAAGGGAGCAGATAGTTAAAATTCGGCTTAATGAGTGCCACAGTAGAGATATGTTCCTTATCTGAAATTAAACTGAGTAACCGGGGATTATTGAACTATTACCCCATCAGTAGCCAGAGT
The DNA here is from genome assembly GCA_026826555.1 of Tolypeutes matacus. Classification (NCBI taxonomy): domain Eukaryota; kingdom Metazoa; phylum Chordata; class Mammalia; order Cingulata; family Chlamyphoridae; genus Tolypeutes; species Tolypeutes matacus. The sequence goes on from JAKSZT010053846.1 coordinate 5,313,241, forward strand.
TATCTGCTAAATAGCCTTATTTCTGTGTTACGTCCAACCTATTTTCATGACTAAGTTCTGCTCGGCACAGGAGATGCCTGTGACATGTTTGCCAGGTCAGCCACCTCTTTATCTTTAAATGATATCTCAAGCAGAGGCTACATAGTTAGACATTCCATTAAGTCTTGCTCTGCTTTCCTGGCCTTCTCGGAGTGTATTTCGGGAGTGATGATGGTGACCTTTTTCTTCTTATCCAAAACATTGAGGCCGAGCCCCTCCCCACTTCCCCTGCACAAGGCAGTAGATGGTAGGGATTTGAGGAGAGAAAAGTGCATGTGTGGGGTCTCCTGTGAAAATGGGGTGCTGACAGGTGTGGTCTGTGCTGGGAAAAGCCTTCAGGGCTGAGAACACCAGGATCACAATGTCTGTTTACAAGGCTGGCCTTGAGGATGGAAGCTTAGAACACAAGACCCTTCACAGGTCTCCTAAGAAATCCTCTGCCCACTCAGGTCATTCAAACTGCACCACCTTGTCGATGCCAGTCAAAATGAGTGCTCAGTATTTCCTTGACAATGTGGGTGGAGGTGATTAACTCTTTCCTGGCAGCTCTCTTGGCAGTCCCCATCTTTGGCTAGGCCATTACGTACCCTTTTGGATGTTGGGAAGATGTTGCAGCAAGACAAGCCCTGACCCCCACCTACCATCCCCACTTTTGGGGAGCTCATAATCATTATGGTAACTCTTTGTGGATGCTTCCCCTTGCTTGACTCAAAGTGAAGAAACATGAGGACAGATACCCAGACAACAAAGAAGTTAAATGTGTCCATGAGAGCTGTGTTTGCTTTATGATTTGTTTAGAGGGTGTATTATATATACATTCTTTGTTGACAATAGCCTGTCTGTAGAGATTGCTAGACTTCAGAGTTTTTCAAATATGACAATGGGAATTATAAGCTAGTGACAATTGTAATTCCACAAACCTTCCAGCAGCAAAGTGTATGTGTGCATGTCTGTTTGAATTCCCCTAAAGCAGCTTCTGAGATAAGGATTTGAGTGCAACTAGTTTATTTTGAAGGTGATCTCAGAAAACACTGATAGGGAAGCAGGTAAGTAAGACAAGGAAGAGAGGGACGGTAACAAAGGATGTGTTATCAAGCTAGTTACCGCTGTGAGCAAGTTCCCCTGGAAAACTGTGGTAGAACATGCACTTCATAGTTACCCCACCCAAGAAGAGAAGGAGCTGGGTATTTGTACACCCACTGCAGCCAGTCCAGGTTAAGGACAAATGCAGGGAGAGGTATCTGACTTCAGAAACAGAGGGCACCAATGCTGGCGAGCAAAGGACAAGAAACGCCCAGTCTCCCTGGGCATGGGAGGAAAGGTAAGCTTTGGGCTTCAAAAAGTTGCTCAAATGTTTATGTGGAGTGCCTGTGGTGATTGTTTGAGAAAAACTAGAATTTCGTCTTACCTTACGTGAAAAGCCACAAGACCAAGTGCAAAATCTGAGGGAAGCTTTTCCAGAACCAAGGTCAAGGAAACTGCCATCCTAGATCAGGATTAAATGCCAGTTCTAAGGGAGTATGCACTGCTGGTTGTGGTGCACAGATAGCGTGACTTCCACAGGTTTGAGAAAAAGGCCATCTAGATGACAGCAGAGTAGAATGAGGGCACGTTTAAAAGCCTATTGATGTTAGAGCAGACTTATCAAACTGTTCCACAGATGGCTAATATCTCTCAAGATATTAGTAAATTTATCATAAGTCAAGTTCAGGAAATGTCATTTCCTTGGGTCTCTTCCCTGCAGGTGTTATCAGATTTTTCACGGCTCTAATGTACGTTATGATTCTCTCAGAGAAAGAGAAAGAATGCAGTGTTTCCCAAACCATTTTTTATTCCCAAACACCTATAAATAACTCTCAGTAACTAGTGTTCCCCAGCACACAATGTGGGAAACACTCCATGAGAAGCCTTGTTACAAGGAATGAACAAACTTATGACAACATAGGCTACGGGAAGTTCATGCATTTGGAAAAGGAAGCCCTAGAGGATGCTTTTCTTTCCAATGTGTTTTCTAGAACAATCTAATCTAAGGAGTATTCCCAGCCATCCCAGCACTGTGAGTGTAGGTCAGGCCTACTCATGGGCCAGGCTACCTTGAGCTCAAAATGGCTGATCTCCAGCCTTTCTAACCCGGCTCCTCCTCCTTCTGCCTTTCAGATGGGCTTCTTTCGCCGAAGGTACAAAGAAATCATTGAAGCTGAGAAGAACCGGAAAGAGAACGAAGAGAGTTGGGACTGGGTCCAGAAAAACCAGTGACCTGCCACACCAGTCACATGACCCAACCATTCACCTGTAGTCCTTGATCTTTGTATCTTCCATATTTGGAAGAAAGAATCTTCTCCAGATTTTTCGGAGGCCCCACTGATCCTGTTCTCTTCCTCATTCTATCAAGCCTGGGTGCCAGCCCAAGGCAGCAACTTAGGCCAAGTCACATGACTGGAGCCACCATCACTTCCTTTCAGAGCTGAACTCTGAAGTTTGGAAAGTGAGCTACAGAGCCGAGCAATATTTATGGATGCAACATGCATGGTCAACCCTCAGGGGAAAACTATTACCTAAAAGTATTTTTATAAATATAAGCCTTTTATACTGATTATGTCTTTATATTTGTATCAATGTTTTATTATTTCTATTAAATAGTTATATGATTCACTCAAGCACTGATATCTTGGCCTGAAATCTTGGAAAAAACATGTACGTGTATACAAATCTTAAAGGATAAAACTCTTATTATTCTTTGGAACTTGCTGTTTGGAAAAAAGACAGATAAAATAAGCTGAAGAAACCTCGTATAATGAATCCACCAAGCTGGCAGTGCTACATATAAACTGTGGATGTGGCAAGACCCCTAAGACATTTCACATCTTTATTACCTGGAGTCAAGTTTGAAGTAATGTGCTAAAGAACTATAAATATTTTCTCACATGTACTTTTCACTGGAACTTTCCCAACAGGAATTTGGATGGAAAAACCTGATTACTAGCAATAAGTCTGCTCTGCATCACCTTCATATAGCACACAACTCGCCTTTCTTCCACTCAGATTCATGGATGAAAGCTTGGAGCGATGCCATTTGGTCATCTGGTAAACTTCAGAATGGTATCTCTTCCTGGACATCAGGCATCAGAGTCCACACACCTCAAGGACTAAATCCATGCCCACCAAGCAAAGACTTATATCTGAATATTGTGGGGCATTGCCTTTTCATGGTAATTTGACATCAAAGATCTCCATTTCCCCTGTCACTCTCACCCTCCCAATTTCACCCAAATGGAAATTGCAGGTTTCTTCCCAGGGATGATCGTTCAAACTATCCTTATTTAAAAAAAAAAAAAAAAAAAAGTATCTTAGGTGGGATTGCCAAGAAGCACACCCTGAAATAAGGATTTGCATGCAAGTGATTTATTAAGGAAGGGTTCCCAGGGGACATCAGTAAGGAAATGGGAGGGGGGGCAGGATAGGGATGGAGAGGAAGCCAGGCAAGGTACCATCTCAGGGAAGTTCTGCAGAAGGACGCTTTAGCCTGATCCCACAAGGGAGCTCTGGGGTGGAAGCTGTGCCTCAAAGTTCTCCCAGCCAGGCGCAAGGAGCTGGACTTTCATGTTCCTGTGCCCAGAGGCAAGGTAAACATTCTGCTCTCAGTTTCTGCTGGCAAAACGGCCCCAGTAGCCCGGAAGCAGTCTTCTAAAGGAGAGCCATGGATACAGGCTATTGAAAGCACCCCCGGCCTGGGCATACACAGAAATGTTACAGAGTGATCCAAAAGGTTCCAGCAGAGCCCGGGAGTCCTCCCCCAGCCCCTGCACATGCAAATGCAGAGTTATGGCTTTTAATATCCAAGCTCTCTTTTTGAAAGTGTTGATTATCAGGCTCACCATGCTACCCAGTTTTGAATGCAATGTGATTTAAAAGGACCAGGAGATGATGGATGTAGCATGTTAAGCATTGTACCTGGGCCACAGTGAACGCTTGATAACTGGTAGCATTGCTGATGCCACTTCAGGATAATAGGAAAGAGAAAACATAGGCCTAAGAGCTGGCCTGCTCAGAGTCGATAATGGCTCTTAGAGCCTTCTCGAACTGCAGGCACATACAAAAAACACCAAGGATCTTTCTTGTAGGGCCTTGTTTACTGGAAGCTAACATGTTGGGGGATCTGTCAATATAGTTGAAAAGGCAGAGATCTCAGCTTCAGGGGAGACAGGATTTCTGTGCTCATATTTAACTAACACTTGCAAATATAGCTAAAGTTTTGGCAAAATTATGAGAGTGCCGGGCAGGTGCAAGCCTGGCATGGAACATGTATGTCTTTTGGTTCCTTATTATCAAAAAGTTGACTTCGATGCAGGAAGATAATGACTGTATCACACTTCCTTCCTGGTGAACATGAGAATAGAGAGCAAAAGCCAGAGGATCCGTGGCACGAGCTGGGCTGACCTTAGAATGAAGTCAGGAACGTTGCTTCTTACCAAGGGATGGAGGCACCGAGGTCATTATAGAGAAGAGTCGGGCAGAAAAACCAGTTCTTACTGGGATTTTGCTTTGTAAGTTTTATCAAAGCAATAAGAGAAGAATTCTTGGGAGGGTGTGAGTTACTCATTTAGCAAATATGTTTGAGGTCCCTGCTATAAGCCAGACACTCTGCTAGGTACTAGAGGTTCTCAAGGGAAAACCATAAGCACAGATCCTCCTGGAATGGATTCCTTTATGGCTTACGTTTGCAGCTTTCCCTCGATGAGCTCTTGTTAATCATGTCATGTTTTCCTTTAATAAATTGTTTAGGATTCTTAGGCGGTAGGCCAAGGACAGCCCCTCAGCCACTTTAGCCAAATGCATTTAGCCAGCCTCCCACGAGGGGTGCAGTGTGTTGGTGACAGTGTAGAAGGATGATGGGCAGGCCCACAGTCCTGCCAGCCAGAAGGGAAAGCCTCGTTTCAGGAAGGGTGGGCTCCTGTGTCCAGTCTCAGAGCCGAGATCCATTTGCTTCTGTTTGATTCAGAGCAGTAGACAGACCCACATGTGTATTCACGTACCCATGGGGTCACTAAGACTTCATAAGGCAGTTTTTAAGAAAACTCTACTTGGCACCACCAGGAGCAAATACTTGGCGGCCACCCCAAGAACCTGTTGATGAGAAACATGCTGCCTCTGCTTGTCTGACCATGCGGAGTAGCAGGCAGAGCTTCAGGGACTGGAAAGTTAACCGTTTAGCTAGTAATAGAGAAATCAAAGTCAAGCATATTCAACTTGGGCAGTTTCAAGAGCTCCACCCCAGGTCAGAAGCCCTCAGCCCTCAATCGGCTCTCAGGAGAAGCAGACAGGGTGGTCTTCATGGGTTGGTGTGTCTGTGTGACCTCTCCAGAATGTCCTTTTAAAGTTCCATAGCAGCTTCCAATCTCTATCCTTCCTGGTCCTATGGGCTCCCTGTGGAATTCTGTAAGATACTCTCTCCGGCAGCGTTATTTCCATCTGCTTCAGCTTTTAGCTGTGTATTCAACAAGTTCTAACCAGCTGTCAAAGATGTCAGGTGCTTTTTCGATATGAAAAAGGACCTTTGTAGAAATTGAGTAAAATAATGCCTTTTCTTTTTTCAAAAACAGTTCCCTTATGCTCAATTTACATGGGACTCAAGAGAATTTGGGACATCCCCAGAGTGCACCTAAGGCCCTTCACAAAGATGATGCCATGAAGTTTTAGGAACAAAGGGGCACTGGTAGGGATAGACTGGGTCCATTTGCTGTATTGCAATTGATAGGCACACATCCGAGACCACTGGCCGCCGAGGCCACTGAGGGCGTCATCAGGCAGTACTTCAGGAGACCTCTGTCGGCATCAGCAGGAATACCCTGAAGTTTGGTGAACTGTAGAAAACCCAATATGAAGTCCTTCATGAAATCAGGTATAGCCTACAGTCCTTGATCCAAATGCAAGGAGTTATTTTAAAACCCACCAGGCACTCCTGGGAACAGCTGGAACCTGTTTTCAATGTAGCAGTATAGTAGGTCCCCCAAATGGTATTTGTACTGTGTGCTACCTGTTGGAACCCTAGCACAGTGACTTTTTTACAAAAGGTTATTCTGTTTAATTTTGGAATGAGGCATTATGGCCAGGTGAAAGCATCTACGTATGAGTTACATGAAGAGCAGAAGAGGCTGGAGATGAAATGTACGCCTGGTACAAATTTTTCCAGAAATTCAGAGATGCATTTTTCCAGAAATTTGGAGGAATGACCCTTTGCAGAGAAAAGGCCAAAAATGAGTGCGTGTCCTTTTGGAAATGCTCCAAGTATGCAGGGCTTCAGTCAATGTTTTGTTTTGATATATAAAGTAATAATATACAGAGTGCAGAATATTTTTGGAAACAAAGAATGGCTGAAAGGGGGTTGGAGAGCCAGTGGGACCAGAATGTCTTCTGATTCTCAGCACATTAAGCGGGGATAATGAACAGATTTCCCACATGATGCAATGCTTTGCAGCACAGTGATATAGACTTTAGACTTTGTTAAGGTTTTCTGGAATCCTGATGTGCACGGTGTGATCGGCAGAGTGAGTTTAAAGGCTTTAAGAGTGGTTAATTGCATGGCAGGCCCACGCTGTTTCACTTCCTGAACTTTACCGATGCATCCATGTACATTGCCCTCGAGGAACTTTGGAGAGAGGGGTATTCCACCTCACAGCTTCACATGTATTCATGCAGTCACTTCTAATTCACTTGCACTGTTTGGGGAATGCCAGGTTTACAAAAAAGTTTGGAATAAAAATGGCTGCAAATGATTCAGGAGTTTGGTCTGTCATTTCTATGCTAATAAAGAACTTGCACCTTTTTAGGTAAGGTTTCAGTGTCAACATGAGCATTAAATACATTGCAAGGTCCATTAACCCACTCAGTGTGGCTGAACTATCCCCAGTCTTTGGCCTCCATACTAGAGGCTTCTCTGTGCATTGCCCACCTACCCAGGCCTCTACCTGGAACTCTGGTCTCAAGATAAATGTGCCCAGGTTAAATGGGATGGACACCTCCTTGTTAGTAGACTTCTTCTACTTGCATCCACTAAGCATTTTCCCAGGAGTTTTTTGGTAGCATTAACACATTTACAAACATTGTATTTGCTTAGATTTTTAATATTCTCCATCTGTTAGGACCCTGCTCTTATCCCAAGCATTGTTTGTTTTCTCCTCTTTTTTCCCTAGTTGAGACCAACAAAGATTTACCAATTTTGTTGGTCTTTTTCAGCAATGATCCTTTGACTGTATCAATCAAATTTACTGGGTTTTGTTTTCTGTTTCAGTAATTGCTGCTTTTATATTTATTAGAATTTCTTCTACCATCTTTGTGGTTAAAATCCACACATATACACACCATGTAAATGTTTTTACTTGTCTGAATTTTCTTATTTTTCTATAGTGAGATTGTATTTCTTTTATAAAAAGGAAACACTTGCAAAAATGTTTAATTACATCTGGGAGAGTATGAATTGTCCAGCCAAAAGATACCCCAACGTGTAGTTCTGGAGAAAAAGAGATTTGTCTGTAGCAAAGAGCATTGATGAGCCTGACACGTATCACAGTGGCCAAGTAAGTCATGTCAAGCATTTTAATTCCGGATGCTTCCAGACTCAACAAGACCTGCCACCATCACTGATGCTAATTAAATGCATTTCTCTAAGGTAGCCCAATCTGCTCCCTTAAGCCAGGAAAATGCCTTAACAAACTTAAAGTTATCAAAAGAAACACAATGAAGAGGAAGAAAAAATTGGCCAAGCAGTCAAATCTGCTTCCCATTCAATCAGGAGTTTTCCAGTCCACCACATTGTGTCTTGTCCTTAAAGTCTGTCTATTCATCAAGCCACTGTGCTTAATAATGGAATGAATGTAGCTCTGTCTACATGACCGATAGGCAGTTATCCATCAGTAAAGCCACCTGTCCCTGACGTCAGTTCTGTTCATTCTACATACACATCCAAATAAAGTACATATAAAGAGTTATTGCCAGAAAAAGAAAAAGAGTTATTGCCAGCTCTGTTCTGAAATCTGAGGTTGTGGGATCTGGGCCATTTGCCAAAACTCTGCTTCGTCTCAAAGTCTAGTCCAGATCATTTTATATTTTATTTGATATGATTCCTCAATAATTGAAAAAATCCTAAAAATTAAAACCAATACATCTCTACAGAGGTAATAATTACTACCCTTTGAAGACACCAAACTGATGAAAAAGTAGGTACCTTCTAAAAAAGGATAAAAGGATAACCAGGAAATTGGCAGATTAGGAAAGAATGAATTTCTTTCCTATTTTACATCTACTCAGAACCCACTTCATTAGTTTGGTTGCATGTATTAGAAAAGTCCAAAATAAAAATGACTTAAGCATGCTAGAAGTGTGTGCCTCTCTTACTGAGAAGTAGGTCAGATGTGGGTTATCAAGGTCTGAAATATCAGCTTTAGGAATCAGAATCCCAGGCTTCTCTTTCTCAGCATGTGACTTCCAGCCTCCAGTTGCCTCATGGTTCCAGATGGCAACCAGGGCACCAGCCATCATGTCCATATTCCTGCGCAACAGCAGAGGAGGATTAAAGGGCACATGCCCTCTCCCTTTTAGCTAAGCTTCTCTGAAGTCTCACATATCATAGGCCAGAAATTGTCATATAGATCAACCTACCCACAAAGTAGGCCAAAGAATAAAATAACAGATAAAAATTGGGATTCTATTATTAAGGAATAAGAGGACAGTAGTTACTGGGGGCAACTAGCAGTTCTGCCACACCTACCACACATAAAATATCCAGACTCTATAGCTGCCTTAAGCCCTAAGCATGTGTCCTTCAAATCCTTAAATCCACTTGGATTTAAGCAAGAAGATACCTTTATTTGAGGTGGGAGGTGAGGGAACCTCAGGTGCACAGAGTCGGTTAATTATAGTCATGCCCATGCAAAGCCCTTTTTTGTTCTATGTTATATTCCCCCTTCCTTCCCCAGTCACCACTCACATTCCTCTCTCTCCCAGAGACACCAAATCTAAGGTCCTTAGAGATGTACGTATGTAATATTATTTTTGTGTGTTTCAATTAAATGGAATAGAGCCTGAGAGCTTATGAACCTGAGCTAGAATCTCTTGGTACATATTACATATCTATATCTTAAGGTGGTTACATTCTTATTTTGTTAAACACTGCCAGTTTCTCTCTAAAATTACTGCACAGTGTACACGCCCATTAGCAGTGCGTATTCCCACATATACTTGTCTGACTTGGAATTAACTGACTTGCTTGCCAATCATGTGTTGCATGGAGTTAAATGTGAATGTATTTGGTAACCACGCACATACATCCTTTCAATTTCCTCTTCCCAGAATAACTCTCACCTCCTTGAACATTTTCTCTGCTTGATTTCCAAAATAACACACCTTCCTACCTCACCAGCCACTTCTCAGCCTCTTTTGCTGGTTCCTGCTTGTCTTCCTAGCCACTAAATATTGGAAGAGCCTTAGAGCTCTCCTCTCCGTCTATACTTGCTTGGAGAGCCCATCCAGCCTCCTGGCTTTAAATGCCATCTACAAGCTCCAGGATAAATATCTCCAGTTTGGCCCTCTGCCCTGAACTCTAGACTGACACATTCAACTACCTTCTTATTGTCCACTCAGCTAGATAATAGGCATTTCAAACTTAGTATATACACAACTGAGCTGCTGCCATCCCCTTCTCAGGAAGAGGCAACTTTATTCTAATGATTGCTCTAGCCAAAAAACTGATAACCATTCTTGACTCATCCCTCTCCCACCCTATATCCAATTCATCAGAAATCCTGCCAAATTTACTTTAAAATTAGACACAGAACCTGACCATGTCTCATCACTTCCACCAATACTGTCCTGGTGCAAGGAGATTGTTGTAATAGTTTCCTTAATGGTCTCCTGCTCCTGCTACCAATTTCCTTCAGTCTGTTCCCCAAGCAGCAGCCAGAGAGGTCCTGTTAAATGAAAGTCAGACCAACATATTCAGATGCTGAGACATTGGCAAAAAATTAAAGCCATCCTAGGAAGCAGGAAGAAATGGCCCAGCCAAAGAAACAAACCAAACATCCTGAAGAGATACAGAGTTTAAGACAATTAATCAGTGATAATCACACAACACTCTTAAGTCAATTCAAATAATTGGAAAAAAATATATGACTAAAGAGATAAAGGATATTAAGAAGACACTGGGTGAGCATAAAGAACAATTTGAAAGCCTGCAAAGAAAAGTAACAGACCTTATGGGAATGAAAGACATGATGGATGAGATTAAAAATACATTAGAGACATATAAGAAGAGATTTGAATTGCTCAAAGAAGGAATTAGTGATTTCAAAGACAGAACATCTGAACTGGAAAAGACAGGAGAATAGAAAGAGAAGAGAATGGAACAGACTCTCAGGAAACTTAATGACAAAGTGATATACACAAACATATACATTATCAGTGTCCCAGAAGGAGAAGAGAATAGAAAAGGGACAGAAAGAATATTTGAGGAAATAATGACCAAAAACTTCCCAACCCTTATGAAAGACATAAATATCAATATCCAAGAAGGATGAAGCACCCCAAACAGAATAGATCCAAATAGACCTACCCCAAGACACCTACTATTCAGAATAACAAATATCAGCTATAAAGAGAGCATTCTGAAAGCAGCAAAAGAAAAGAAAAGCATACAAGGGAACCTTGATAATGTTAAGTGCCAATCTCTCATCAGAAGCTATGAAGGAGAAGAGAAAGTGGTATGATGTATTTACTGAAAGAGAAAAACTGCCAGCTAAGAATTCTGTATCCGGCAAAAATGTCCTTAAAAAGGAGGGTGAGTTCAAAGTCTTCACATACACAAACTGACAGAATTTGTTACCAAAAGACCAGAATTACAAGAGGTACTAACAGGCTGCAACCTGAAAAGAAAAAACAAGAGTGAGAGACTTGGAGAAGAGTGTAGAAATGAAGATTATTAGAAAGGGTAAACTAAAGGGGAAGAAGACAGTAGAACGATATGACCATGGAAAGCCAAAGGAAAAAATGGATGAAGTAAGTAATGCCTTTACAGTAACAACACTGAATGTTAATGGATTGAACTCCCCAATCAAAAGACATAGAGTGATTGAATGGATAAAAAAAATATGAGCCATCTGTATGTTGTCTGCAAGAGACTCATCTCAGACATAAGGACACAACCAGGTTAAAAGTGAAAGGTTGGAAAAAGTTATTCCATGCAAATAGTAACCAACAAAGAGCTGGACTGGTGATACTAATATTGGAAAGAGATTTCAAATGCAAAACTGTTAGAAGGAATGAAGAAGGTAATTACATATTAATAAAAAGGGACAATTTACCAAGAACAAATAACTGTACTAAATATTTATGCACCTAACCAGAGTGACCCAAGATACATGAGGCACACACTGGCAAAACTGAAGGAAGAAATAGATGTCTCTTCAATAATATCTGGAGACTTCAATACACCACTCTCAGTATTAGATAGAACATCTGGACAGAGGATAAACAAACAGAGAACTTGAATAATATGATAAATGAACTAGACCTAAGAGACATCTATATAGCATTGCACCCCAAAACAGCAAGATATACTTTCTTTTCAAGTGCTCATGGATCCTTCTCCAAGATAGACCATATGTTGGATCACAAGACAAGTCTCAATAAATTTAAAAAGATTTGAAATTATACAAAACACTTTCACTGATCAAACGGAATGAAGCTGGAAATCAATATGGACAGAAAAAGGGAAAAGCCATAAATATATGGAGATTAAGCAACACATTCTTAAATAATCAATGGCCAAAGAAGAAATTGCAAGAGAATTCAGCAAATATCTTGAGATGAATGAAAATGAGAACACAACATATCAAAACCTATGGGACACTGCAAAGGCAGTGCTGAGATAGAAATTTATAGCCCTCAATGCTTACATTAAAAAAGAAGAAAGAGCTAAAATTGAAGATCTAACTACACACCTGGAAAAACTAGAAAAAGAACAGCAAACTAATCCCAAACCAAGCTGAAGGAAAGAAATAGTAAAGATGAGAGGAGAAATAAATGAAATCAAGAACAAAAAAACAATAGAAAGAATCAACAAAAATAAAAGTTGGTTTAGTTCTTTGAGAAGATCAACAAAATTGACAAAGCCTTAGCTAGACTGACAAAGGAAAAAAAAAAAAAAAAGACACAAATAAAAAAAATCAGAAATGAGAGGGGGGACATTACAACTGACCCCACAGAAATAGGAGAGATCATAAGAGGATACTATGAACAACTGTATGCCAAAAACCTAGACAATGTAGAGGAGAAGGACAAATTCCTAGAAACACAAAAGCCACCTACACTGACCTTAGAAGAAATAGAAGACACCAACAGACCAATCACAAGTGAAGAGATTGAAACAGCCATCAAAAACATCCCAAAGATGAAAAGCCCAGGACCAGATGGCTTCACAGGTGAATTTTACCAAACATTCAAAGACAATCTAATACCAATCTTGCTCAAGCTCTTCCAAAAAATTGAACAGGAAAGAAAGCTACCAAACTAATTCTATGAAGCCAACATCACCCTAATACCAAAACCAGATAAAGATAATACAAAAAAAGAAAATTACAGACCAATATTTCTAATGAATATAGATGCAAAAATACTCAACAAAATACTTGCAAATCGAATCCAAAAGCACATTAAACGAATAATACAGCACGATCAAGTGGATTTTATCCCACGAATGCGAGGGTGGTTCAACACAAGAACATCAATTAGTATAATAAACCACATTGATACATGGAAGAAGGAAAATCACATGATCCTCTTAATTGATGCAGAAAAGGCATTTGACAGAATACAACACCCTTTCTTGATAAAAATACTACAAAAGATAGGAATAGAAGGAAGCTTTCTCAATATGGTAAAGTGCATATATGAAAAATCTACAGCTAACATTGTACTCAATGGTGAAAGACTGAAAGCTTTCCTACTGAGATCAGGAACAAGACATGGATGCCCACTGTCACCATTGTTATTCAATATTGTGCTAGAGGTTCTAGCAAGAGCAATTACGGTAGATAAAGAAATAAAAGTCACCCAAAAGGAAAAAGAGGAGTAAAACTTTATTTGCTGATTATATAACCCTGTATCTAGAATTTCCTGAAAAATCCACAACAAAGCTACTAGAACTAATAGGCAAGTTCAGCAAAGTGGCAGGATACAAAATTAAAATGCAAAAATCAATAGTGTTTCTACACTACTGATGTGCAATCTGAGAAGGAAATCCGGAAAAAAAATTCCATTTATAATAGCAACTAAAGCAATCAAATATTTAAGAAGAAACTTAACCAAGGACATAAAAGACCTGTATTCAGAAAACTACAAAACATTACTAAAATAAGCTAAGAAGACTTAAATAAATGGAAGGACATTCCATGTTCATGAATTGGAAGACTAAATATCGTTAAGATGTCAATTCTACACAAACTGATTTATAGATTCAATACAATCCCAATAAAAATCCCAACAGCCTTTTTTGCAGAAGTGGACAAATGAATTATCAAATTTATTTGGAAGGGTAAGGAGCCGCCAATAGCCATAAAGTTCTTAAAAAAGAAGAATGAAGTTGAAGGACTCTCAGTACCAGACTTTAAAGCATATTACTTAGCTACAGTGGTTAAAAGAGCATTGTACTGGCATAAAGACAGACACATTGACCAATGGAACCGAACTGAGAATTCAGAAATAGACCCTCACATTTACAGTCAAGTGATTTTTGACAAGGAGGTCAAGCCCTCCCAGCTGGACCAGGACACTCTATTAAATAAATGGTGCTCAAAATTAAACACTTTTGCCCATCAAAGGACTTTGTCAAAAGGGTGAACAGGTAGCCAACTCAATGGGAGAAAATACACAGCAATCACATATCAAATAAGGGTTTTATATGCGTGATTTACAGAGATCATATGACTCAAAATAGAAAGACAAACTACCCGATTAAAAAATGGGCAAAAAAACTTGAAAAGACAATTGTTCAGAGAAGAAATACAAATGGTAAAGAAACACATGAAAAAAATGTTCAACATCACTAGTGATTAGGGAAATGCAAAACAAAACTGCAATGAGATATCACACCTATTAGACTGGCTGCTATTAAAAAGGTGGAAAACTGTAAATGTTGGAGAGGATGTGGAGAGTTAGGAATGCTTATTCACTGTTGGTGGGAATGTAGAATGGTACAGCCACTGTGGAGGACTGTTTGGCATTTCCTAAGGGAGTTGAATATAGACTTGCCATGTGACCCGGCAATACCATTGCTAGGTATATACCCAGAAGAACTGAGAGCAGAGACACGAACAGATATCTTCACAACAATGTTCATAGCAGTATTATTCACAATTGCCAAAAGTTGGAAACAACCCAGGTGTCCATCAACTGATGAATGGATAAACAAATTGTGCTTATACACATGATGGAATATTATGTAGCAGTAAGAAGAAATGAGGTCGTCAAGCATATGACAACGTGGATAAACCTGGAGGACATTATGTTGAGTGAAGCAAGCCAGACACGAGAGGACAAATACTGTATGATTGTGCTATTTTGAACTAAATATACTGTGTAACCTCATGGAGTTAATATTTAGAATATAGGTCACCAGAAAATAGAAGGAGGTTAGAGAATGGAATGTTGAGGGTTAATCTGTGTAGAATTGGTAAAAAGGTTGTTTGGAATATCATTCAGCCATAAAAAGGAATGAAACCCTGATACGACAACATGGATTAACCTTGAAGACATCATGTTGAGTGAAATAAGCTAGAAACAAAAGGATAAATATTGTATGATCTCACTGTTTTGAAACAATTAAAATAAGCAAACTCATAGAGTCAGAATCTAGAGTATAGGTTATCAGGGGATAGGGTAGAGATAGGGAATGGGAAGTTAAGGCTTAAAATGTACAGGGTTCCTTTTTGGAATGATGGAAATGCTTTGGTAATGGATGATGGTGATAGTAGTGCAACACTGTGAATGCAATTCACAGCACTGAAATATACATCTGAATATAATTAAAAGAGGAAATGTTAGATTGTATATATGGCAACAGAATAAAAACATTTTTTAAAAAGTCATAAGAAGTTTTGGATCACAGAAGGGTTACAACTGTGGTGGGAGGATCATTGGTGTGGGGTATCTGTGATGGGGGATACATGGGAGAAAGCTCACCTGGACATATATATAAGGCATATAAATGTGTTCAAATGTTCATGGAGCATTGTGAGGGTGGATGGAGATTCACACAATAACCGAAGGAATATCAAATTTCCATCCTGGGGAGCTCTGTCACATTCTTTAATAGATCAGCAAGAATCCCCCGAGTACAGGGGCAATGACTAGTGAAGGAGGATGGCCCATTGACAATCCCTTGATATTGATGACTATGCATATGAACCTTTACTCTTGAAATTGAAACTTAGCCTAGTATTATAGGGTGCCTAAGATTTGCCTCCTGGGAGCTTCCTTGTTGCTCAAATGTGGCCTATCTCTAAGTAGACCTCAGCATATAAATACATTACCTTCCCCTCAGCATGGGACAAGACTCCCGGGGATAAGCCTCTCTGGCACTGAGAGATTGCTACCAAGCACCAACTAGCAATGCAACCGGAAAAAGATCTTGACCAAAAGGGGGAAAAGGTAAAGACAAATGAGTTTATATGGCTAAGAGACTTCAAAGTGAGTCGGGAGGTATTCCAGAGGTTACACTTATGCATGTCTCAGCAGGATCTCTTTGACTGCCAAAGTAGATACTACCCCAAATAACATGGCTCCTTAGGGCTCTGAAGACATCCAGACACTATAGTCAGATAGTGCAGATAGCTCAGGAGTTTGGTTCTTGCCAATGGGCCCTACTTTGGAATTTATACTCTCAAGAGAGACAGAGTTGAACTCAGTTGTGGGTTCCCTACACATGGCTCTTCTGTCCTTCTATTTGAACCTATAATTAGTACTAGAGTTGGTAGATGTACATGCAAGAGACTTAAATCTTTGGGCTGTCCATGTGTCAGCTGGGCCCTGAATCTCATCGGAGTTGCAACACCTACTCTCCAGTTCATTGGTCTCACCCAGGACAACTAACATAGAGGTGATGATGGACAACTACCATACCAAGGAACCGAGAGAGTCTACAACTGCAAACTGCAAGCAAGAAAGCCCCATCCATAGGCCCTATGGGAATACAACCCCCTCTCAATTAGAAGTGGAGTGGGCATCACTATCCCAAAATCCTCAAGATTGGGGAATGAACTATGGGCTAAAGTACACTTACTGGTATTCTACTATAGACTTATTGTGATTCTAGCAATGGAAGAAATTATATCATTGATGTGGAGGCAGACACTGGAGGTTCTGAGGGCAGGGAGAAGAAAAAGCAGGTGTAATATGGGGGCATTTTGGGGGCTTGGGAATTGTCCTGAATGACATTGCAATGACAGATGCAGGCCATTATAAATCTTGTCAGAACCTACAGAATTGTGTGGGAGAGAGTGTAAACTACAATGCAAATTTTTATCCATGCTTAGTGGCAATGCACCAAAATGTGTTCATCAATTGCAATGAATGTACCTCACTAATGAAGGTTGTTGTTAATGTGGGAGGTGTGGGGAGTGGGGCATATGGGAACCTCCTATATTTTTTATGTGACATTTGTATAATCTAAGCATCTTTTAAAAAAATAAAATAAAATAAAAAGCCATGGAACTATACTACACAAACAGTGAACCCTCAGTTCACTGTATTAATAGTACAATTATAAAAAATGTGCTATCATCAATTTTAACAAATGTTCCACACAAATGCAAGGTGTTAGTGGTGAGGTAGTGTATGGGAGTCCTGTATTTTATGCATGATTATTCTGTAAACCTACAACTTCTCTAACCAAGGGAAAAAAGTGATAAGGCTTGCTTTATGGCCCAAAACACCCAATATATAGACAATTTGCATTTTTTGTTCCATGTGTACTTGGAAAGGATATGTACTCATAAATTATAGAATGCATTATTCTATAGATGTCCATCAGGAAAGTTGCATATCCACACTGAGAACACCAGTTGCTGGCATCTGGAAAATTGTTACCATGAAATACTGGGGAGATGGAAAGCTGCTGACCTCATTAAACTCATCGCCAGGCAACCCTGAGAAGTTTTCAGGGTCATTCAGAAACAGTCCTCTTTCTCTCTCCATATCCAATATGGCTGTAGTTTTTTTGTTTTTGTTTTTTTTAATCTCCTCTTATTTCTGTCCGTTTTGTTTTGGCCATTTTGGCCTTATATTGTGGGTCAGTCTATTTTATTAAATACCTACACGTATAGAATAGTTATATTTTCCAAAATAGAAATTTAATATTTTATCATTATGCAGAAAGCTTCTTTATCTCTAGTAATACTTTCTGGTCTTAAAGTTTATTTTAGTTAGTATTTGCATAACATATCTTTTTCCATCTTTTTACTTATGATTTTTCTATATTCTTAGGTTTTAGATGTGTCACTCGTAAACAGCATTTAGCTGAATTTTTTAATCCACTGTAATAATCATTGTCATTTTAATAGAACTTTTAGTTTACTTTTATTTATTGTTATTAACAAAATAATTGGATTTATTCCTACCATCTTATTTTGCACTTTCTTTTATCTATCTTTTTATGCTTCTTTTTCTCTCCTATTTTGCCTTTTTTCTCACATTCCATCCTTTCCCTCCATTACTCCCTCTTCTTTTATTCTTTATGTGGGTGCTGAGATACCCTAGAACTTTAAAATTTAACATCACTTGCTTGCTTAACATACCACAGTCTAAGGTTAATCACTATCTTTTAACGTATTGCATATTTTAGTCTCATAAGTCATTGATTTATTGTTTTCTCTAGTAAGTGTTCATTTAGATTTACATATATATTTGCCTTTTTTTTTTTTTTTTTTAAAGATTTTATTTATTTATTCATTTATCCCCCGCTTGCTGCTTGTGCTCGCTGGGTCAGCCAACCACACCGTGTGGGCGGGCCCGCCCCCACCAGGAGGCCCCGGGAACCGAACCTGGGGCCCCCCATATGGTAAACGGGAGCCCCACTGATTGAGCCACAGCCGCTTCCCTTGCCATTTTATTTGCCCTTCATTGTTTCTTACATCTCATATCTTCTATTCTGGGATCATTTTCCTTGTGCCTAGTACAACCTTAGTAATTTCATTTAGATAAAGTCAGCTGATGACAAATGTTTCAGCATTGTTTTATCTGAAACTGTCTTTAGTTTGTTTATATTCTTGAATCTTTGCTAATATTGAATTCTAGATTGACAGTTATTTTCTCTCAATGGATATGTATAAAATTTCATTTTTTTCTGATTCTTTTTGTTACTATTAAGAAGCTAACTGTTAGCCCCTTTGTCACTCCTTTAAAAGGGATCTGTCCATCCAGAAACTGTTAGCAGGGCAGACAGCTCAGGAATTCAGCACCCTGTCGGTGGGCCTTGCTTTGAAATTTATGCTCCCCAGTGTAATAGAGTTAGACTCATTTATAGGTTCCTACACATGGTTCTTCTGCCCCTTTTGTTTGAACCTATAATTAGCACTATACTTGATAAATATATGTCTCAGAGACTTAAATCTTTGGGCTGTCCATGTGCCAGTTGAGCCCTGAATTTCAGCAGAGTTGCAGCACCTACTCTCCAGTTCATTGGACTCACCCAGGACAACTAACAAGGAGATGATGATGGACAGTGGGCTTCCCAAGGAACAGAGTGTCTGCAACTACAAGCAGGATAGTTCCATCCATCTGCCCCATGGGATCTAAGCTCCCTCTCAGTTTGAAGCAGAGTGGGCATCACCATCCCCAAATCCTCAAGACTGGGGAGTGAACAATAGACTAAAGTAGACATTATTATTCTATTATAGATATTATTATTCTAGCATTGGAAGAAGTCTTATAATTGATATAAAGGCAGTGGCCACTAGAGTTTCTGAGGGGTGGGAGAGGGAAGAATAGGTGTAATATGAGGGCATTTTGGGGACATTGGAGTTGTCCTGCATGACATTGCAGTGATGGACACAAGCCATTGTATATTTTGTCACAACCTACAAAATAGTATGGGACAGAGCGTAAACTATAATGTAAACTTAGTCCAAGGTTAGTAGCAATGCTTCAAAATGTGTACATCAGTTGTAACAAATGTACCACACTGATGAAGGATGTTGTTAATGTGGGAAAGTGTGGGAAGGGGAGGGAGTGGGGCATATAGGAATCCCTTATGTTTTTATGTAACATTTATGTAATCTAAAGCTTCTATAAAAAATTTTTAAAAATAAATAAATAAAAGGGATCTTTTTCTCAGGATTCTTTTAAGATTTTCTCATTTATTTTTTCAGCACTGTAACCTTACTCTGATGGGTTAGGTGGAATTTCTTTTTATTTATCCTGCTTGGCATTTACTGGACTTCTATGGTTTGATGTCCTTCATCTGTTTTCCTCAACTCTACAGAAAATTTTTTCATCAGTTCTCTGCATCTTTTTAAATATTACCCCTGTTGCATTCTCTCTTCCCTCTCCTATTAGAACTCTAATTAAATGTTAAAGCACCTCACTCTATCCTCCTTGCCTCTTTATTTTCTATAAATATTTCCATTTAATTGTCTGTCTTTGCAGCATCCTTTAATATCTCTTCTAGCCTTTTTTCCATTCACATCTTTTCAGCTATGTCCAATGTGCTTTTAGTCTTGTTTATTGGGATTTTACTTTCAATCATTATATTTTTAGCTCTAGAAGTTCTATTTGATCATCGTTCAAATCTTATTGGCAATTCTTTGGAGTTTTTTGTTCTCTGCATGCAGTGTCAAGCTTCTTTTGTTTCCCTATTTTTTTTTTTTAAGATTTGTTTATTTACTTTATTTATCCCCCCCCCCCCATTTGCTATCTGTGTCCATTCACTGGGTGATCTTTTGTGTCTGTTTCCTGCCTTCTCTTCTCATCCTTCTCCTCCAGCCTTCACTGGGATTCGATCCTAGGGACCTCCGATGTGAGAGAGAGGCACTCTGCCACCTGCGCCACCTCAGTTCCTGGTTTCCAGCATGTCTCGTCTTGGCTCTCCCCTGTGTCTCTCCCTTGCTGCATCATCATCTCGCTGTGTGGCTTGGTGGGGCCTGGCTCACCATGCATGCACATGGGCCGGTGGCGCACCTGCACGCCTTCTTTTTTTTTTTTTTTTTTTTCTTTTTTTTTACCAGGAGGTCCCAGGGATCAAACCTGGGTCCCTCCATATGGCAGACGGACGCCCAACCACTTGAGCCTCATCTGCCCCCTCTTTTGTTTCTTTAAACATAATAATCACAATTAGTTTTTAATGTTGTGTCCAATAAGTACAATGAAGTCTTTTTTTTTTTTAGTTCCATTAATTTTTTTTATAAAATAAAAAATTTTTATTCTATTGCTATATTAGTCAGGTTCTCTAGGGAAACAGAGCTGACAGGAGATATCTGTAAATAGTATGAAATTTTATGAAATTTTCTCATGTAACTGTGGGGATGCACAAGTCCAAATTCCACAGGGCAGGCTGCAAACCAGGGGCTCCGATGAAGGTCCTTGATGAGTTTCCAGGAGATGTTGACTGTCCAAAGATGAGCTGGAAAATTTTCTCTGAATGCTGAAACCACTTTCCCTTTTAAGGTCTTCAGCTGATTGGATAAGATGTCACTCCATGCTGACAGCAATCTCCTTGGTTGATTGTAATTGTAATCAACCATCTATGCAATCAACTCACTAATGATTAAAGTCCATAAATGTCCTTGTATTACAATTAGCCCAATGCTTGCTTGACTGAACAACTGGGCACAATTACCTGGCTGAGTTGACACATTAGTCTGACTATCACAGTGCACCCCTTGTCAACTTGGCAGCCATACACATTGCCTTAAACCATACTTAGTTTCTAAATAAAAGCAATAACAGAAATATATAAATGCCTAACAACATTCAACTGTCCTGCGTACAACTGGAAATGCACTAATTCCCTCCAGGATAGCGTGCAAGTCTTTGCGTAATATTTACTCTTAAACTTGATGTCCTTAAATATTACGACATGAAGCTAATACAACTTAGGTCATATGATAAAGGAAAAAGTTAGGGAAGAAAACAAAGATATTCATTTTATGTACATATACAATCATACTCCTAACATAACAAGGAAGAAATATTCATAACCATTACGGTCCTCGTTTCTGTAACTGGTCACATGGTGAAGTTTGCATTTATAACTACCTTCTTCCACTACCCATTCCATGTTCCCTTTAACCTCAGCAAGCACATTAGCCGGCAGTGGTTCTTTGCCTGGTGGGATGACCCAAACTTTCATTCCTGAAGATTCTGGGCCATTGTTGGTCCTGCTTAAATTAGGTTGCTGCAATTTTCCATTGAGTTCAATCACAGGGCATGGCAGTACTAGGAGATGCCCTAGAGGATCTCCTGCATTCCAGGCAAACTCTTCTTTATGTCCCTTATGTAGGTACAGTCCTATGTCCCCTTGATAGTCAGGATCAATCACCCCAGCCAGTACAGTAATTCCCTTCTTTGCCTGTTGATTCAGAAGTAAGGGGAACCCAAAGTGGCCAGGTGGCAGTCTTAACTTCCAGTTCAATGGAATCATTGTTGTGTTCCCTGGTGGAAGCATTCCCTCCTTCTGGAACTAAGACCTGTAGTCTAGCAGAGCTTAAGGCTGCAGGGACAGAAAGCAAAAAAATTTCCTAGTGGGTCACTAGGGGTAATAGTGAGTGGTGCCACTTCTATTTCCACCCCTTTATTCCTGGACCCGTGAATCCTGACTATGGGAGAAACAGCACCATAGAAAGGATGCTGATTTAGAGCATACACAGCCTCCTGGAGAACATTGCCCCAGCCCTGCAAGGTAGTGCCACCTAGTTGGCACCATAATTGAGTCTTCAAAAGGCCATTCCACTGTTCTATCAGTCCAGCTGCTTCAGGATTATGGTGAACATGGTAAGACCAGTGAACTTCATGAGCATGTGACCATTCCCACATATCATTTGCTGTGAAGTGGGTTCCTTGATGAGAAGTAATGCTGTGTGGAATGCCATAATGGTGGATAAGACATTCAGTAAGTCCATGAATGGTAGTTTTGGAAGAAGCATTCCATGCAGGAAAGACAAACCCATATCTGGAGTATGTGTCTATTCCAGTTAGAACAAATTGCTGCCCCTTCCATCATGGAAGTGGTCCAGTGTTATCTACCTGCCACCAGGTAGTGGGCTGATCACCCTGGGGAATGGTGCCATATCAGGGGCTGAGTATGGGTCTTTGCTGCTGGCAGAATGGGCACTCAGCAGTGGCTGTATCCAAGTCAGCCTTGGTGAAGGGAAGTCTATGTTGCTGTGCCCACACATAACCTCCATCCCTACCTCCATGGCCACTTTGTTTCTGAGCCCACTGGGCAATGACATAAGTGGCTAAGGAAAGAGGCTGACTGCTATCCACAGAACAGGTCATCTTATCCACCTGTTATTAAAATCTTCCTCTACTGAAGTCACACTCTGGTAAGCATTCATGTGGGACACAAATATTTTCATGTTTTTTGCCCACTCAGAAAGGTCTATCCACATACCTCTTCCCCAGACCTCTTTGTCACCAATTTTCCAAGTTCATTCCAAGTCCCTAACCATCCAGCCAAACCACTGGCAACAGCCCATGAAACAGTGTACATATGCACCTCCAGCCTTTCTTCTTCCAAGCAAAATGAACAACCAGGTGCACTACTCAAAGTTCTGCCCACTGGGAGGATTTGCCCTCCCCACTGTCCCTCAGGGACGTCCCAGAAAGGGGCTGCAGTGCTGCAGCTGTCCACTTTCAGGTGGTGCCTGCAAATCGTGCAGAACTATCTGTAAACCAGGCCCACATTTTCTCTTCCTCAATCAATTGATTGTAAGGAATTCCCCAAGAGGCCATAGCTGTGGGCTGGAAAAGAAAAGGTAACGTGGCAGGGGTGGTGACCATGGGCATTTGGGCTACTTCCTCATGAAACTTACTTGTGCCTTCAGGACCTGCTTGAGCCCTATTTTGTATATACCACATTCACTTTATGATGGAGTGCTGCTGTGCACACCCAACTTTATGGTTTGGTGGATCAGACAATACCCAGCTCATGATAGGCAGCTCAGGTCTCATGGTAACGTGGTGGCCCATGGCTAACCATTCAGTCTTTACTAATGCCCAGTAGCATGGGCAAAAGCTGTTTCTCAAAATGAGAGTAATAATCTGCAGAGAATGACAGGGCTTTGCTCCAAAATCCTAATGGTCTGCATTGTGATTTTCCAATAGGGGCCTGCCAAAGGCTCCAGATGGCATCTCTACTTGCCACTGACACTTCCAACACCATTGGATCTTCTAGATTATGTGGACCAAGTGGCAGAGCAGCTTGCACAGCAGCTTGGATCTGTCACAGAGCCTCCTCTTGTTCTGATCCCCACTCAAAACTAGCAGCTTCTCTGGTCACTCGGTAAATGGACCGGAGTAGCACAACCAAATGTGGAATGTGTTGTCTCCAAAATCCAAAGAGACCAACTAAGCATTGTGCCTCTTTTTTTGGCCATAGGAGGGGCCAGATGCAACTGTTTATCCTGCACTTTAGAAGGGATATCTCAACATGCCCCACACCACTGGACACCTAGAGATTTCACTGAGGTGGAAAGCCCCTGCGTTTTTGTTGGATTTATTCCCCATCCTCTCTCATGCAAATGCCTTACCAATTAATCTAGAGTCATTGCTACTTCTTCCTCACTAGGTCCAATCAACATGATATCATCAATATAATGGACCAATGTGATGTCTTGTGGGAGGGAGAAACAATCAAGTTCCCTGTGGACAATATTATGACATAGGGCTGGAGAGTTAATATATCCCTGAGGCAGGAGACAGAAGGTATATTGCTGGCCTTGCCAGCTGAAAGCAAACTGTTTCTGGTGGTCCTTACTAATGGCAATTGAGAAAAAAACATTTGCCAGATCAATAGCTGCATACCAGGTACCAGGGGATATGTTGATTTGGTCAAGCAATGATCCCACGTCTGGGGCAGCAGCTGTGATTGGAGTTAACACTTGGTTAGGTTTACGATAATCTACTGTCATCTTCCAAGATCCATCTATTTTCTGCACAGGCCAAATAGAACAGTTGAATGGGAATGTGGTGGGAATCACCACCACTGCATCTTCAAATCCTTGATGGTGTCACTGATCTCTGCAATCCCTCCAGAAATCTGGAGGGATTGCTTTTGATTTACTATTTTGTTAGGTAGGAGCAGTTCTAGTGGCTTCCACTTGGCCTTTCCTACCATAGTAGCCCTCATTCCACAAGTCAGGAATCCAATATGGGGATTCTGCCTGTTACTGAGTTTGTCTATTCCAATTATGCAGTCTGGAACTGGGGAAATAACCAAAGAATATGTCCAGGGACCCACTGGTCCCACTGTGAGATGGACCTGAGCTAAAACTCCATCGATCATCTGACCTCCATAAGCCCCTACTCTGTCTGACTGGCGGACCACAGTGACATTTTGGGTCTCCTGGAATTAATGTCATTTCTAATAATCCCCCAAATTGTCTGATCATTTCCTTTTTCCCAATGCACAATTACCCTGGTGAAAGGCTGTAGGTGTCTTTGGGGAAAGCTAGGAGGAAGATTAACAGTATAAATTTTTGGCAATGCAACAGGATCCTTCGCCAAGGGGACTTGGCCTTCCCCTCATTCAAGGGACTCTAGGTGTGTAAACTGTCTCAAGTCTGGGAATTGATTAAGAGGCCATGATTCTCTGTGTCTGTAATTCAAGTTAGGGTTTTGTTCACTCGACCTGGAACTCTTCTGCTTATACAGATCAAGTAGGAATTTAGTGGACTGCCCATCTATTTCACTTCTAGGTACCCCATGATCTATTAGCCAATGCTATAGCTCTAAGTGACTTAGACTCTTTTGATTGCTCCTTTGAGTCTGCCTTTTACTGCTGTAGCCACGACCACCCTGTCCTTGGTGATAAACTGCTGCTACTTGGCTTCTACCAGCCCCTGATCTGATCATCCCCATAGTGTTTAAGGATTCTAATTCTATGACAGCAGTTCTCATAGTAATATCTAGCCTACAGAAAAGAGCAACCACAGAACTCTTCAGGGAAGATGGAGTTCACCTCACAAATTTATTCCTCACAGTCCTGGTTAAAGGTGTGTCTTCTGGACATTCCTGGGGTGGGTGGGCAGGTCTTAAATGGTGAATCCATTCTAGCTTTCCAATCTCTTTAAGCCTTTGGATCCCCCCATCTACAGTATATCAGGATAAATCGGCATCTCAACCTCAGACATTCTATGCCATCTTTTGGTCCATGTTTCAGCCAGCCACCCAAAAAAATTTTAGAGCCCTCTTACCTGCTCGAGCTACAGCATTGAATCCATTATCTCTGCTTAGAGGGTCCATATGGATAAATTCAGCCTGATCCAACTTTATATTCCTTTCACCGTTATTCCATACCCTTAGTATCCATTCCCACACAGAGTTCCCTGATTTCTGTCTATATAAATTAGAAAACTCATGTAGTTCTTTTAGAGTATAACCTACTTCGTCATGGGTCACACTTTGTACTTTGCCTTTATCCAAAGGAAAGACTTGTGATTTTAGTCTATTAATAGGTCTTGAAGAGAAGATTTGGATTCTATCATCAATATTTTACTATATTTGGTTTATCACATATCTATCAATCCCTTTTTCCATCCATCATTATGTCTTACTTTTATGCATTTCACAGTAAGTTGCAGATATCAGCACACTTTTCCTAGAATGTAACTTGTTCTTCACATATTTGAATTTTAATTCAATTATATTTTTCATTTATATATGTTCTACTTATTTCTTTTTTTAATCTATTTGAGCATTTTTTATAGTTTCTCATTCCCACACATATATTTAAGCTTTTCTTTTATTTCTTTAAATGTCTTAAACTTTATTGTATGATGTGTTTATTATTTCCAATAGCTGATGTCTTTTTTTGTTGTATGCTTGTTTCTGCTGGTTCTCAGCCATGGTGCTTTGTTTTCCTCATGTATAATTTTTACTATCAGGCAAGGGTTCTTAACCTTTTTTGTCCCACGGACCCCTTTGCCAGTCAGGTGAAAACCATGGACCCCTTACTAAGTCCACACTATCCTGTGTATTATTTAATAAATATATCACATCCACACCAACACGTCCCCACAAGAATAACGTTTTTTTGAATTTCAATTCAAGCTCCCCTGGTTAAGAACCCCTGATATAAGATGATTGTTTTCTTTAGAACTTTATTGTGGGAATTCTTTGAGGTAGTTTCCCCCAGAGAAGATTTTCATTTGTTCTGCAAAGTGCCTGAGGGAACTAATAATGTGGGACCGTTTTAAAATAAATTCTTGCCTAGAGCTTTTTCAGACCACCATGAGTGTATAATCAGCCTAAAACCTCATATTAGAGCAGGCTTGAGGTTATAAATTCCCAGGGAAGACATTTTTTCTCCTTTATTCAACACCAGTGTTCTAGATAAACAATTTCCTTGCAGTCGCTTATAGTGGGGTGGTGGTGAGTTTATTTCTGATCTACACTTACACTGAAAACATAGCTCTTTGGCGTTCCAGCTTTATGGGAGGGAGAGATTTCTTTCAGATTCCCCTACTTCAGTGGTTCCAGAACTATGTCTCCAGTTTCCCATGTTCCATGATCCTCTGAAAACTGATGGTCAAGTTTGTCCAATTTGGTAAATATCTTCAAGGCAAAAGCTTAGCTTCAGCATTTGTGTTAGCATCACACCCCACACCCCCACCTGGGTTCCTGCCTTAACTTTGTGTTTGGCCTGGATGTGGCTTATTATCTTGACAGTTCATCAACTATAGCATTTCATCTTTAACTTTTAGTTGTTTGCAGCAGGAAGGTCAATCATATTGCCAAAAATGAAAGTTCATATTTTTCTCTATATTTTCATTATACCATAATTTTAAAATAATCTAATTTTTTAAAAAGTCAGGTAACTTCTGGTCTCAAGTTATTCTCACATGCTTATTAAGAATTTACTCAAACTCTGACTTAAATATGTAAAAATTGATTATACAAGACCCTTAAAGCATGATAAAAATCTCTGCACAACATTTATATTATATGTTATTTAAACCCTCTGGGATTTTCATTTAAATTGACCTACCTTATAGTTCAAGGTTTTATTACCCATACAACTATTGGTGTAGCTATTGGCAGTGGCTCTAAGTAATAAAATTTATTTTATTCTACACTTGTTAACTGAGTGTTGAAACTTACATGAACATATGAGCTGATAGAAATAAGTTTACAAATTAGAAGCCTGCTTGTCAATGCTTAATATCAATAATTAACATCAGTAAATATTAGGATGGATTCTTATGGCATTAATATAGTCATAGTAAATGTTGCAAACTCGGACTAATTATAGATATCTAAGAAGGTCGGGATGTGAGAAAACACAGCTTCAAGCAAATGCATGGTCTTTCTCTAAACCAGGATAAGAAAATACACCCTAACAGAAGCCAAATAATTTCTTGAGTGCTCTTTAAAGCCTCTGGAGACAATAAAAAAGTATGCATAAAGGACCATGAGGCCTGGGTTGGTCTGACCTCGGAGAATGGGTATGTATTCTAAAGAGTGCCCTGCTGACTTAATTTTGCTTCCGTGTGGAATTGTTCTCCACTGGTGGGCTGGGGTTGTTATCTAGGAAAGGGTGTGAAAGGTCGGGCAGAGGTAATTTGCATGGTTATGTTTGCGTCCTTAGACCTTCCCTCTGTCCTTGCTTTGGTCCCTGCTGGGTTAGCTCCTTAGAGTAGGGGCTTGAAATATGGAAGTGAAAAATATATATTGCATGCTCTGAGTATAGTGAATAGTATAACTTCCTAAAGGGAGTCTATATTTTCAGGACAAGGAGGTAGAGTAAATATATAGTAACTGCTGGTACAACAGAAATACAAACTATTGACCAAGCTCTTCTGAGAAAATGTGCCCAAGCCTGGAGTCTCAATGTAGGACCTTCCTAGGCTATCTGTAATATCAAATATTCCATCATCTTCTTACACTGTGTCCAAACCCGTTGACAGATGGTATGTGAGGGGTGTGGTTGAAAGGACAAGTTCTTAATTTAGGCAGATCTGGATTTATGGGGGAGTCCTGGTTTGGGTTCCGATGGCTTGTGTGATGGGTCAAGTCACCTTTACTTATGCACAAGGCTTATGCTCTTTAAACCCTTCCTGCCCTGGATCTCAGCTTCTCTGGTTCCCAGCTCTCCTAAAGCCTTGGCCTTTGGCTGAACCCACGGTGGGCTTACAAAAATGGTCTCAATCATTCCCCTCCACTTTTCAATGTGACTTTGCAACTCCTCCCATGGAATAGAAGTGGAGTCTATTTCCCCTGCCTTTGAATCTGGACTGGCCTTTTGACCTAATTTGGCCATCAGAATGCATGGCCAACTTGACTATGGGCCAGTTCCAAGCCCAGGCCTCAAGTGCCTTGCATGTTTCTGCTCACTCTCTTATCTGGTCTCTTGGAAGTCTGCTCTGGCATCCTGTGGACAAGCCCAGACTTGTTCTGGAGGACAAGAAACAGGTGATCCAGTTCCCTCTCCTTCCATTCCCCATCATTCTTCCAAGATCAATCAGGAGACGTGACTCTAGAGACTAATGAGCAATAATAATGGTGGCTGTTTTCAAGCCACTAAATTTCAGGAGGGTTTGTCAGGCACAAGTAGCTAGCTGTAACACCTGGCTTTCCTCCAGTGAGATGTACCATATCTGCTCCTAAACACCACTGTCAACCACTGAGCACTATCCCCCCACTGTTAAGGAGAATATTGCCATGTATTAGCTTACAAGATTCTGCAGATAAAACAGATCCCTGGTAGTTGCATGTGTGACCATCTAAATTCTAAACAGGACTTTCCTAATATCCATACTGAGAGGAGTGTGCAATGCTCTGAATGTTTATCATATTCACAGCCCCTTCTGATAAAATGAGCCAAAGCAGTTTTTTATTCCCAGAACCACGCTCTGTGTCACATGGCCACAGCTGAATGGCCTGGGACTGCCCCAATGCAAGAAAGCTGTGGTCAGACACACCTGCAAGTGAGAAGACATCTAAGGCAGACATAGGCCAGATGGAAAGGGTCAAAGCCAACCATAGTGATAAAAGCAGAAACTGTAAGCTGGGTCTCAGTTGACAATCTATAGGGCTAGGATGAGGATCTGGCCTCCCTGCCCTCCAGGGATCCTCTGTGTGCTCAGGAAACAGCTGCCCTTTGGTTTCAAGGTTTCTTCAGGGCTGTCAAAGCATGGCCATCCTTGGGAAGTGGATGTGGCTCAAGCAATTGAGCTCCCGCCTACCATATGGGAGGTCTGGTTTCAGTTCCCAGTGCCTCCTAAAGAAGATGAGCAAGACAGCGCGCTGATGCAAAGAGGTGGCACAACAAGATGACACAACAAGAGACACATGGAGGAAAACATAATGAGAAACACAACAAAGCAGGGAGTAGAGGTGGCTCCAGTGACTAGGCACTTCTCTCCCACGTGGGAGGTCCCAGGTTTGCTTCCGGGGACCAGCACACAACAAACAAATACATCAAATGCAAACAATGAGGGCATGGGGAGAAATAAATAATTTAAACAAATAAATAAAATAAATCTTAAAAATAAAAAAGAGTGGCCATCCCCACGTCCCCTGAAATTACATGGGACCTGTTTAGTTTGCTAAAAGTTTCTGGGAGCAATATAGCAGAAACGGATTGCCTTTTTTTTTTTTTTTTTTTTTTACGGATTGCCTTTTATAATGGAACTTTATTAGGTTAAAAGCTTACAGTTCTGAGGCCACGGAAATGTCCAAATCAAGGCATCATCAAGAGACATCTTCTCACCACGTTGCAGCTATCGGCCATCAGCATGTGGCAGCATCATTTAAAGATGCTTTCTCTCAGAGCTCAGCTGTGGGTGATCAAGCACATGGCAGGGCACAATGCCCATTTGTTCGTCTGTCCCCTCTCCTCCAGACCTGTGGCTTTTCTCTCTCCCCATCTTGTCAACTTCTGGAAGCCTCTATCCGTCTCTCCTGCTTTTTTCTGTGCTTTTATTCCTCCATTTATAAAGGATTCCAGTAAAAGTATTAAGATCCACCCTGGGTCCCGCAATCTAATCAAAGGTCTTTGATTAAAGTGATCTAATCAAAAGTGATCTAATCAAAAGGTCCTTTACCTGGATCTAATCAAAAGGTCCCATCTACAATGGGTTTACAGGCTCAGGAATCTATTTGTTCTAAAAACAGAATCTTCTGGGGTTCACAAAAGACCCAAACTAGCACAGGGCCCAAGACTGGTAGGAGGAAATTGACATCCAGGCCACCGTTGGAGATCCTCTTGGCCCGCTCAGACAGACTGGAAGTCTGTCCTCAAGGGGGGCCATACTGGGGACAGTGACAAGGAGATATCAGAGAGAAAATCCTCATGAATGAAGATGTTTTTTCAGAACTATTCTACCATTATACATTTCCAGCACCAATGTATGAATGGTCCAGTTTTTCTGCAGCCTTACCAGTATTTGATATTGTCACTATTTATTTATTTATTTGCTCTAATAGGTGTGATATTATCAGTATGGTTTTAATTTGCATTTCCCTAGTGATGTTTCATATGCTTATCTGCCATTCAAATATTCTCTTTGGTGAAATGTCTCCATATCCTTTGTCTATTTTCTAACTGGATTGTCTGATATATTACTTTTGAGCTTTCAGAGTTATTGATATATTCGAGATGGTGTCCTTGGTCAGATATGTGGTATGTAGATATTCTCCCAACATACAGATTATCTTTGAAAGAACAAAGTTTTAATTTTAATGAAGTACAATTTATTGATTTTTTTTCTTTTATGGATATTTTTGTTGTCATGTCTAGGAACTCTTCAACTAACAAAAATTTTCTCCTATGTTTTCTTCTAAGTTTTTACAGTTACATATATTATATTTAAATCCATGATCTATTTTAATTTAATGTCTTACAGGTGTGAAGCTTAGGTCATGGTTCATTTTTTTTGGTCTTTGTCCAATTGCTCCAGTATTTCAAATACTTCAATATAAAAATAAAACATTTGAGATGACGTTGAACCCTCTATGTCCCCAATTCCTATTCCTATCCCCCCCCACTTTTTTCTCAGAGGGAAATACTATCCTGAATTTATAGTGCATTTTTCCAGTATTTGGGGATTTTTTACATTTTTACAGACACAGATATACATATCCATGAACAATAGTGTTTTTTTTAATGTTTTTCATCTACATAAATGCTATTATATTTCATGTATCACTCCATTACTTGCTGATTTTGCTCAGCATTTCAAGACTCTTTTGCTAAGCTTTCTAGGGAAGGTAGAAGCAACCAGCTCACCCCACCGATTATATATATAAAAGTAGTTCATTCAATTTTTGCTTGTTTTTTTGTGTGTGTGTTTTTTTGAACCTGTCTGCCTACTCTGCTGTTCATTCATTTTTAAAACAATCATGTATGGTTCTATTATATAGCTTAACCATATTTCATTTATCCATTCCACTCTGTGTGGATATTTAAGTTGTTTCTAATCCCCATGTCATATTTACACAATTGATTTTTGGAACCTACATCACAACTTCACCTTTATGCACTGTAGTGAATAATTGCTATGATTTTCAGTACCTTGCACTTTATAACTCTTGATGTGCTTTCAGAATTCCTACTTTATAATCCTGCCTCCCCCAATTAGAATCCAGAAGCTCCCTTTTTTCAGTCCCCTTTGGTTATACAACCGAGGCACTCCCAGTGAAATGAAGCTGCTCAAGACTTTGATCCAGAAGTGAGTGACATGGAGAAGGAGAGGCCTTCAGAGGCAGAGTGGTAGAGAGTCTTGGGGTGATATCACATGCCCCAGTGAAGCAGGCTTCATATAGGGAATCAACAGATAGATCTGGAACCTGGTGTGGACACTGATACCCCAAGATGGCTGCTGAAAGACCCTCCTGAGATTTCTGTCACCATGAATGCAATTCCCAGAGATTCCCAGGAGAAGCTCCAGATATTCTCCCAGGACATTATCATTGGCCCCACCCAGGAGATTGATGGGTGGGGTAATCAATCAAAACAGCAAACACCTGGGACTCCTCCCATGCCATTAGCAAAGGGGTGGAATAATTAACAGTTTAAAAAGCAGGTGCAAAGGTCAAATCTCCCCTGCCCCTGCCCCTGTCCCTGCCCCAGCCCCTGCTTCTGCTCCTACTCCTGCTCCCGGCTCCTGCTGCTCCTTGCTCCCGGCTCCTGCTGCTCCTGGCTCCCGGCTCCCACCCTGCTCTCAGCCCTCGTGGCTTCTGCACCCTGCTCTCGCCATGTCCCCCCTGCGCAGATCAACACGCAAGTAAAACCTGGGCACTTATAATCTATAATGGGAAATTGTAGTCTATAAATCAGCCGTCTTTATCACTCTTCAGCCCCTTACCCTCTACCAGGGTCCCGTGATCTGCTATATTTTCCCGTTTCTCTTCCCTCCCTACCTTAATAAATTACTGGCCTGACTAACCTAACGTGCTCTGAAATTCAATTCTGTGGCATAAGTCAAGAACCTAGATTCAATCCAGTAACAGCAGGACTAGCAGTACATGTCACAAAGTCCTCCTAGAACTCTTCAGCAGCGTGATGGGGGTCTAGCTATGGAGCTGTCGAGCCTCATTCTCTAGGCCTCCCTTTAATACAGTCATTTTATGCTTAAACCAGCCAAAGTATGTTCTGGTTTGTTATGACTAAGAACCCTACCTATCCAGATACTGGTACCAGGAGTGATTGCAAATGACAGAGCCTCAAGGAAATGGGGATCTGAACTCTTTGTCCCAGCTGGTTAAGCCTGGAGGCAGTGAGGACCCATGAGGAGTTAAAGGATGGTGCTCCAGCAGCCGAAGGCAAACTGTCAAAACGGGTCCCCCGGAATGAAGGCGATGCTTGTGGAGGTCCAGGAGCCACTGACGTAAAACTCTAGGGAGGCCACGAAGAACTCAAGGGCTGTGAGGTAGGCTGATTGTTTCTAATTGCCCTGGAGAACTTAATGAAAAAGACTAAGCAGCTCAAAGTTCTAAATTCTTGTTTCAAGACTCAAAATTTGAACCTCTAGGTTGTCAAATTATGAATTTCACTAAATTCATAGATTATTAGATCCTAAGTGAAATTTAGGGCATTAATGGGGAAATGTGTGGGACCCAAGAATTGGAATGGGAACGTACAGGATTCCCTGAACCTCTTTTGCCCCTAATGTCTAAGGAGGCTGCTCCTGCCTTATTTGAAGACCTTGAAACAGCAACGCCTGAGGCAAATCACCTTGAGGGAGAAGCCATTTCTCTGTATGCTCCACTCCCCTTGCTCCTTCAATGAGATCAGATCTACCTGAAAAGAGAGCTCCACCAGGGGCCAATCACATCATCAAACTATGGAAGATTACACACTCCAGCCATCAGGGACAGCCTGTGTGATGGTTACAAGGTTTATAAGAATGAGCTAAAGCCTCACCTTCCGTTGGCAGTAATCAATAGGTAATGCCTGACACAGAAAAATAAGGATATAGCAAAGTTGGTTATTTGCAGAGATGGGCGTAAATACTCGAACAATTGGTTCAGAGTTAAAAGTGGCCAACTCCAGTGAATTGATATAGAGACTGTAGGTGCCTGTACGAAAACTTATACAATTACTTGACTCTTTAAACTAGACGCTTGCGTAGTTTTGACAAAAGCAAAAACTAAATTTCAAAATCGTTTTTAAAGGAGAGTAATATTTACCTGAAGAAATGATGAAACTAAGGAATTTTATGGAATGGGATGATATAAGTATCAGGGAATCGGGAGAGAATTGTGTTATCATTAAGAGCGGTTAAATTTAATCAATTGCATTGTGTTCTGTCTAAAAAGGGTGCCTGACTGATGGGGGCTTTGGTGGGTTTGGAGGCGGAAAAATAGCCACAGGGAAATTCTAAGAGGGAGCATTTGCAGTATGTGGCCAGGACTGGCAGGAAGAAGGGTACAGCCCAGCCCAGTTCCCCAGAAAATAAGGTCTGGACAAAGATTTATGTGTGAACATTTTATTTGGGGAGCACAAACCCGGGGAAGCAGAAGTGAGAGGGGAAAGTGTTGTGGAGCAGAGAAGAGGGAGCGCAAAGAGAAGGAAGTGCATTGCTGAGTTGACACTGCTTGTTATCAAGCTCAGCTAACTACGGATCTTGCTGGGCTGAACGCCTGCCTCTCAGGTCATCCGCCAACATGAGGGACAAAAAAGATCATTTATCTGCTGGTTCTCTTCCACCATCTGGACCCCAGTGGTGAAAAATTACCTTGATGGCAATAATGTCAGCTCGATCACCAGCTGCTGTGGAGCCAGATCCCATGCCCACACTCCGGGGCACGAGACTTTGTGTGAGTCCAAAAGTGCTGGGAGGCACGGGCAGTAGTGGCGGCAGCAGGGCAAGCCCTGGAAAGGTCACTGCGGGGGCAGTTGCGGCCACAGTGGTCAAGATTGAGCAAGTGGCCTGGAGGTGTCCAACATCAATCCTGGCTTATTAGCCACAGCATCAGAACCCCGTAGGTCTGGCCCTATAATGGCAATAGATGCATCTAGCCCCAAGCCCCTGCCTCCAACTTTCATAATTCCCCAGAGAAGCTACTGATAGCCACGGCTCTCACTGTAAAGCGTTCTACGTCAGCCCACAAGATTCTGTTGAGTTTGGCTGTGCAAAGTGTGTCAATCCAGGAGGGTTACCTCCCAGGATAAACCGCTTCTCAGCAAGCTGCAAGAAGGCTGTGCAAATGGGGTTTGCATTTGTCTGACCTCTGGAAATGAATCAAATTCATCAAAGAATGCATTCATTCATTCATTCAGCAAATAATTGCCAAAAGCCCACTAAGTGGAGAAGTGTGGGAGGGAGAGGGGATGGGGTATATGGGAATCCCCCTATATTTTCACTGTAACATTTATGTAATCTGAAACTTCTTTCAAAATAAAATAAAATAAAAAAGCCCACTAAGTAACAGGGAATGTGGTGGGGACTTAAAGAAGAAAGGGGTCTACACTTAAAGAGCACAGAGTTTAAAAAGGAAGGTAGCCATTAATATTAATCATACAAATAAATGGTGTAGTGAAGGCATGAAATGAAAGGGCTTGCCTATTCTTGGAGATCGGGGAAGGCTTCCATGAGTAAGAAACGATTGAGAAGGAGGAATAAGTACAAGAAGGAAAGCAAAGACCTGGTGGCAGGAGGGAGCTTGGCTTGTTCAAGAAACTGAGGCATAGCACATATCCAAGAGGCACAGCTGAGAGGTGAGGCAGAAGAGACAGGGGCAGGTACTCAGCTAGCAGGTGGCTGGAGGACAGTACCTCTCTGCCTCTTCAAAACTAGAAGGAAAGGCCCTCCAACAATCAGAACTTGAATCAATTGGAAGAAAATCAAATATTCTGGCTACCAACTGCCTCTGGTGGTCAGAATATATCAGTGCAGCCTTTCTAACAACTAGCTTTTTTAAAAAAATACATTGCTATTTTTTGTGTTTAGGAGAAGAGACATTTAACTTTTCCTAAACTTTGGTAAAATGGTGCTGAGGGGCAATAATAATCAAGAAATTAAGTTGAGCAATTAGGAAACAATGGGAAAAAAAGATAAGCGTCTTTAAAAAGAACAAAATACTTCTACCATGAACTTATAAAAGCAATTTTAAAATGAGGCATTTGTTTCAAGTTGCAAAATTCTTAGGAAGGGAAATTAAGAATTATAACAAAGCATAGAGCAATGACCTTTGTTGAAATAGGACTATTTTCTGTGTACTGTTTTTTAACCTATTTTCTCCACTCCAAAAAAATATCACTGTCAAGGAGGTTCACTGTCAATCCCCTTATAATGGGTGAAATGCCACTACATCAGTGGGTACCTCTTGGCAACATTTTCTCTACAATTCCATTACAGTTACTTTAAAAAGTCTTCATTTCAAACACATCTTTAAAGGCAACAGAGATATCCTTCAACTTTATGTGGTTTGCATTCTTCTCATGGCATTTATTATAGAGTCTTTTCCATGTCTATGTCCATGTGTGTGAATGAATGCTTAACTGTATGCTCTATGCCTGTAGGTTGAAAACACTTTCCATTGTACTTAAATATCTTTAGTCTCAGGTGATTAAAGATAAAGTTTTTTCAAAATTAATATTCTTCTGGTTTGAGAATATGACCCTGAGCTGTACTGAATTAAAATACCAGTGTTTTGCCAACCAAAAATGTTAAAATTCATCATTAAGTTATCTGCAAGTGTGAAAAACAGAATTGTTTGCTGGGAAGTGGCTGTGGCTCAATCAGTAGGGCTCCCATTTACCATATGGGAGGCCCCGGGTTCGGTTCCCGGGGCCTCCTGGTGAAGGCAAGCCCGCCCACACGGCGTGGTTAGCTGACCCAGCAAGCACAAGCAGCAAGGGGGGGATAAATTAATAAATAAAATAAAATCTTT
>JAKSZT010053846.1:5349979-5364999 GCA_026826555.1 Tolypeutes matacus
AGGGGGGGATAAATGAATAAATAAAATAAAATCTTTAAAAAAAAAAAAAAAGAATTGTTTGCTGTTTGAGATTTTTTTTTAAAAGAAGAAGTTGGGGAAGAGATGTAGCTCAAGTGGTTGAGCGCCTGCTTCCCATGTAAGAGGTCCTGGGTTCAATCTCGGGTCCCTCCTAAAAAATAAAAAATATATATGCTAGTAACAAAGAAAGAGTGGCAATCCAGAAAAAAAAATTAAATTGTACATTAAGAGAAAGGACAAAAGGCATGTCAATGAGACATAATAGAATATATCCAAAAACATTACCTGCCACAACATTAGTACCAATCAGTCTCTGGGCTCCTCAATTTAAAATACTTTAATAAGTACTATAACAGATCTAGAGTCATCCATTTAATTTATTTGACTAACAGCTCTTTGTTTAATAAATTTTCTTTTTAACGTTCATTCCACATTGATCATGTCATGTGCCAGACCTTATGTAATATATATGATCTGTGTTATTCTCTGGAGACTTCCTGAATTTGTGTTTCAATATTTTAGAAGACTTTGCTTTCTATCATTCTAGAACTATAATTACTTGGTAGAGTCTTTCTTTGCTAAATTCCCAGTGAAAATTCCATTCACTGGGATATTTCACTTTTTTATCATGAAGCATATAGGGGAGAGGGGGAATCCATCCTCTGTGGCATGAATATTGCCAATCCAACTTGGTATTTGTTCTATTTCTCCACTAGGTAAAGTAGTTTATTGGCTGTCAATTTATAAAGTGTTCTCTGGGAATATCTGTATGCAAGATGGTAGGAGTGGAAACATATTTCAGTGCCCAGTCTGTGAAAATAGAATTAACACGCACAATATATCATCTTCTAGCAATGGGGGGTGAAAATTTCAGTGTATGACCTAGAGTTTCCATCCCATGGGAAGATACAGAGTGTCCCTGGCTGGACAGTTATATTCTCTGGGATCTGACAGCTTCTTCTTCTGTCACTTTATTTTAATAGTTTTTATTTTATTTTTTATATATTGTTTTTCAGTTTTAGACCTACTCCTCAGATTCATGGATAGATAGATAGATAGATAGATAGATAGATAGATAGATAGATAGATAGATAGATATAATAGATATGATAGATGATAGATAGATATAGATAGAGATGATAGATAGATGATAAATAGATGATAGATGATATATAGATAGATGATAGATAGACAGAGATTGATAGATAGAGATTGATAGAGATTGATAGATGAGAGAGAGAGAGAGATGATAGATGATAGATAGATAGATAGATAGATAGATAGATAGATAGATAGATAGATAGATAGATAATACATAGATGGATAGAGATGACAGATAGATGATTGATTGATTGATAGATAGATAGATAGATAGATAGAAAGAAAGAAATAGAAGTCCCCCTCCCACCCTCCGCTCAGTTTTCTCACCCCCCTCCCCATGACTAACCACCGATGCCTTTTCTAACTTTACCATTGTGAGACACAGAAATGAATGACTAAGGGTGGACATGGAATATACTTTTGGGACCATTTAAAGTCAGATTCACTAACTCAGATGCCAAGCAGAGAACTTAAATGCATGATAAAGT
This sequence comes from Tolypeutes matacus, assembly GCA_026826555.1. Lineage (NCBI taxonomy): Eukaryota > Metazoa > Chordata > Mammalia > Cingulata > Chlamyphoridae > Tolypeutes > Tolypeutes matacus. The sequence goes on from JAKSZT010053846.1 coordinate 5,351,587, forward strand.
TCAGGGGTGAGAGGTCAGGGGGAGTGGATGAGAGGTCAGAGGGAGTGGTTGAGAGGTCAGGGGAGTGGTGAGGCACTTGCAGAACTGGAGTCCTCAAGGCCCATGGAAAGGACATAGCTGCCACTCTGCTCAGGATTATTATGCCATGTGGAAACAAACGCTCCCTGTTGATAGATCTTCCCAACTTCCAAGAGAAATCAGAAATCTAGATTTTCATGTGATGTCTCCCCTTTTTAAATGTTGGAAACTAATTCAAAATTTTAAGAACATTGTGAGGACACATTCTTTTTTGTAAATGGTGCTAGACAAGTTGACACTAAAATTTTTATGGAAGAATGAGCATGCAAGAACATCTAGGAAAATACTGAGAAAGAAAAGGTATGGGGTAGAGGACTAGCCCTACTAGACATGAAAACATAGTACAAAATCTTACAATAGTGTGGTATTAATGCATGAGTAGATAGACCATTTGAACAAAATAAAAAGCCCAGAAATTAATTTAAGTATGCATGGAAATTTAGAATAGGGTAAAGGCGGCATCTCAAATCACTGGGATGAAGATGAACTTTTTTTTTTTTTTTTTTTTTTTTTACCGGGAGGTACCGGGGATCAAACCCCGGTCTCTCCATATGGTAGACAGACACCGAACCTCTTGAGCCACATCCGTTTCCCAAGATGAACTTTTTAATAAATGGTGCTAGGACAATAAGAATAAAGATAAATCTAGATCATCTCACAACATACCAAAGGAAAAATTCCAAATGGATTAGTGATCTAACTGTAAAAGATAAAACTATACAAGTACTAGAAGAAAACATGCATGAATTCCTGCATAATCTGGATGTAGGGAAAGGCTTTCTATGACTCAAAATCCAGAGGCCATAAAAGAACAGATTGATAAATTTGATTACATAAAACTGAAATAATTTTAAAGGGAAAAAAAAACACTGTGAACAAAGTAAAAAAACAAATGACAAAATGGGAGAAAAAATTTTCAATCTGTGTCAAAGAGGAAGGGCCAATACCCTTAAAATTTGAAGAACTCTAAAAAATGGAGGACGTAAGATCAAAAACCCAAGAGAAAAATGGACAAAAGACATGAACAGAAAATTCACTAAAAAATGATACTAAAATGGCCCTTAGACCCATGAAAATATGTTCAACTCATATAATAAGAGAAATGCAAATTTCAGCCATACTGAAATATCATTTTCCTCTCATAGAAGATTAGCAAAAACTTTAAATATGACAACACATTCTGTTGGTGAGGCTGTGGAGAACAAGGCATTCTCCTATATTGCTGATGGGAATGGAAATTGGCTCTGGAGAAGAAATGGCAATTACTAACAAAACCATATATATGCATTTACCTTTTGACCCAGTTATCCAGGAATTTAACCTTAAGATACAACACAAAAACTATTCATTGCAGCACTATTTGTAATACAAAATGCTGGAAACAAACTAAATGCCATTCAGGGGGTGGTTGAATAAACTACAGTCAAATCCTCACAATGGAGTACTATGCAGCAGTTAAAAAGGAATGAGTAAGATCTTTATGACCTAAAATGGAAAGATTTGACGGCCTCACTGTTAAGTGAAAAAGAAAGTACAAATGAGTATCTACCATGTTACCTTTTAAGTAAGAAAGGAGACATAATATTGCATAAAGTATCTGCTCATTTGTACAACAAAGAGGGAGAGAGAGAGAGAGAAAAGAAAGAAAAGAAAAGAAAAGAAAAGAAAAGGCAACACAGGAAGGATGAACCAGAAATTAATGAGAGTGGTCACCAAAAAGGGGAGGGTAGAAATAGGGTAGAGAGGATGTGGGTTTGGGAGTTGGATAGAAAGGATGGGGAAGTGATATTTCTTTAAGTATGCCTTTCTTTATAGCTCTGACTTTAAGAACAAAGTAAATGTTTCACTTACCTAATTTTTTTTTTTACTCCAACAAGGATGGAGGGAAAAAAAAAAAAACTAAAATGGAATACAAGCAAAAACAGACCCTAACTCAGGGGTGGAGGAGCTAACCCAAGTAACATTTGAATAAAGAATTTTCACAAAAGGCAAAAAGAATTATAGACAAATATTGAACTTTACTTAGTGGGCTCTTTTTCGGCAATGGAATGGGTTAGCAATTCTGGGTATTCTAAGATTGAGTGCATAAATAATATGGATAATGGGATATCCACATGGGGATAATGGGAACCACGTTTTTCTCACTATTGGAGATGGGAGTTGCAAATATGGAAAGAGGGGAGGCTGTAACGAATCATGTGGTGCTGGAATTTGAGATATCACTGTGAACTCGTGATTTTAATAGATTGGAGACAAATAGGTGATTGATAAAGAGACAGACTGATTGATATAGATGTAGATGGAGAGATAGAGAACTTGATATAGATGTTTCCAACGAGAGAGCCTAAAATCAATGACACATCAGTAGCAATGAGCACATGCAGCACCCAGATCTTGGTTTCTAATGCCATCCTCCACTAAAGAGAGGCAGACCTCCTTGGATAAAAGCATTTTCCAGGGCGGGGGCAGGGAAAGAACAAGATGAGCCTGGAACATCTTATCATTTCAGAAAGTAGTAAGAGCTCAAAGAATAAAGGAGATAAATGTTTGATTAGAATAAGGATATTTTAATAGTCTCAAAGTACCTCCCCACAAAATACTTTATAATTACAAAGGGGTGAGAGTTACTTTGGGATACCTGAGAGACGCTACCTTAACCAAGTGATCAAATTTATTATTACCTATAATGCCAAAGCAACACCCTGTGCCTCCTCATATCATGCACTGGGAAGGACACAACATCATGTCTGGGATACTCCTGCCAAAAAGTGAATAACCTGAGTCTAGTCAGGAGGAAACAACAGACAAACCCAAATGAAGGGATATTCTAAAAATAACTGGCCTATACCCTTCAAAACTATCAAGAGTGTCAAAGACAAAGAAAGACCAAGGAACTATTCCAGATTAAAGGAAGCCAAAGAAACCAACATAATCCTAAATTGGATCTAGATTTTTGTCCACACCATCCTTTCTTTAATTAAGCAAACATGAGTATTTTCTGAGCCATCCCATGTTAGGGACTGTGTGCAACAGAGGTGGGGGCTGAGAGTCAAGATGTGGAAACTCTCCAGGCCAGTGACTTGGGAACTACTTCCTGGAGAGAAAGAAGCTCCAGACATGAACCACCCATTGCCATCTCAGCTCTGCAGTCACACTCAGTTACTTAGCCTCTCTGAGCCTGTCTCCTCATCTGTAAAACGGCATTATTAATTTCTGCCTCATAGGGAGGTTGTGAGGACTGGTGAAGACAGTCCCATGACAGTGCTTGACACACGTCTTCCGCAACCATGGGGAGCCATCTTCCACACCTCAAGAAACACCACCGTCCCTTCCACAGCTGATGGGAGCAGGGCAGTTCCACCTCTGACGTGGGTGGGGCAAGAGGCAAATAGAGGCTCAGACAGAACCCACTCAATCCAAGCAAGGAAATTGCAAAGGCACTGGAGGATGGACGACCAGATTTAAATTTAGAATGATCAGACGCCTGCATTTTGCCCCAGGCTCCTAGCCCTCCCTTACCCACGCCTGGAGACACTTGCCTAGCCTGGATGCTCAGACTGCATCCTTACTGCCCCACCCGCCAAACCGAACAGCCATCCTTTGGCCACTCCTGGAGTCTGTGCTCAAGAAAGAGATCCAGAGGAGAGACTCACACTGGTCTTAGAAGTGGGTTCAGAGCTGCTTGGGTTGGAAATTCCAGTGTCCTTGGTGTGTTCCAAAAAGCAGGGGTTGGGGGAGCGGGTGTAGCGCAGTGGTTGAGCACCTGCTTCCCATATACAAGGTCCTGGGTTCAATCCCCAGTACCTCCTTAAAAAAACAAACAAAAAAGCAGGGGTGGGGGTGCAGCCCTCGGGTAGTCACATGCACTTGGGGCCCACGAATTCCTCAAGGAATCCCCTCTAAGGAGAAGGGCCCAGCTGGATAAGGACTTGAATGGGGCCCTCTAAAGAGCAGGGCAATGCTGGGGCAGGACTTCAGACCTAGGAGCAGCCCACCCCCTGACCTTCTGTGACCTGTTATAGAGAGTTCTGCCCAAACAGGGGGGATCATTGTGGCAGATTCTCCAAAACTGGCCATGGGGATATTTCTATTCACAGGCTTTTCTAGCACCTTGCCATGCCCCATCAAGAGGTGGAACCTATTACCCCTCCCCCTGAGCCAAGGTGAGACTCTGCAGTTGCTATGGTGAACGGAATGTAGTAGAAGCAATCTGTGAACTCTCAAGGTCAAATCCACGTGGCTAGTATCTTCATTTCTCCAAAATATTTACTTTTAATATTATACAAATAATTTTAATGGTTCCGGAATGTCCAGAAATTTTATTTCCTCAGTCCCATCTCTACTCTCAGACCAGCACAACTGACCCTCTGGTTTGCATTCTTCCAGAGCCTTCTGCGCAATAGACTATCATATGCATGTTCCTGCCTGGGAAAGCAAGGCCCAGCCATAAAAAAGTTGGAAAACTGTAAATGTTGGAGAGGATGTGAAGAGATAGGACTGCTTATTCACTGTTGGTGGGAATGTAGAATGGTAGAGCCACTGTGGAGGACTGTTTGGCAGTTTCTAACAAGGTTGAGTATAGACCTGCCATGGGACCCGGCAATACCATTGCTAGGTATATACCCAGAAGAATTGAGAGCAGTGACACGAATAGACATCTGCACACTGATGTTCATAGTAGCGTTACTCACCATAACCAAAAGATGGAAGCAACCCAGGTGTCCATCAACTGATGAATGGATAAACCACGAATTGTGGTATATACACACAATGGAATATTATGCAGTGGTAAGAAGAAATGAAGTCGTGAAACATATACAACATGGATGAACTTGGAGGACATTATGTTGAGTGAAGCAAGCCAGACACAAAAGGACAAATACTGTATGATTGCCCTATTATGAGCTAAATATATTATGTGAAATATGAGTATGGGTAGAATTGCATATATAAGAATGTTTTTCTTTGAAGCTGAACAAATGTAATTTAATACTACAAGATGTTAATATCTGACAAAAAACAAACATGTTACACTAAGTGAAGGAGACCAGACACAGAGTGCTATATATTATATGATTCCATTTATATAAAATTTAAATATAAATCAATTATAAAGATGAAATTAGATTAGCAGTTATGTAGGTCTGAGGAAGGAATGCTAAGGAGTCTTTTTTTCTTGGGGTAATGAAATGGTTCTAAAATTTTTGAGATGATGAATGTACAACATTGTGATTATACTAAAAACCATTGATTAAACACTTTGGATATATCATATGGTATGTGAAGATAGCTCAGTAAAACTGCTTATTGAACAAATAAATAATTGTGGAAGAATAGCCAGAAACAGCAGCTATGTACAGCAGGGGAAACAGGGAGAGATTGAGATGTGAGGAAATGTCTTGTTTGTTTGTCTGTTTTTGTTTATTATTATTGAAATAATGAAAATGCTCTAATAATGATTGAAGTGATGAATGCACAGATAGGTGATAGTACCAAATACCATTGACTGTACACTTTGGATGAATTGTATGCTTTTTTAATGTATGTCAATAAGACTGATTTGTTTTAAAAAATTAAAAAAGCAAGGCCCAGAGAGAGGAACCAACTTGCCTGTCACTTCTTTCAGATGAGACAGGGCCTCCAAAGCCCCCAGTCCCCACAGCCCTCCTTCTCTGCCCACCCCAGCCCAGTGGTCACAACCAGATAGACGCTGGCATTCATTGGAGGTAAGAGACCCATCTGAGAATGGGGTGCAGCAGTTTATGTGGGGAGAGGGACAACGTGCATCAGATGCACTTGAGTGTGTGCTTGTGAACATGTGTGCTAGGGGAAACTAAGGATGTGGGGGCGGGAGGGGGAGGGAGAGAGGGAGGGAGGGAGAAAGGGAGCCAACATGGAATTGGGAGACAAGCTGATTTACTGAGCTATCCTTTTTTTCCTCCCTGTAGTCTCCCCTTCCCCAGGTCGGAACAAGATAGCCTTCTCTTGACCCAGGCCTCTGAGCAAGTTTGTATGAAAAGGAGAAGCTACTTGCTCTCATTTGTGATCATGTAAATGAGGGAGGCTCTGAGAAACGGTTCAAGAAGGCCAGGGAGGTACGAGGCTGGATTTGAGGGGAGCAGGTGGGGTGGGTAGTGCTTGGCAGAGCTGGCACCTGTAAGGCCAGAGGGCAAGGGAGGGAGAAACCAGCAGTGACAATGTGGGAGAAACCAGCCTGGGCAGAGACAACCTGGTCACGTGTGCACCCTATGTTCTGGCATGTGTCTGAGCCTGTGTACAAATGAGCATGGACCTGTTCCTGCCAAGATGTGTGTCCCTGACCAGACCTGCCCTGCTTGGCCAGGGCCCAGCCATGGGAGGGGGGCCAGTGGGAGGTGCTGTGATGGCATAAATGGCTGTGGAGGTAGCAGTCTTTCTAGGCTTTTTCACCAGCAACCTGGGGATGGTGGACAGCAAAGAGCTTGCCCTGTAGCCTGCGGGCATGTCAGCGTCTGTCCACTTCAGCTCCAACACAGCCTGTGCAGGTACAGGTCAGGGAAAAAAAGGGGATACATGTGGCTGGGCCAGAGCCTGGGGCCCTGAAAGCCTCAGTGAGAGAGGCTGTAGATGCCAGCAGCCAAGCAAGAGCAGCCTCCATCAGCCTGGCCAGGTAATGCCAAGTACCTGGGATATGGGAGAGGCATGGAGGAGGCATCCCTGTGGGGGCTAAAAGTGTGGGTCCCACCTCAAGGGGTTCATTAGCACAAATCACCAAATTAACCTGAGACTCTATCTCTCTGCTCTTTCAGGAGCCAAAGCCACCCCTGCCAGTAGATTGAGGGCACACAGGGCTGCCCTGCCCACTTCGCTCCAGCAGCTATTCCTTGTGGCAGGGTTTCAGGGAGGCTCCCAGGAGGACCTGAAGGCAGGGGTGTGTCACCTTCCTTGACCCAAGTTCTCTGGACAGGGCAGGTCTGGAATTTTGGAGGCAGAGGGGAAATGGAAAAGGTATCCTCCTCCAGGAAACTGTTGTGGGGAGCTGGATGCCCTGTGGATGCTCCATCTTGGCCCCGAGGCTCCAGGGTCTGTCTCAGATCAGGCTGTGCCTTACTCTCAAATTCCCCCAAACACTTGCTGAGCACCAATTTCATGCCAGGTGCCTTTTCTTTATACACTCAGGACCCCTGGCTGATTGCCCTGCTCTCCTTCACCAGCATCCAGCATTCACTGTTCCTTTCCCTCTTCTTCCTCCAAGTCTCCCCTGCTCAACTCCCCTGCTCTCCACTCCCCCTCTAGACCAGCACACCAGCCTTCACTCTCTGAGGGCTTTTCTGCTGATACCCTGGGGAAAACTGAACAGAAGTGCAAATCTCCACAGCCAGGTGAAGTGGGGGCACGCCGAATCCACTCTGGCTGTGGTGTGCCCAATGAAGCTGGCAGGGAGAGAAGCCTTCTGCTTCCACATCCAAGTAGAGCACATGGACAGGACCTCACAGCATGTGACCACCAGGGGGCAGGCTATACCTGCTGGACCACTGGCCCATCTTGGGGGCCTCATTCTTGGGAATTAAGTGTGGGACCTGGGCACAGGTGGGAAGCATCTCTGGGGGTAAAGGCAGAGGGAGAAGAAGGCCAGGACGTCCCATGGGTCCATGGACAGGGGCATTTGCAACCATCCATGTGTGATGGGAAAGAAAGGGTCTTGAGGAGGAGGATGAGAATGCCTTGGGATCATGGATGTTGAGAGCAGAAGGATGAGCTGTTGAGAAGCCCTAGGGAAAATGTCTTGGGGCAACCTGAGTGGAGAAGACTGGATGACTTGGGGAGTAAGGATGTCCTCTGGCTTCCCTAATGACTCCAGATCCTCCTGGTCACGGGAAGGGGCAGCTGGAGTTCACACCCTCCCCCTGGGGCTCTCCACCTCCTGCCTTCAGCAGTGCTGCTCCCAGATCACACCAGCTCAGGCTGCCTGACTTTGGCCCATTCCATGGTTTGATTACACGAGCCAATATAATTCCTGTTGTTGCTTAAGCTGGTTTGAATTGAGTTTTTCACTTCAGCCTACAGATCTGAGCTAGTTTCTTAAACGGTGCCTGTTCCCTGCTCAAAAAGTACCAATCACTCCAGATTGCCCCCAAGTTAAAGTCCACACTCAACCTGACCTTCAGCACCCCAGCCTCTTTCCCCATCATGTCCTACTGCTCCTCAGATACAGACTTCTCTGTGGACGGTATGGATGGAAAAGCCCACTCATCTGGGAAACCAAGAGCTCTGGAAATGACTGTTAGCATCACCTCCTGTGTGGGGAGGCTTGGAATGTCAGGAAAAAGAAATCAGTCTGCTCTGTGCCAACTTCTGATTACCCCCTGGCCTCCTCCATTAGGCTGAGTCCCTTGAGGGTGTTTTCTCTACTGCATTTGGCCCAAGCCTGGCACACTGGAAGCACCCAACACACACTTAGAAAAAAAGGGCCTCTGTGGGTGTGGCTTGGCCTGCCTGGGCTGAGTAGGTCCCCTTTGAGCTGATTTCTCCTCCGTATGAGAGAAGGGCTGATGCCTGAAGGAGCCTCCTCCAGGTCCTGTGGGTGGGCTCCGGTTTGTATCCGCTTCACTGACTACTAGGAATCTCTGCCCAGATCCCACATCCACTCCTCTCCCAGCAGGAGACCTGCCACCCTCAGGCCTAGTTCCTAAAGAAAGAGCTGGGAGGACTGAGTCAGAGGCACATGGAGCTGGAGTCAGAGAAAAAAGGAGACACAGGCAAGTAGGTACTGAGACAGACACCAAGAGTCTGAGCTCCTGACACATGAAACTTTAGACTGAGATGCCCACCAAGAAGAGATAAAGCAGACCAAGAAACAGAACCTGGAAAGCAGAAATTCAGAGACCAGAGTGGGGCGAGGGCAGGTTGGGAATGGCCGATCCAAAGAACATGGAGGTCGCTCCTCCTTGCTCATCCCTTATCCATTAGGCAAATCTTGTCCATTCGCCTTCTGAAATGTATCTGAGATTGGTCTAGCCCACTCTATCCCCACAACCCCCTTTTCCCTTCTGGCTTAATATAACATCATCTGCTTCTTGCACTGTTCCTCACCCAATCTATTAGCAAGATTTTTCTAAACACCTACCTGATTATGTCATTCCCACAGCCCCTGGAATAAAGCCCAGATGCCTTTCCTGGTTTATAGGGGGTGATCTGGGCCCTACCCATCACCAGAACCCTAAACTCCAGCCAATGGGACTTTTCTTAGAGCATGTTCTCCCTTGCCTCTAGGTCTGGGAACAAGCCATTTTCCCTCTGTCTGGGACACCCACCCTGCACTTCCCTTTCCGTTTCCCTTTTCTCCAAATCACCATCTAACTTTGATCTCCCCCAGTGTTTCTTCCTCAGTGGCATCCTCTCCCTATCCCAGCCCCTCCCTCTAGCACCCCCAGAGCAGTCTTGCACCTATCCCCCACCTTTGAGCCCAACTGTCCCCTCCCAAACTGGAGTCCCCTTCTTCTCCAGAGACTCCAGGCCAGGCTGCCCTCATTAATACCCACCATCTCTGTGCCTGCTCTTGTCCTTGACCCCTGGAGACCTGGCTCACCAGCCCCAGTCCCACGTTCCTCTCTGCCCTTGGCATCCCCGTCTCTGCCCCTTCACTCTCGGCAGCACTTTCTCTCAGGGGTCATGATCCTCCTTACATTTTTCATTTGTCTTTTTAAAAAATCATATCCACTGGTTTTCTACTTAAATAATTAAGTTTAAATTTTAAAATTAAAGAAAAACGTTAACTAATACTGCAGGTGGTACAAAGATACTGTGTGATGGGAGTTTGGAAAATGTGCCTGTGGTGAACCCTTTGGTGCTCTATCAGGATTCCCTTAGGCACCTTTTACCGTGTCTGTGTATCCCTCTCTGGAGCTTGATGTCTTTGGTCTCCAGAGGCTGGCACTTGAGACTTATTTTGGAGGACTGAACTCAGGTCACTGGGCTTTGTTCCCATTCCCAGAGAGCCCAAAGTGCCTGAAGGCTTAAGGCTCTCAGAAACAGCCTTAATTAGTGACTGACAGGTGTGAAAATATGATAGCCCAGCTCCCTTCCCTCATTTTGGACAGCTCTGAGATCGCCACTACCTAGGACAGAACCTAGCAATAGCAGGCACTCAAAAAGTTTATTAAGTGAATAAATGTAGCCAAATTTATGTATCTTATCCTTTGTAATTTCTGGAGTTTTTGTCACTCTTAGGCCTTTCCTACCCAAGGTCAAAAAAGCATCTACTCCTATTTGTCCTGGTATATTTACTCATTATTTGTTTATATTTAATTATTTGATCCATCTTGAATATGCCATAAAGAGTGAGGTAGATCTATTTTCTCTTCATGGCTAATCAGCTGTCCCAACAACAATTCCTGAATCTTTCTTTCATTTGTAAAACCAGATACTATCTGACTCATTCAGTGAGGTATTATGTAATCATTTTTAAATGGTAGTTTAAATGATTATGCCACCACATGGAAAAATGCTCACTTTATAATATTAAGCATGGTTTTTATAACTACATAAAATTATGTGAGCATATAGGTAAGGATAGGGAGAAATGGAAGAAAATAGAGATTGACAAGGAGTGTGGTGGGGTCAGAATGAATGTTTTGTTTCATTTCTATTAATATTTATGAAATAAATAAATTGGAACTTTAAATGAACAAAAATATGGAGGGAAAGAAGGATTTAAAAGACAGCAAACTCTCTCCCATTTTGGAGGAGTAAGGGGAAGAGAACACAGTCTGAGTGGTTTTAGGTTTAAAGAGGTAAATAAAATAAAATAAAGTAAAATAAAATAAAATAAGACAACAAATTGTTTTCTTGCTTGAGCCTGAGGCAAAGACTTGGGTGAAGGTAGTTTTATGGGGGAAGTAATCTCATGAAGCTGAAGATGGTGGATGAAGCAGTTCCTGGGAGTCCTTACACAAGAGGTCAAAAAGGAAACACTCAGTGTATGATGGCTTCCTTTGGCCCTGAAACCCTGAGTTCTGGGCTCCCTCCCAGCCTTAGTTAAGTGAGCAGAACCTCTGGAAGTCCCCCCTTCCCCCAAAAAGGAGGACTCACACTATCTCCAACCCTTTAAAAATTCTGTGATCTTTTTCAAATGAATTTAGAGAATATTGCGTTAGACTAGCCTTGGGCTAGCTATCAGCCATATCCTTAAAATGTGAAGAGCTTTAGAAGTTGGGACAAGAGAAGTCCTGGGCGCCATGGGGCCCTCATCTGTACTTAGGAAGGTTCTCGGGGTATGCCCAGGAACCTGGGCTACTTAGACCATGATTTCCTGATCAAATGAGCACTTCCCTTCAACCTTCATGGCTTGACTGCCCCAGGCGATTCCCTGGGACCCCAAAGGTGTCGTTCACACACATAGCACATCTCACGAGCTGCTAGTGTCAGCGGTTTACGCACAGGCAGAGTCAGACTGTCTCTTGAGGTCCTGGATATGCGGAAGTCACTTCTTGCCTAACAACAACTACCTTTTTTACAGCAACCCCCTGAAGTGCTTTCCCACCTCCCAGTCCTGGGCTGCCTCCCACACCGGGCGGGCACACTGGGACCCTCACCGGGCTCTGCCAGGTATATAAAGACGCGCGAAGCCTGCGGGCTGCCCCTAGAGGCGCTTCTGTTGGTAAACTTTGTAGAGGCTCACTGGTTTCCTCGGTGAGCATCCAGCTCTGTGGGATGTACAGGAGTGAGGAAAGATCCTTTTGGCTTCCTGGAAGCCACCGTATCGCGGGACGCGACTGCAAGCCCTCAAGAGTGCGCGCGCAACCCGGCAGAGGCGGGGCCAGGCATTCCGGGCCTAGTCCGCCTACTCAGCCCTGCCCGCCCTACGTCATGCTCCGTGGGCCCGCCCAAGCCCCGCCCATTGGTGGAAAGCGCGCGCGAGCGCTCCCGCCCCGCCCCCGGGCCCGCCCCCCTGCAGCATTGCCCCACCCCCCGGCGTACTGTGGCTTCCAAGTTGGAATGAGGAGGCGCGGGCGCGAAAGGACTCCGAGCCTCCGAGGCTGTGGGGGACTTTCCTGTCACGTTCGCCTCTGGCTGCCGGCCCAGGCCGACGGCGGCCAGCCGCCCCGCACAAGCACAGTCCCTGCCCGGCTCGGCCAGCCAGGCCCACGACAGCCCCCTTCCCCTCCTCAGCCCTCGCCGGGCCCCCCCCAGCCCCCTTCCTGTCAAGGGCCTCCACCAGGCCGACGACCCCACATGCCTGGGCTGCCAGGAGGCCGGTCCTCAAGGACCCGCTGCCCCGCACGCAGCCTCTCAGGCGGAATGCTGCTCCCGGTCCCGCCGGCACCCGCACGCCCGAGGCCACAGGCCCAGCCTGCAGACGTCCCCGTGGCGCGGACCGCTCCTCACTCCCACACACTCCTGGGCACCTCATCCTCGAAGGCCTTGGGACCTTCCCCACACCCTGGGACCCCTCTTCCCCACCTCGCGACCTTCCCCGCATCTGCGGGCTCTCCTCACACCAGCGCGTTACCAAACCCACTCCGTGGCCCCCATCTCCGCACTCCGCAGCCCTCCGCGCCCACGCGCTTGTGGCTTTCTCGGCTCCCGCACGTGGACGCCCCTCACCCAGCGCCTTCCCCAAGAGACCCTCACGCCCCCACCCCTTACCCCCCACACCTATGCGGGGCTCCTTCTGCCTCCCCGTGTAAACACCCCCGCTCGGCCCCTCTCCCGCACCCTGAGCGCCTCTTCGCGACCGCATCAGTGCGATCCCTCCTCAGCCCCCCACGCTGCAGGCCCCTCCGCCCACCCGGCGGTCCCAGCTCACGTCCCTCACCCCACACGTCGGCCCCAAACTCCTCTCCGCATCCCTCACCCCGCAGGCTCGTCACCCCACTCCTTTTCCCAGCCCTCTGGCACCCACCCCACTCCCCCGCTACACACACCCTGGGCTCCTCACATCCACCCCAGAACTCCCAGGACTGGCCCGGCCCCCCAAGCCCTTCACCCCCGGCATCTTCCCGAGGCACGCGCTCGCGGACGCCCCCTCCCGCCCTCCGCACCCACCCTCGTCTCCGCCCCGCACCCCTCTCCCCTCGGGGCGGGCGGGCAGCGCCGGCGGCGGCGGAGGCCTGTCCCCGGGCCGGACACACCCACCCGCCCGCCCTGCTGCCTTCCCTCCCGCCCTCCCCCCTCTCGCCCGCCCTCCCGCCCTCGCTCCGCGCTCGCTCCTTCCCCCTCGCCCGCCCGCTCCCGCTTCCCGCCGCGGCTGGCCTCCCGCTCCGCCTCCCAGTGCGCGGCTCTCCCGGGCGCGGCTCCGGGGTTCATGGTGACGAGGCGGCGGCCGCTCGAGCCCAGCGGCGGCGGCGGCGGCGG
>JAKSZT010053846.1:5365399-5393773 GCA_026826555.1 Tolypeutes matacus
CCCCGCGCGCCTGGCTTGCGGGGGGCCGGGCCCGCGGGCGGCCGCCGCGCCGCGCACCCATGGACGGCCCGGCCATCATCACCCAGGTGACCAACCCCAAGGAGGACGAGGGCCGGGCGACGGGCGCCGCGGAGAAAGGTGAGGAGCGGCGCGGCCGGGGCGGCCGGCTGCGGGCCGGGGGCGTGTGCACACCCTGCGCCGCAGGAGTTTGCGGCTGTGCGCCCGCACGGGCCTGGGGTGCTGGGTGTGTGTGGGTGGGGAGTGGGCCTGCCGGAGAGGGTGCGTGGGTGTGGGGGGTTGCACCCGCGGGGGGGGGGCACAAGTGTGTGCCCCTAACAGGGAGGCCGGGGGTCCGTGTGTACATGTGCATGCGCCGCCAGAGAGGTTGTGCGGGTGTGTGTGAGCCTCCGGCGGGGAGGTTGTGAGTGTGCGTGACCCTGACAGATTGTGAGTTTGCACACGTGCTAACAGAGAACTTATGGGTATCTGTATGTGCACCCAACGGAGGTTGGGTGTTGTGTGCTTGGCAGGTTGTGTGACCCTGACAAGTTGCGTATGTGACCCCCGACAGGTTGTGCGTGTGTGCACCTGACAGGCTGTGAGTTTTCTTGACAGGCTACAAGTTTGCGTATGTTCCTTATGTAGAAGTTTGTGTGTATGTGTTAAAGGTTGCAGAATATGTGTGAATGTGAGCCTGCACAGAGGTAGTGTTGTGTTCACTCCTGACACAGAGTTTGAGTGTATATGTGTGCATGGTTTGTGCCTACACCATCCAGCTGGCAGATTGAATGTTCCGTGTTGGTCAGTTAAGAGGGTAACTGTGTGTGTGCTTCTGTGCACCTGTGTGCAGATGTGTGCACCTGTGCAGTATGCATGCCCCAGACAGTGAGGTGGTATGGGTGCATTTAGTTGGTTGTGCAAGTGCTGGGGATAGGGGAGAGGCAGTGCTGAGCCATCCCCACTTCTCTCTTCTGGGCTCTTGACTGTCTCCGTGCCACCTGGGTGGACCTGCAAGGCCTGGCCTCCCAAAGAGCACTTCGGAAGCCCTTGCTATGCCAGGAATGTCCCCTTCCAAAGAGCTGGCCAAGGCTGGAGCCTGTGCTGTACTGCAGAGCCTGGTTTGATCTTGGCCCCAATCCCCTTCCTCTGTTTCCTTCTTGCTCTTTTTCTTTGTGTCTCTGCCCTTGTCTGGGATGCCCCACTCACTCTCCTCCTGAGTCCCAAGACTTCAGCAGGCTGTTTTGAAGGTCCGAGGAATCTGGCTCATTTTGTTCTGGCAACTAAACCTTGCCTCTCTTTTCATGCCATGCACGTCGCACACACCTGGACTGAGGTCAGGAGAAGCCCATTAGGACCCCAGCCCCTCCCCAGACCTGGCCTGTCCACAGCAGACTTTAGGAAAGAGTTGGATTTCTCCCACGTTCTACACCTCTGCTGTGCCAGCAGGGTGAGGTGTGCAGTCCTTGGGAGGAAGATGTGGGGTGATGCACTCAACCACCTTTACCTGATCAGGGGGCACTGGGCAAGCCCACTAGGGAAATGCAAGGAGCCACCAGAGGTACTCTCTGATTGGGGATTTGCCAATCCATCTGCATGTTTATAGACTATAAACATTGTGTTTGCAGACTTGTTTAATTTAATGTAAAATTAGAATTTAAACTCTCATCGGTATTCTTCTGTGTCTTCCAAATGAGCAAAGACTTCAACATGAGGGTGCTCCAGGTGAATTCCTTTGCCTCCCTGGGCCCATATAGCCAGTCCCTAGGTGGCCTTCCTCTAGTGGGGCTGTCAGTTCTTGGGGCCCTGGTTGGCTGGCTCTGGGCTAGACATGTCCCCTCAGGGGGAGGTTTGGTAGGAGGCATCAGAGAGGTTTGACGCCTGTACTCTTTACTGGCTGGAGATTGAGTGCTTTGTATGATACTTTGTTAGCAGAAGTGTGACATAAAGCAGGGAAATATTTGTCAGAGCCTCTACCCTCTGGCTCTACCCCCACCACCTAACTCCAGGAGCAGGAGCCTGTCTTACTTTCCCTTTTCCTCTAACTGCTAGGATTTTTAGATCAGAGAGTCAATCTATCCAAAATCCAAACCATGTACAAATACTCAGGAATGGTGCTTGTCCTGTCCAAGTTGTCCACACTGCCTTTCATGTTGATCTTGTATCTTTAACAGCCTGTTTTTCTCCAGTGTTAAATTGGTTGGTTGTAAGCTGATTAAGGGAGTTCCTCACCTGCTGCTCTGGGGTGAGGTGGCTGGCTAGCAGGTCCTTTTTGCCAAAGTATTAAAATCTTTCTCAATTTATTCACTTTTTAAAAAATGGACATACTTTTGGTTAATTGGAGTGTGCCAGTGAACTTTAGATCCACTCTTTGGAACAGCTTTTTCAGATTCATAAATCACTGGTTCAGCAATGCTTCTAACTTAAGTATGTTGATGTCTTTAGATAGGCACACTATATCGCACATAATTTTAATTTTAGATAAATTTTAAATAGGGCCTGTGATGTTTTAGGTTTTTGTTGTAGGCAAGAAACCATTGGCTTTTAAAGTTTATTTTCATCATTTATTCTGTAAAATAGGAATAATAATGGCTGCCTCTTGAGTTTGATGTGAGGGTTAAATTACATGATGTGTATTAAGGACTGTACCTGTTTCACTAATGTGTGAACTCTTCACTATTCTGGTAACCTTTTTTTTAAGGTGTAGATTTGCAAAGGAGGTACTAAGAATGGGCTCTGGTATTTTGCACAACTTTAATTCTTCTTTTTTTTTTTTTTTTTTTTTTTTTTTTGGCTTAATAACAGGAGTTTATTGATTTATGGTTACAGAGGCACAATGCCCAAACTCAAGGTGTTGTCAAGATCATTATTTTCATACCAAAGTCTGTAACTTTCTGATGCTGGCTTGCCCCAATCCTCCGGCTTCTTCTTGACATATTGCCACATGGTGGTGCACCACTCGGGAATGACTGTCACTGACAGCCTGGTTTGTAAAGTATGGCTTATTTCTTACTAGTTGTGTTTGATTTGATTAATAGTATAAAGATGCAGAGAAAATTTCCCCATGAGTTTAACTCCAGAAACTTCCTCTTACATATTAATAAGAAAAAGATGAAACAATCACTAGAAAAGTAGACAAGAGATATTAACAGAAAAGTCACAGAAGAGGAAATCCAAATGGCCAATAAGTGTATGAAATGACACTCAACTTGATGTGAAACATTTTCATGAATCAACTTGTTAGCGCATTTAAATGACTGACAACATGCAAAGTAGGCAAACATTTTGGGCAGTGGATACTCTTATAGACTTTTGTGAGAGAATGAAGTGAGTCGACTTTTTAGAGAATAATTTAGGACTGAATCAGTTAGGAATGCATTTGCTGC
This sequence comes from Tolypeutes matacus, assembly GCA_026826555.1. Lineage (NCBI taxonomy): Eukaryota > Metazoa > Chordata > Mammalia > Cingulata > Chlamyphoridae > Tolypeutes > Tolypeutes matacus. Next base: position 5,368,783 of record JAKSZT010053846.1, read on the forward strand.
AAGTAACAGAAAACCAGACTTACTGTGCTTTAAGCTAATAGTTTATTCTTCTCATGTAACAGTCTGGAGGTAGGCTGCTGCTGGCCTTGGTTCAGCAACTCATTAATATTAGAGCAACATCACTATGATTCTCTTGGCTTTCCCTCATGTTGTAACATGGCTGCCACCCTTCCAGCCATCACATCTATCCATTTTCAGGGCAGGGAAAACGGATAATGCCAGTCATTTCTGCTCCTTTTACCTGGAAAGCAGAAACATCCTCCATCTCCAGTAAACTTTTGCTGATGTTTAACCGGCTGGGACTGGATCACATGGCCACCCGTAGACGCAAGCAGAGCAAAGAAAGTGAGTGCCTGACTTTGCCCATCCTTGTTGTGGGAAGCTGAAGGGGAGAAGATTAGAAATGGGTAGGGACAGATGTTCATTCAGCCCCTGGTCTGTGTTGGCCACACCTTCTCTGTCTAGGTCTCTGTCTAGGTCTCTTCTAGTGAAATATTCTCATTTGTACTCCAAGAAACATTTAAGAGGATTTTCACTGAGGGCTACATTGCTTGCAATAGCAAAGATTGGAAATATACTAAATGTCAGTTTATACTATGGTACATCAATACCACAGATTACTTTGTGGCATTTGAAAAGAATGTTTAGATTAGACCTAAATATACTGACATGGAAATTTCCAAGACTATTTAGAGGAAATGAAAAGGAATATGAAGGACAATATAAGCAGTATGATTCTGTTTGGAAAAAAAACTTCACTCACACAAACTGTACATATGCCTAGAAATGCACAAAAAATATATGGAAGGTTTTAGGATTTTATAAAATAATGGAAAAAGTACTCTCTTCCTCGGCTTCCCTTCGAGCCTGACAGAAGGAAATACTTCAACACTGATTATCTCTGAGGAGGGAACTGAGGTGGAAGGTGGAGGGGAACACAAATGTATTCATGTTTTATGTATGGATTTTTTTTTGTAAAGAAGAAATTTCCCATAATGTTTGAAGAAATAATTTAGGGAAGTTGAACAATAATAAACAATAAACTCAATTAATATGCAATATTAGTAAGAACCTATCAACTCTAGCTAACGTTAATTTTTTTTTTTTTTTAAAGATTTTATTTATTTATTCATTTATCCCCCCCCCCCCTTGCTGCTTGTGCTCGCTGGGTCAGCTAACCACGCCGTGCGGACGGGCTTGCCTTCACCAGGAGGCCCCGGGAACCGAACCTGGGGCCTCCCATATGGTAAACGGGAGCCCTACTGATTGAGCCATAGCCGCTTCCCTAACGTTAATTATTTTGTAAGCAAATATATGTCCCTTGATGAGATTTCTGCAAGGAAGTTTCTTTTGGCAGATAGTTTGACCCAAGATGCTAGGTATGTTTCCTCCCAATTTTTGCAATACTTAAGCTTGACTCAGAAATTTAACTTTTGAGCTGCTAACAAAATTATAGTAAAGAGAAGTCTCTTAGAAGCAACATTCATTTTAATTATTTCAGATTTTATTAACTTTTTAAAATTAACCTTTTTATTTTCAGATAATCGTAGATTCACATGCAGTTCTGAGAAATCATACAGAGGGGTCCTCTGTACCCTCTCCGCAGTTTCCCCCAATGATAACATCTTGCAAAACTGTAACACAATATCACAACCAGGATGTTGATGTTGATATAGTCAAGATACAGAAAAAAATGCATCACCACAAAGATCCCTCATGTTGTCCTTTTATAGTCACACTCACTTCCCTACCATCCTCTTTCTCTCCTTAACCAATAGCAACCACTAGTCTGTTCTCCATTTCTAAAATTTTGTCATTTCAAGAAGGTTCTACAAATAGAATCATAAATCATGTGATCTTTTGGAGTTGGCTTTTTTTTTCACCCAGCACAATTTTCTGGTGATCGGTCCATGTTGTTGCATGTGTCGATAGTTTATTCTTTTTTCATTACTGAGTTTCAGGATATGGATATACTACAGTTTGTTTAGTCATTCATTCTTTGAAGGATATCTGGGTTTCTAGGTTTTTGCTATTATGAATAAAAGGGCTCTAAACACCAATGTACATTCTGTGACTGTAAGTGCTCATTTCTCTGGGATAAATGCCCAGGAATGCAATTGTAAGGTCATGTGGTAGTTGCATGTTTAGTTTACTAAAAAACTTCCTTACTGTTTTCCAAAGTAGATGTATCATTTTACATTTCCACCAGCAATGTGTGAGTGGTCTAGTGTCTCTGCATCCTCACTAGCATTTAGTGTTGTCACTATTTTTTATATTGGCCGTTCTTATAGATGTATAGTGGTATCTCATTGTGGTTTAATTTGCATTTCCCTAATGGCTAAAAATGTTGAACATCTTCACATGTGCTGTTTTTCCTTCTGTATATCTTCTTTGGTAAAAAAAAGTATCTTCCTGACTTTTGCCTAATTGGATTGTTTGTTTTTAAAATCTTGAATTTTGAGAGTCCTTTACATATCCTAGATATTGGCCCTTTGTTGGATATGTGGCTTGCAGTTATTTTCACCATCTTAACAGGATCTTTTGCAGAGGAAAAGTTTTTAATTTTGGTGAAGTGTAATTTATCATTTTTTCTTTTTATTGATTGTGCTGTTGGTGTCACGACTTAAGAACTCTTTGGCTAGCACTAGACCCCAAATATTTTCTCTTTTGTTTTTTCCAAAAGTTTTATGGTTTTACAATTTACATTTAAGTCCATGATCTATTTTTAGTTAGTTTTTAATGTGTGAGACTTAGGATTTGTGTGTGTGTGTGTGTGTGTGCCTTTGTGGTCTAATTGCTCCTGCCTTATTTGTTGAAAAGGTTATCCTTCCTCCACTGAATTTCTTTTATACCTTCATCAAAAATCAGTTTGACATATTTGTATGGGTGTGTTTCTGGGTTCTCTGTTCTGTTCCACTGATCTGTGTGTCTATCCCTCTACCTATACCACATAGTCTTGGTTAATGTAACTATTTAAGAAGTCTTGAAATAGAGTAGACTGATACCTTCAATTTTATTCTTTTTTTCAGAATTGGTTTAGCTATTCTAGTTCTGTTGCTTTTCCATATAAATCTTAGAATTTTCTTATCCCAACTCTTGCTGAAATTTTGATAGAAATTACATTAAACTTAATATATCTGTTTGGGAGATAATTGACATCTTTACTATGTTGAATCTTCCAATCTAAGAGCACAGTATGTCTCTCCATTTATTTAGATCTTTTGATTCTTTCACTTGATTCTTTCATTAGTCTTGTGCAGTTTTCAGCATACAAGTCCTGTTCATGTTTTGTTAGACTTATATTTAAGTATTTCTTTTTTTTTTTTTTTTTTAGCAATTGTAAGTTGTATTGCCCATGTGTTCAATGCTAGTATCTAGAAATATAATTAATTTTTATATGTTTATCTTGTATCCTGTGACCTTGCTGAACTCACTTATTAGTTGTAAGAGGGGTTGTTTTTTGTTTTTTGTGTTTTTTTTTTGGTAGATTCCTTGAGATTTCCTATATAAACAAACATGTCATCAAATAAGAACACATATTTCTTTATTTCCAGTTTGTATGCCCTTTTTTTCTTTTTCTTGCCTTATTGCACTGGCTAGAACATCCAGCAGTATGCTGGCTAAAAGTGGTGAGAGTGGACATCCTTGCCTTGTTCTCTATCTTGTTTCACCCCTAACTATAATGTAGTTTTATGTAGCTTTTTTTATTAGGTTGAGGAAGATCCCCTCTATTCCTATGTTTCTTAGTTTTTATCATGAATGTGTATTGAAATTTGTCACATGCTTTTTCTGCATTGATTGATATGATGATATGATTTTTCTTCTGTAGCCTCTTAAAATGGTGAATTATATTGATTGATTTTTGAATATTGAATCAGTCTTGGCTCCCTGAAATAAATCCCACTTGGTCATGGTGTGTAATTCTTTTTATATATCGGTGAATTGTATTTGTTTACATTTTGATAAGAATTGTTGCATCTGTATTAATGAGTGATATGGTCTGTAGTTTTCTTTTTTTGCACAGTCTGTTTCTGGTATTGATATTAGGGTAATAATAGCTTCATAAAATAAGTTGTAAAGTATTTCTTCCTCTACTATTTTCTGGAAAAGATTGTGTAGAATTGGTTTTAATTATTCTTTAAACATTAAAGTCATCTGGGAGTGGAGATTTCTTTTATGGGAATTTGTAAATTGCAAATTCAATTTCCTTAATAGTAATAGGAATATTCAAATTACCTCTTTCACATTGGGTAAGTTGTAGTAAGTTTTGTTTTTCAAGAATTTGCTCCATTTCATCTAAGTTATCAATTTTATGTGTGTAGAGTTGTTCAGCGTATTATTATCTTATCCTTTTGATGTCTGCAGAGTGTGTAATAATATCTGTTATTTGTGTCTTTTGTCTTAAATTTTTTTACCAGTCTTGCTAGAGGTTTGTCAGTTTTATTGCTCTTTTAAAGAACCAGGTCTTTATTTCATTGATTTTGCTGTTGCTTTTCTGTTCTCAATTTTATTGATTTCTTTCTTATCCTTATTATTTATTCCCTTCTGCTTGATTTGAGTTTATTTTGTTCTTCTTTTTCTAGCTTCTTAATGGAGGAGCAAGGAGCTTAGATTATTGATTTGAGACTTTTCTTCTTATATAAAATATGCATTTTAGTGCTATAAATTTACCTCTCACCACTGCTTTGGCTATGTCCCACAAATTTTGCTATGTTGTATTTTTATTTTCATTCATTTAAGTGTATTTTTTTTGTTTTTTTTTTCTATTTCTTTGAGACTTCATCTTTGACCTGTAGATTATTTAAAAGTGTGTTGCTTAGTTTCCAAGTGTTTGAAGATTTTCCTGTTAGCTTTCTGTTGTTGATTTCTAGTTTGATTCCATTGTGATCAGAGAACACACTCTGTATAATTTCAATTCTTTTAAATTTGTTGGGGTTTATTTTCTGGCCCAAGTGTTTTCTATCTTGGTATGTATTCAGTGGGCACTTAAAAATAATGTATATTCTGCTGTTTTGGAGTGTTCTATCAATATCAATTATATTTGTTGGTTTATGGTTTTGTTGTGTTTACATTTTTTTGTTTGTTTGTTTTTTCCTTTTTTATTTTTAGTTTGTGTTTACATTTTAGCCTTATATATTTTCTGTCTAGTTCTAGCAATTGTTGGAAGAAGGGTGTCAAAGTCTCCCAAGTACAATTGTGGATTTGTCTATTTCTCCTTTCATTTCTATCAGTTTTTGCTTCACATATTTTATAGCTCTCTCATCTGATGCATGCATATTTAGGATTGCTATGGCTTCTTGGTGAATGGACCTTTTTATCATTATATACTATACTTAACTGTCTCTAGTAATTTTCTTTGCTCTGAAATCTACTTTATCTGATATTAATATAGCCACTCTTATTTTCCTTTGTTTAATGTTTGCATTAATGGATGGAAAATATCCTTTTACCTTCAACCTGCCTGTATTATTATATTTGAAGTGAATTGCTTGTAGACAACATACAACTGGGTCATGTTTTTAATCCATTCTGCCAATCCTTGTCTTTTAATTGGTATATGCAGCCCATTTGTGCTTAATGTAATTATTGATATGTTAGGGCTGATAAAAGAAAAACTTTTTAACAACATGAAAATTAGAATCTCACAGCTTTATTGAGTGATTCATGAATCAAACAGCATCCCATCCAGAAAGTAGCAGGGAGCTCTGAAGAGTGGTATAAAGGGCAAGGTTTATATCGGTAGGCTTATACAACCAATAAGGAAGTTAGCAATATAAATGACTCCATTGACTGTATCAAGATATTATCCTTATTTGGCCAATGTCAAGTCAAAAGGGCTGGAACACATAAACTAATTTGGAGCTGCAGGACTATGATTGGTTGGCCTTGGGTTTTATGTTCTGGGAGCACCAAGCGCACAAGGAACACTACGTTATGTTTTGGTTTGCTGACATGGGGCTAAGCCTGAATGGCTCCATCTTGAGCCTATGTGCATTATTTAACAGTGCTTAATCTGCCTTTTTTTTTTTTTTTTTTTTAGGACGTACTGGGGATTGAACCCAGGACCTCATACATGGGAAGCAGGTGCTCAACCACTAAGCTACATCCGCTCCCCAATGAGAGTTTTTTTTTTTTTTTTCCCATTTGTTTGTTTGTTTTAGGAGATACCAGGGATTGAACCTGGGATGCTGTATATGGGAAGCAGGCACTCAACCACTTGAGCTACATCTGCTCCCAGTTTTTGTTTTCTGTTCTTGCTGTTTTTTTGTTTCTCAAGTTTCTTTTTCCTGCCCTCCTAAAAATTCCATTTTGGTTTATCTATAGTGTCTTTGAGTGTATCTCTTTGGTAAAGCCTTTTTAGTAGTTGCTCTAGGTATTACATTATATATATAAATAAACTATCACAGTCATTATTTCACAAGTTTGAGTGAAATATAGAAAACTTACCTCCCATTAAATTCCTTTACTCTCCCACATTTATGATACAGTTGTCTTAAATATTTCCACTACATAAATTAAGAACCACATCATACAGTATTATACCATTTTCCTCTTACCATAAAACATAACAAAGAGAACTTCAGAGGAAAAGGAAAGCCTATTGTTACTACCCTTAATTTTGCTTACCTTGTTCTTTCTTCCTCCTGATGTTCCTAGGTTCCATCTTTTTTTTTTTTTTTAAGATTTTATTTATTTATTCATTTATCCCCCCCCTTGTGCTGCTTGTGCTCACTGGGTCAGCTGACCACGCCGTGCAGGCGGGCTTGCCTTCACCAGGAGGCCCCAGGAACCGAACCCGGGGCCTCCCATATGGTAAACGGGAGCCCTACTGATTGAGCCACAGCCGCTTCCCTTAGGTTCCATCTTTTACCCCTTACTTTCTGTTCAGAGAACTTCCTTTAGCTATTCCTTTAGGATATATCTGTTGGCAACATATTCTCCTAGTTTTCATTCATCTGTGAATATCTTGATTTCTTCTTCATTCCTGAAGCATATTATGCTGGATATAGAATTGTGAGTTGATATTCCTTTCTTTTCAGCACCTGAAAATTATTGTGTCATATCCTTCTGGCCTCCATGGTTTCTGGTGAGAAATCCATGGTTATTTGAATTGCTTTTGCCCTATGATTAAGGTGTCTTTTTTTTTTTTTTTTCTTTCATGATTTTTTTTTTATCTTTAGCTTTCAGAAGTTTTATTATGATGTGTCTTGGTGTGGAGTTATTTGGGCTTATTATGTTTGAGGTTTACTCAGCTTTTTTAATCTGTAGGTTTTTTTCTCTTGCCAAATTTGGGGAGTTTTCAGTCATTATATCTTTGACTGTATTAGTCAGCAAAAGGGGTGCTGATGGAAAATACCAGCAATCTGTTGGCTTTTATAAAGGGTATTTATTTGGGGTAGAAGCTTACAGTTACCAGGCCATAAAGTGCAAGTTACCTCCCTCACCAAAGTCTGTTGCCACGTGTTGGAGAAAGATGGCTGCCGACATCCGTAAGGGTTCAGGCTTTCTGGGTTCCTCTCTTCCCTGGGCTTGCCTCTCTCTGGGCTCAGCTGCTCTGCTATCTCTACAAGTCCAGCCGTAGACTATCAGGCAAATGGCTCATCTCTCTTCCTGGGGCCTCTGCTCTGTCTAATCGAGCCTTCTCTCTGCTCCTCTGTGTGCTAACTTCCCAGGCTCCAGCATTAAAACTCCAACTAACTCTTCTGCCTTGTCGTTTTGCTATGGTTATTTGAATAGCTTTTCCCCTGTGATTAAGGGTGGATGGAGACTCAATGCCCTACTGACATGGCCCAGTCAAAGCCTTAATCATTATTTAATCAAGTAAAAGTGAAACCTCTGAAACCAATATAATCTAATATGCCCGGAGGAACAGACTAGTTTATAAACATAATCCAATATCTGTTTTTGGAATTCATAAACAATATCAAACTGCCACAGTACATTTTCATTCTGCCCTCTTTCTCCTTTCCTTCTGGGACACTGATGACACAAATGTTAGATCTTTTATTATAGTCCCACAGGTTTATCAATGGTGACGTGCATTGGCGAACGTTCAATGGTGACATTCATTTATTTTTCGGTCCGTTTTCTTTCTCGTGTTCAAATTAGGTAATTTCTATTGTTCTGTCTTTAGGTTCACTGATTCTGTCCCCTCCATTCTGCTGTTGAGCCCACTCATTGAGCTTTTTATATCAGTTCTTTTTTTTTTTTTTTTTTTTTTAAAGATTTTATTTATTTATTCATTTATCCCCCCCTTGCTGCTTGTGCTTGCTGGGTCAGCTAACCACACCGTGCGGGCGGGCTTGCCTTCACCAGGAGGCCCCGGGAACCGAACCCGGGGCCTCCCATATGGTAAACGGGAGCCCTACTGATTGAGCCACAGCCGCTTCCCTATATCAGTTCTTATATTTTTCAATTCTAAATCTTCTGTTGGTTTTTCTTTATATTTTCTATTTCTTTACTGAGGCTTTCTATTTTTTCATTTGTTTTAAATATGTTTATAGTTGCTTATTGAAGCATTTTCATCATTTTTATCAAGGTTGCTTTAAAATCTCTGTCAAATAAATTTAACATCTCTGTCATTTCAGCGTTTGCATCTTTGGTTATCTTTTTCATTTAGTTTGAGATCTTCCTGGTTCTTGACATAACTCGTGAATTTCATCTGAAACCTGGACATACTCAGATTATGCTATGAAAAATTCTGAATCTTATTTAAACCTTCTGTCTTAGTTGGTTATCTCTGAAACCATTCTGGTAGGGGAAGTAGGATATCACCTCATTCCTGCCAGGTGGAGGTGGGCCCAGGTTCCTCATTCTGCCTCCATTGATGCCTATCGGGGTAGGAGCTCCTTGTTACTGCTGGTCAGGGGTAGAAGTTTCAGCCCTCAGATGGTCTCCACTGACACCACAGTAGGGTTAGTCTCAATATTGCTGGGCATTGGTGAATGTCTTGACTCTTCCCAAACCACCACCTCAAGGGAAGAATAGGAGCACCTTGTTACTGCTGGGTGGAGGTGGAAGTCCAAGCTGGCCACGTGGTCTCCACTGACACCACTAGGGAAGACGGAGACTCGCTACCGGCTATTGAGGATGAAAGTCCCTGTTTGCTACTTGGCCTTCTCTGACACTGTGTCAATAGAGCACCTCATTACACTCTGGTGAGAGTGGAAATCTAGGTTCCTCACTTGGCCTTTGCTGGCATGGGTGGGGTGGAGCCACAGGTTTTCCTTCGGTATTTGGCTGCAGGAGAGTGGTTACTATCTAAACGTTTTCTATCTTACTAGACTGCCCCTTTTCTGGTCCTTTGGCTAGAGAGAGTGGGCTTTTGTTGGGGCCTTTTTTTTTTTTTTAATATTTTAAAAGATGCTTAGATTACATAAATGTTACACAAAAATTACAGGGATTCCCATGTTCCCCACCTCCTACACCTCCCACAACCTCTCCACATAAACATCTTTCATTAGTGTGGCACATCACCTGCAATGGATATACACATCCTGGGGCTTTGCCACTAAGCATGGACCATAGTTCACATTGTAGACCACACTCTCTCCCACACAGTTCTGCATGTTATATGCCGATGTAAAATGGCCTATATCTGTCGTTGTAATGTCACTCAGGATAATTCCAAAGTCCTGAATAAGCCCCTGTATTACAACTGCTTTTCTCTCTCCCTGCCCCGAAAGGATCCAGTGGCCACTGGCTCCACCTCAGTGTTGTAATTTCTTCCATTGCTTGTATCACAATATGTCTACAACAGAATACCAGTAAGTCCACTCTAGTCCATAGCTCTACCCCCAGTCCTGAGGAGTCTGGGATGGTGATGTCCACTCCACCTCCAAGTGATAGAGGGCTTATATCCCATGGATAAGATGGATGGGATTATCCTTCCTGCAGCTGCAGACTCTCTCCATTCCTTGGGATGGCCATTGTCCATTATCATCTCCTTACCAGGTATCTTGGGTGAGTCCATTGAGCTGTAGAGTAGGAGTTGCAGCTCCACCGCGATTCCAGGCACAGCTGGCACATGGGCAAGCCAAAGCCTCCAGTCTCTGAGAGTACACCTGCAAACTCCAGCACCACATATAGGTTTGACTAAAAGGGACTGATGGACCATGTGCAGGGAGGACTTATTTGAGTCCAACTCTATCACTCTCAGGAGCACAGATTCCACTGATAAGGCATCAATCTCTGGAGCTATCCCCCCTTATATAGGATCTGGATGTCTCCAGAGCCCTCAGGAGCCCCTCTGTGTGGGGTGATATCCACTTTGGTGTTCTATGAGATCCTACTGAGGTGTGCGTAAACGTTACCTCTGGGATGACCTCCCGACTCTCTTTGAAGTCTCTTAGCCATATGAACTCATTTGTCTTTACCTTTTCCCCCTTTTATTCAAGGTCTTTTTTCAGTCGTTTTGCCAGTAGGCACTTGGTATTAATCCCTCGTTGCCAGGGAGGCTCATCCCCAGGAGTTATGTCCCACGCTGGGGGGAAGGCAATGCATTCAATATGCTGAGTTTGGCTTAGAGAGAGGTTGTTGGGGCCTTTTTTGTCTACATCTGTTCGTGTTTCCCCATAACTGGCTTCTTCAGCTTCAAGTCTGGGATATATGAGGCAAAAAGAAAACCTAAGAAACTTATCACCATATCATTCCCCAGCTCCTAGCCAGTCTGCCTTCTTCTCTCCAGCTTTCAGTGTCTTCTTATGTTTGTTTCATATATATTGTCCAGGGCTTTTGATGGCACTTAGCGGGTGGAATAGGAAGAGGTGCATCTACTTCATCTTGCTGAAAGCAGAAGTCCCCTGATGAACTTTTAGACCTATCTAAATTATGTCTTTTAAGGAAGACTGGAGTTGGAAAAATTGTTTTAAAGATTTATTTGAACATTGCACTAATGACCGATGTAAAAGTTAAACTCAGTACTTTTAAATTCCGATTGTCCCCTAAAAAGAGATATAGTGATAAAAAAAAAAATTTAGTGTGAAATCAAGTTTAGATCAATAAGGCTTCAGTGACACTTGTTGTTTCACTACCCTTAAAAGGATATGCTCATAAACTTTGATCTTTTTTTTTTTTTTTTTTTTTTAAAGATTTTATTTATTTATTCATTCATCCCCCCCCTTGCTGCCTGCACCCGCTGGGTCAGCCAACTGCACCGTGCGGGCAGGCCTGCCCCCACCAGGAGGCCCCGAGAACCGAACCCGGGGCCTCCCACATGGCAAACGGGAGCCCACTGATTGAGCCACAGCCGCCTCCCATAAACTTTGACCTTAACATCAAAATTTTATTTTATTTTATTTTTTTATTTTTTTATTTTTAAAAGATTTTATTTATTTATTCATTTATCCCCCCCTTGCTGCTTGTGCTCACTGGGTCAGCTAACCACGCCGGGCGGGCTTGCCCTCACCAGGAGGCCTCGGGAACCGAACCCGGGGCCTCCCATATGGTAAACGGGAGCCCTACTGATTGAGCCACAGCCGCTTCCCTAACATCAAAATTTTAGATTTGAGTTCATAAGTATCCGAATTTAAATATATTTTTGATCTAATATTCTGTTTGATTGGCTAGTATGTTTAACACCATATCTTATCTTTCATTTCATTTCTTAATTAAGAAAGCATTCGTTTAAGTAAATAGAAATGTCTTCTTGGGGTAAGCACGAAGGAGCTTATCTCTTGATTTTAGCACTCATGGCACTAGATAGGGCTTGCTGGACAGTGATTGGAAAAGTCTGCTTGCAGTCTGATCTGCACTGAAAGCAGGTCTGTGGGTTCCAGAGATCACCCCAGGCTGTCCTAGGCTAGGGAAGAGCCCCATTTGGAATGTCAGAGCTAGGTTTTGAGAAGGGACCACACAGCTTCAGGTTTAATTCAGAGGTAAATGGCCTTTTCCCTTTTGCTGATATTTGGACTGGAGAGTGGGTGGTGTGGGCCAGCAGAGTAGAGAGAGAGGTACATGGAAGTACCAGGGGGTTCACCCAGCCAGGAACTGGCAGAGCTCCGGAAGTGCTCTGGCCAAAAATGATTCTAGATTTGATTTTTGTTTTTCACTTGCTTTGACAGTACTGCATGGTGCCAAGGCCAGCAATATCTAGCTGCTAAAAAAGGTAGCCACAGGATATTCTTGGGTAATGTTGAAGGTATAATGTATACCTTATAACATATTTTCTAGTTCTTAAATCCTAAATTATCCTACATTTAAAGTTCAAGTGTTTGTAATTACCTGTCTTTCTTTAAAAAAATAACTACTTTCTTTAAATAGTTCTCTTTTTCTTTTAATCCCTTAACATATATTTTCCTATTTTATAAAAAATTGGGCTGCATATTCAATGCTTTATTTAAAATAACATTAAACAAATATTTGCCTGTATGGCTCTGAAACAACATCTTGTAATGTAGCAAAGGCTTAGGAACTGCTTGTAGCACTGTGTCGGGATGTGGAGGTTTTTGTATTTGGATCTAGGCTGAAAACACTGGTGGCATAGTTCTCTGAAACCGGGGCCTAATGAACAGTGGTCTTTATGGATGCTAAGGATTATGTAATCACCTAAGTAATAGCTCACTTTTGTTTTGAGTAGCTGCTTCAACTTAAAAACTGAAAGGTTTCTTTGTAATTATAATTTATATTAAGGCTATTTGCCAAAATGTTTTAAAATCCTAGTACTCAAAGCACTTAAAAAAACTGAAAAGAGATGGCTTGACATTTAATGGCTGATGCTTTTCTTACCTTTTAAAATTAGTATTTACCTAAGCTTTCAATGTTTCAGGGTATCTTGTAGAACAAACTGCAATACCTTGTCAACATGGCTTGAATAAATATAGCCTTTTAGTACCAGAGAGAAGTCAGCATTCCAATAAGAAGTCATACTGTACTTTAAATAGTATATAATCTCTCTCTCTACATTCTGATCAGGATTTAGCTTTCATGCTTAGTGTGTCATAAATGTGTTCTAAGTATTTGGCTCACTTAGGTCCAAGTCTGAAACCACTGACTTTCCTTCCAAAGACTTAAGTCAGAGCCATATTTTCTCTCCCCTTTTCAAGGAAAGAGGTCAACATATTCATTTTTGTTTGGCTTAGAAGAATATAAAATTTGAGTTGCTATTAACTCTGCCAAAGTATGTAAGCACTTATTGGTGAACATAATTTTTCTACTCCACAGTACACCCTGTATCACTACCATTGACCTGACTTCTCTCCTAGAATAACTTTTAAAATTTTTTCTTTATTGAGGTAAATTTGCATGTACTAAAAATCACTCTTTTGGTGTAACCCAGGTTACAAAGTTCTGGGCATTTTGACATACTCGTACAGCTGTGTAACCACTACCACAATCAAGATATAGAATATTTCTATCACCCTCAAAATACTCCCTTGTGCCCCTTTGCTGCCGTCCCCGACTCCACACTCAGCCCCAGCAACAACTTTTCCTTATCACTTTGCCTTTTTCAGAATGTCCTGTAAATGGAATCATACAGTATGTAACTTTTCAGTTTGGCTTCTTTCACTTAGCATAATGCTTTTGAAATTCATCCAGGTGGTTGTGTATATCAGTAGTTCATATCATTTTATTGCTAAATAGTATTTAATTGTATGGATGTACCATAGTTTGAAAGTATATGCTTAACTTTATAAGAAACTGCCAAACTTTTCTCCAAAGTGACTATACCATTTTGCATTCCCTCCAGCAGTGTATGACAATTCTAGTTGCTCTGCATCCTTGGCAGCACTTGTATTGTCAATTTTTAATTTTAGCCATTCTAGTGTGTCTGGTGCTATCTTGTGGTCATAATTTGTATTTCCCTAATGACTGATGGTATCGAGATTCTTTTCACATGCTTATTTGCCATCCAAATATCTTCTTTGGTGGAGTGTCTTTTCAAACTGCTGCCCTTTTGTTTTTAATTGGATTGTTTGTTTTGTTATTACTGAGTTTTGAGGGTTCTTTATATATTCTTGATATAAGTCCTTTGTCAAATATGTGTTTTGCAAATATTTTTCCCAGGCTGTGGTTTGTATTTTTATTCTCTTAATGTCTTTTGAAGAACACAATTTTCTAATTTTAATGAAGTTTTTTTATGGGTCATGCTTATGGTATTATATCTTAGATGTCTTTGCTAACCCAAGCTTATAAAGATTTTCTCCTTTGTTTTCTTCTAGAAGCTTTAGTGGGGGGGGGGCATTATATTTAGGTCTGTGATCCATTCTGAATTAATTTTTGGATGCAGTACAAGGTATGCATTGAGGTTTATTTGTTTGCATATAAATGTGTAATTTTTTCAAGGATTATTTATTGAAAAAGTCATCCTTTTTCCATTGTATTATTGCCTTTGAACCTTTATTAAAAATCAATTGACCAAATATGTATGGGTCTATTTCTGGACTCTCTTCACTCCTTGAATTTTGATCCAGCCTCCTTGTTATGAAGCAATATTAAACTTAGTATAGTGCTAGAACTCCCTCGGAGGTAAATTGTTTGTTATGATTTAAGCAGAAGAGAAAACCAAGACATTTTACAATCTGTCAGACCAGATCTGCATTGTGCAGTGAAGGGGCTCTAAAAGGCAAGACCCAGGACTTTCTCCACTTTTTACTTTAGGAATTTGCCCGAACAAATTTTGTATCTTTTTTGGTGTTTAAGATCGGAGCTTAGAATTTCTTCTAAATCTTGAATATCCTGCAGAAAGTTAATCAAAAGTGTAAGATAAGATAAATAAGTATTTGAATTTAAAATATAGTCTCCCAGGGAGCAGGTAGCTCAAGCAGTTGAGCACCTGCTTGCCACATGGGAGGTCCCTGGTTCAGTCCCCAGTGCCTCCTTAAAACAAATAAACAACAAGCAAACATGAAAAAAAAACAGCTCAGGGCATCTGATGTGACTCAGTGGTTGAGTGCCACTTCCCTCATATGAGGTCCTGGTACCTAAGAATAAATAAACAAACAAATAAATAAATAAATATTTATATATTATTTATATATATATATATTTCTGTAGTGTCTCCCATACTTACGCAATGGTATAAAAATAGTGACTATCTTGATGAGATCTAAGGGAACAAAGGAATAGAATACAATCAGAACAGAAATAAATGTGCTAAAGCCCCAGCTCTGCAGAAAAGGCCTGAGCTCTTGAGAGTGTGGGGGACACCTTTCAAGGTGTCCACAAATGTCTGCAGAAAAAAGGAAGGGGTTGTACTGTCTGAAATAAATGGGAAAAGCCAGGCTCACTGACATGGTGGTTTGGGTCCTATCACTGTCAAGTAAGTAAACCAGGTGAAACTAAGAATGAAATCCTCATCCAGACAGTGTGACCCACTTTATATAGAGATCACAATTCTGTTTGCTACCAGTGAGTGACAAGGCATCTCTCAGGAAATAATGTAGAGATGACCAGAGTCTCAGAGTTGGAAGAGAGTGGACAAATGGCTACCATTCCTCCTGCCTCCCACCTGGGCTGTCTCTCATTCCAGTTCTTCCTCCATAGGGCTGCTGGAAGCAGATTTCTAAAACAGCTCTGATCATGCTGCTAGCTTAAAGCTTTCCCCCACTGGTTCCCTCGTCCCCAAGATTAAAATGTGGCATCTCACAGCCTTTGGCCCTTCACTGACTAACCTCAGACCAACTTTTCAGCCTCCTGGCCAGAAACCCCTTCCACTTGCTGAGCCCACACATGCTGTGCTTTTTGACATGTATGCACTGGTTCCTTTTTCTGGGATACCTTTTGCCTTACGTGCCTGATGGTTTCTTAGTCATCCTCTAAGATTCAGCTCAAGCGTCGCCTCTTGACATCTTCCTGCTCTGCTTGAGCAGAATGCGGTAAAGTTTAGGGGCATGAATCCTAGCTTCATCACTTATGAGTTACGTGAATTTTGACAAGCTACTTAATCGCTCAGAGCCTTGACTTCTTAAAGTAAATAACTCATAGGGTTATTGTGAGGATTAAATGAAATATATGTATATATATAAAATACATAGCTAAGTACCCTAGCATTTAATAAACACTTATTATTACTATTATTATTATTATCTCGAATTCATTTAGCCAGTAAACATTTACTGAGCAATGTGCCATTCACCCATACCCAAGCACCCACAGATGAATGAAACCTGGTCACTGTAGTTGAGGTGCCTAAGCACAGTTCTTTAAGAAAGGGGTGTGCAAAGTGCCGTGGAAGCTACCCTTTAGTTTATGACTGCTGTATGCCAAGTACTTTATATCTCATCCCATTCTCCAATAACCTTAAGAGGTAGCTATTAAACAAACAAACAAAAACAAATTTAAAAAATGATGTCATTGTTATCATTTCCATTTTACATCTGAGGAAACTGAGGCTCAGAGAGGTTAAGTAACTTGCCTGTGTTAATTTGCCAGATGTAGAGAGAAGAATTAACCTAGTTTCTCTGACTCCAGAGTTAAAAGGAAGGTTAGGAAATATTTGGAAAATATCATAAGCTATTTGAGATTTTATCTTGAGAGACAGCAACCATGTTTTTCAAGAAGATGTATCTTTCTGTTTCTGCCAGAGGCAGCATATTAAAAAGGATAAATTCTAGAGTTTGCCCAAGATGACAGGCCACATTTTCTCATAATTCATGTTGCTATGTTATTTACATAACAAATTCTATTTCCTTGAGTCTTGCTGTTATCTCTTAACCCTCTTCATATTCACTTATGTGATATGAATACTAGAAATGAGAGAAGTTAAAAATTTATAGTTAAAGGTCAAGAATCCAAGCATTTATCTCAGAAATTCTGGAAGAAGTCATAGGCCTCACTTGTCAATTTCACACTATTTCTAGGTGCATAATTAAATAAAAGTGGTATTTTAAGATGTTTTTAGAAGAAAAGGGTTCTAAGGAGGCTCTTAAAGATGCTCAAATCCCACTGTATTAGAGTTCTTAGCTGCAAACCACAGGGTCCATTTTTAGACAGAAAGGGCCTTGTCAAAGGATTTTAGTGGCTTGTAGACCCTCTGGTATGGCCTAAGAATCAGGTTTGACTATTTCCCAGCCAGGAAAAATGCTCAGCTGTACCATGGAACTACTATAGTGAAATATACTTCTGTCTCCACCTGCTGATGATTCAACCTAGAATCTTTATCATAATAATACTTGTTCTTCCTTAAACTTGGTGCTCATTTTATAGGAACAACTAGAAATAGGAGGAATCTAATTCTTATAGGCACACTTGATTCTCTTTAGGTATATGCTCTTTTGAGGAGCTGGGCTGAGATTTAATTAGAAGAGATTTTTTTTTTTTTTTTTAATTTATTTATTTTTTAATGTGGGTAAAAATCAAAATTTTCACAATACATACCAATATTTGTAAAATGATATATAAATATTTATGCATATCTGTGCATTTGCTTACAAAAATGTTATTTATATATATATAAATATATTTTAAGAGGTGCTTAGATTACCTAAAATATTACACGGAAGATTCCCATGTTGCCCACCTCCCACACCTCCCACCACATCCCACACAAACATCTCCCACAAGTGTGTAGAAGAGATCTTATAAAACCAAAAGCCTAGATAAATAAATTGAAGCTTGTTCAAACAATGAAATAATATACAGCAATTAAAAGGAATTAACTAGAGCCACATCTTATCAACATGGTTGAAACTCAGAAATATAATGTTAAATTAAAAGGCAGGTTCTATACTAACATGTATAGTGCAATATCATATATATAAAGTTTGAAAACATGCAAAAATTATTTATATATAGTGTATAGATATATAAATATGTAATTAAACTATATAAACATGCCTAGGAATTATGATAATAATTTATGATTATTATGATGATAATATTATGATATATTTATCATAATATTAATATGATAATATGATAATTTATAATAGTGGTTATTTCTGGGGAGGGAGGAAAGGGAATGGGGTCAGGGAGGGGTAGAAAGGGTGCTTCAGTTGTATCTTTAGTGTTTTGTTTTTTATGAACTATTTTCTTGAGACAAATATAGCAAAATAATATGATTTGATAGAGCCAGGTAGTTGGGTAGGACAATATATAGTTTTATTATTCTCTTTATTTCTCTGTATGTTTAACTATTTCATAATTTAAAAATATGAATCCTGGACTATAGTAGAGTAGTAGGATATATATATATTTAAAAACATGAACTCCTTACATAGAGGTGAATTCATAAGAAATGGTAAAAATGCAGTTATTGAACTTAGTTTGTTCTCCCAATAGGAGAATGTTCAGGAAGATATCCAAAAAAACTTGGTAATTGAGCTTTCCAGAGGGGGTTCAAATGGTCCTCAGCAGCAGCTCAGGCTATGCCAGGTATGTTAAGCTGAAGCCAGGTCACCCCCCACTCCTACTATGTTTCTCTCAGGTGACCTTCCAAAAGGTGTTGTGAGTGCTTGGTCTAGAGCCAAGTGGGCATTGTGTAGAGTGCAAACCACAAAAGTCCATGTTGTTTTAAAATGTTCTATTTACAGATGTGTAGCCAAATAACATGGGTACCAACAAAGGGATGGTTTGCTTGGTTTGCCAATTCTACCCTGTTATCGTGGGAATATATTTTGGGAATAAAGGAACTAAAATGTTTGGTCAAATCCTTTATATTAAGCAAAGTAAAATCATATTGGAAGGAGAACAAAGAAATGTGTGAAATGCAAAGTCAAGAGGAGTCATCTTAAAAGAAATCCAACTGAAAAAAGCCTTTGAAGACCTGTGCCATAGCTAGCACAGAAACCCCTACTAAGGCTTTGAACTGTGGGATTTCCATTTAGATTTGGGCTCGGGTTCCCCAGTGGTCTGGGCTGCCTACACTACTGTTTCTGTGGTGCAGAGATTTTTAACCTGGAGTCCATAGATCTCCAAGTGGTCTATGAATAGAATTCAGGTAGTCTATGAACTTGCGTAGGAAAAGATATCATGTCTTTTCATCGACCTCTAACTAAAATTTAGCATTTTAACTGAAAACATAGGCAACAAGCCACAATAGCATTACTAGTGTCTGTGACTTTATCATCATGTTCAGAAGAGACTGGCCTGTGATCTACCTTACTTTTAATGCCCTTGTAAAGTTTTGGTATCAAAGTTATACTGGCCTCAAAAAAAAACAAACAAAAAAACAAGTTGACAATGTCCCTTGTTTTATTCTCTGGAAGAATTTGTGTAAGGTTGGTATTATTTATTCCTTAAATATTTAGTAGAATGCATTGTTAAGCCTGTTGGAGCCTGGAGTTTCTTTGCAGGAAGGTTTTTTTTAATAGATCTAATTTATTTGATAGATAATAAGACTATTCATATATTCTATTTCTTCTTGTATCAGTTTTGGCAGGGTTCTTTTTTCATCTCCATTTTCAAAATAATAGGTGAAAATTGTTCAAAATATCATCTTTTTAATATCTGTTGATCTGTAATGATATCCTCTCTTTCTTGATATTAGTTAGATAAAATTTTTAAACAGTAACAGAACTCAGGGTTCTTAAGGGTATAGGGAAATGGCTATCACTGCTAGGAATTTAAATTAGTACAACCTTTCTGGAAGACTATTTGGCAGTATGTGTCAAACATAAAATGTGCGTGTATTTTATCCAACATCTCCTTTTAAGGAATTTACCATAAATAAATAATTTCACAGATACAAAACTATTCAACACAGCATTATCTATAACAGAAAAAAATTGGAAACAAATCATAGAGGACAAGGAAGTAATTATATTATTGATATTCACTAGAATACCTTGTAGTTATAAAACATAGGATTTTGATATGAAAAATGCTAGGGACATACTGTTGGTTACAAAAAGCAGTCACAGAAGAGTATGTACAAT
This sequence comes from Tolypeutes matacus, assembly GCA_026826555.1. Taxonomy (NCBI): domain Eukaryota; kingdom Metazoa; phylum Chordata; class Mammalia; order Cingulata; family Chlamyphoridae; genus Tolypeutes; species Tolypeutes matacus. The sequence goes on from JAKSZT010053846.1 coordinate 5,388,597, forward strand.
GTAGCCTTTCCTATGTTATATTGTGTAAATTTTTCTCTGTATGTGAATGTGCACATAGAAAATAATTTGGAAGCATGGTCATGAAAACTCTGAAAGCAAGTATCTAAGGGTGGTGGGATGTTGGACAATAATTATCTTTTTTTTCTCTTCAGTATTGTTTAGAATGTTTGCATAAGCATGCATTATTTCTACAAAAATAGTAAAACTTTCTAAAGAGCTTGGTAATAGGGAGAAGATGAGAGGGTGGTAGAGGAGGAGAATGTCAGAGCATTTTTGTTCCCTGATGGGAAACAGCCAGGGGAGAGGGAGAACTTGAAGCTACAAGAAGAAAGCAAAAGGGTAATTATTTAATTGAGTGAACCCCTTGAAAGGCAAGAGAGCCTGGACTCAAACACAGAAGTCATGGGCAGAACATTTTTCTTCTCGGAAGGAGGAAAACCTGATTGGAGATATGGAGAAGTTCAGAGCGGGAGAGAAGGGAAATTGAGAGTTTCATAATTTATGGTTTCAATTTCTTGGTGAAATCAGAGGTAAGCCCATCTGCCACGAGTGGGGAAAATGAGAGTGGAGCATGGGTCTTGAGGAAAATGACAGGGTCCTACAATAAAATTGAGAGGAGGAGAGGGATTCAATGGAGTGTGGGCCTCTGAGCTGGTCAGGGGGCCTGACTGAAACAAAAAATCCTGCATTTGTAAAGGAGCCCAACAGCAGGGCTGGTCAGTTTTTGTCTAGGAGGAGAGGAGGATTGCTGCAGCGTTAAAAACGGCACAGCAGTCTTAGCAGAACTTCAGAGGATGAGGGAATTTAGGGTACTGGTAATAGCAATTTAAATGATTGGCTTTAGAATCCAGGGTGGTTGGGGGGAAAGTGAATTAGAAAGTATGCCAAGGGGGAAGCGGCTGTGGCTCAATCAGTGGGGCTCCCGTTTACCATATGGGAGGCCCCGGGTTCGGTTCCTGGGTCCTCCTGGTGAAGGCAGAGCCCGCCTGCACGGCGTGGTTGGCTGACCCAGCGAGCATAAGCAGCAAGGGGGGGATAAATGAATAAATAAATAAAATCTTAAAAAAAAAAAAAGACAGTATGCCAAGGATCGGATATTTAGTCAAAGGACAGAAGTTCATCGTCAAAGTAGGTTTCAGAATTTAACACGTTATGGAAGCTCTGAGGGACACGGACGTCTGCTCTGTGGCCATGGGAGTGGAGGAATAGTGGTAGAAGTTGGGAAGGCTGGAGGGTTGTGATGCTGGGAGGTTCAATGGGTCTTCCCATAGATGGAGTGTTTCCCAGGTTGGCATCAGGAATTCTTTTGGAGAAGATTTTGGGCCAGGTACTAAGCAATTAGCTTCAAGGATGGAAAGAAGGCTGACTTCTTAGGGATGGCTTAATGAAGAAAGCAGGTGGAGTCCTGGTCGGGAGCCACTTGTCCTGCAAGTGGGATGGCAGGGAGTTCACGTGCCCTGTCTCCCGTGGCCAGGACCCTGGGCTCTTGGAGAAGCCTCCTCTCGAGGCTGAGGGGCAAAGGCAGGTTTACAGTTCAGAAGCTGGAGGAGGAATGGCCTAAAGGAGAAGGCATGCTCCACAGACACCTCTTAGCAAAGGGACAAGGGACACGGGGTACAGACGAGTAGGCATATAGTGAGCAAGGGGTTTCTAAAGAGAGGGAGTCTAGGCAGAGGAAGGGCTGAGCTGCAAAGGGGCGGAGATTTGTTTGCTGGTTTTCCAAAGGAAATGCTGAACTGTATGTTTCTTTTTCTTATCAGAAAGCAGTGTTGCTCAGTACAGAGAGAACAGAAACTACAGACAAGCAAAAAGCAAAAACAAGTGAACAGAAAGAACCGCAAAAACTACCCACGATCCCAGGGTTCCGGAGCTTTTCCCAGTGACGTGTTCTCCCCCTCCTGCTTTGCCACAGCTCCAGGTCAAGGCCACATCATGTTAGAGAAAGCTGGTCTTCTGGGTCACAAGTATTGCTCCCTGGCTGAACCCCTGGTCTGCCCCAGTCCCCACACCCTTCCCATCCTGCATGAGCTGCCCCAGTCACCGTCCCGAAACACCACTTTCCTCTACCGCTTCCTTCTTAGGTTCTATCATATTCCTCGCCCCCTCCTTGGCTCTTGACAGCTTCTCCATCCTGGCACCATCTTACTTCCCTATCCTTGCTTCCAAACCTTTCTTTTTACTCAGAAGTGCCTTCTTGTATCCCTCCCAACTCACCTCCCCACATCTCTGCCTCCTCACTCTGCCCCCTATGGGGATGACCACCCCCATCCAGATTTTCCTAGCTGTCAAGACCAAGTGCTCCTCTCCAGCCCATACTGATCTTTGTCCTTCCAGGCACTGATCTGACCACTCATTCTAGGACTGAGGTCAGTTCTGTTTCAGCATGCACTTAGGTAGGAAGCAGAGAATTTAGAGCCAGCAGGAACCTAGTTCTCTTACTGATGAGGAGACTAAGATTCAGAGAGGCCAAGGGTCATCCCCACAGTCAACCAGCAAGCTATTTGTATAGCTAAGACCAGAGCCCTGACTCTCAGACCTGAACGCTGCTGGTTGAATTGAACATTGCTTTTAAAATAGAGACCCAAAGCAATGGTTATCAATGTTTAGCGTGTGCATCTGAATTACCTGGGGAGATTCCTAAAAGTACATACTCCTAGACCCAACTGGGGGAAACCCTGACTCAGCAGGTCTAGGGCAGGGGTTCTTAACCTTTTTTGTTCCACGGACCCCTTTGCCAGTTAGGTAAAAACCACGGACCCCTTACTAAGTCCACACTATACTGTATATTATTTAATAAATATATCACACCCACACATCCCCACAAGAATAAATGTTTTTTTTATTTAAATTCAAGCTCATTGACCCCTTGTTAAGACCCCCTGGTCTAGGGTAAGACTCAAGAATCAGCTTTTTTCAAAAAAACCTCCCCAGGTGATCCTGATATAAGGAGCCCTCAGATCACCCTGTGAGAAGCCCTGCCTTAGGTATCATGTTTTTGGTTTTTGCTTTCTTTTTTTGAGCTTCACGATGTTGCTCCCATGGACATTGTTAAGATTTTCGGACACTTTCCCATCACAGGAACGGATTTGGGGTGCCGCACATCCAGGCTCTCATCCAGAATGCTGACAGCTTAGTGCTGCAGCCCAGTTTACCTCCTCAGGCTCAAGCTGGCCTGGGCCCAAGCTGCTGTCTTCCCCATCAATAGGGGCCCCAGGGACCAAATTATTTTTCAAGGCACACTTAGGCATACCTCAGCAAAATATTGAGTATAGTGGGATTTGTGTTGGAAACGTCCCATTTGCCAAGAGTTTGTGAATGCCCAGCCTCTGTGGCCTGCCAGCTGTCTGTGCCACAGGACACCCAAGTAAACCAAACCCAAACATGTACCCACAGCTCTCCAAGTCCCAGCACCACAGCCCAGGGCCAGGATGGCCAGGAGGAGAGGCAGTTTGTATAGTGATTAGGACTAGGTTGTGGGGCACACTGCAGCAGCTTGTCTGCCAGTTCCACCCTGTCTTGCTGCATGGCATTTGACATCTCTTTGCCTCTTTCCTCTTCTAAAAGGTGAGAATAAAAAACAGGATAGGAATTTGTAAGGGTAACAAATTAATTCATGAAATGTGCTTGGAACCGCGTTTGGCACATAGTAAGTGTTCAGCTATCATTACAATCATTTTATAAAAACTGTGGTGAAATAGTGAGGCTCTAGAGGGATGACTCACTGCTCTGCACACTTATCAGTCTAATAGAGCTATCAATCCCCTCCCTGTTGCACAAACAGAGATGGGAAGAACAGCTAGCAATGTGGTAACAGCTCTTCAAAATGCTGCCCGGACCTCTAAAGACAATTAAAATATGCTAGGTATTTTCTAGCAATAAGGTCAAGCCTTGCATAATTCAAGAAACATACAGCAGCTCAGCATTTTGGTTTTTTGATAAAGTGGCAATTACATAACAGGCTGTAGCCACACAGATGAGCAAAGCCAAAGGTGAGGGAGAGGGTGCTTTCAAAAGATTTGTTAGAGCTGGAGTGAAGAGTGTGATAGAGGGACATGGCAGCAGATACAGTCCTCATAAAGTTTGGGCCCAGGAGATCCACGCATGCCCTGTGCTGTTAACACATTTTGGCTTGACAGCAGAAAATATCTCCCAATATTTACTAATGTCAATGGGAGGTATAAAAAGCTTGTCTTATATGAGGCATATTGCTGGTGTTTTCTTACTCCTTGGCAATGAATTTAGGCTAAAAGTAACATTGTATCAGACTCTAAAGTGACACAAAGTTGAATTAATCTCCAAAATCATATGTTTTATCAAAGTTTTCTGTAAAAAACTCAATTTCCAGCATTGCCAAAGCATCTCCTTCCTGTGTCACATTGCCAAGTTAACCTTCTTTGATGCTTCAGACTTAGTGGTGGCATACTCCAAATTCCAAATTCTGTAGGTTCCTGGAAGGGTTTTGGAAAGCTGGTGCCAGTGGCTTATTTCTGTTGAGGGTGGGAGATGCTAGTCCCTGAGCCTTACCAAGTGATCCCATGTGCTAATGACTAAAATGCTTCTTAGATTGCTCTCTTTGAGTTGTGCAATATTTCCTTAAAAGGGGACTATTTTAAATAGACTGCTTGGTGTTTGTCACAGCATAAGGTTCAAACTTCTAGAGGCCAAAAAAGCCATTTTGTTTCTGGAACCATCTTTAGGCCAAGCATCACCCTCATCTCCTTGGAAGGGCCAGAGTTAAAAGCTGCTCGTTTGTTGTCCAAACTTGTTGGAGATTGTACTCGAGCCAGGGCCCTTTGGATTCAGGGGTGGGGAGAGTACTAGAAGGGCTGCTGCCAACCAGGCCAGGCTGAAAACTTAGCTCTGCCTCAGCACTTGGCAACCTTCCATTTGCCTTAGCAAGAGGCTGCTGTGCAATGAGTCCCTAGGTATGGACAAGGCCTAGGGAAGCCATATAGAATTAAAACCCATAATCTTGGGGAACAGATATAGCTCAACTGGTTGAGTGCCTGCTTCCCATGTATAAGGTTCCGAGTTTGATCCCCAGTACCTCCTAAAAACTAACAAACAAAAAAACCAACTCTTATTTGGACAGTATTTGAGCGCTTGCTTTCCGTGTACGAAGTCCTGGGTTCAATCCCTGATACCTCCTTAAAAAAAAAAAAAAAAAAAAAAAAAAA
>JAKSZT010053846.1:5402221-5491383 GCA_026826555.1 Tolypeutes matacus
GGAGGCCCCGGGAACCGAACCCGGGGCCTCCCACACGGCAAACGGGAGCCCCACTGATTGAGCCACAGCCGCCTCCCAACATTGTTACCTTTATATAATAAATCATTTGTCTCTATCTTTCAAGATTTTCTTCTTTTTATCTTTAGTTTTCCTTATTTGGTTTTCCTTGTATTTATCCTTCTTGAAGTTCATTGAGCTTCTTGTTTCTGTAAATTAAGGTCTTATGCCATTTGAAGAGTTTTCTGCCATTGTTTCTTCAAATTATTTTCTGCCCCATTCTCTCTCTTTCTTCCTCTTTCTCTCTCTCTTTCTCTTTCTCCCGCCCTCCCTTCCTCCCTCCCTCCCTCCCTCTCTCTCTTCTTCTTTTGGGACTTCAGTTACACGTATGGTAGACCTTTTGATGTTGTCCTATAGTTCTGAGATTCTGTTAAATTTTTTTCAATCTTTTTTTCTCTCTGTTCATCTGATTGGATAATGTCTGTTATTCTATCTTGAAGTTGATTGGTTCTTTCCCATATCATCTCCATTCTGTTAATCCCATCCAGTGATTTTTTAAGTTTCATATATTTTGTTTTTTAGGTCTTGAGCTTCCAGCTTGTTATTTTTATAGTTTCTATTTCTCTGATAAGATTTTCTGTTTATTTTCATATATTCCTTTATACCATTGAGCATAGTTATTATACTAGCTGCTTTAAAATTCCTATCTGCTAATTGCAACGTCATCTTGGGGTCTTTGTTAATTGTCATTTTTCTTGAGAATGGATTGCATTTTCCCATTTCTTATATGTTGAATAATTTTGGATTGTATTTTGGACATCGTGCATAGTATATTATGGAGATTCTGGATTCTATTACATTCCTCTGAAGAGGATTTTTTTCCTCCTTTTTTTTTTTTTTTTGCTTGCTATTTGTTTGTTGTTGTTTGTTTTGATTTTTGCTTTAGCCAGCAATTAGCTTGATTGAACTAAAACCACAAACTCTGTCTCTTGGGCAGCACTTCAGTTCACAGCTCAGTTATTTTGTCTTTAGCTAGATTGTTTAGAGTTTGTCCCATGCATATATGGTTCAGGTATCAGCCAGAGAATTAGGACAAGTTTTTACACAGATTTTGAGGCTCTCCCTTTCTGGTCCTATACTTTCTGGTATTCCTCCCTCACTTTCCAATGGCTGTGGTTATCCAAATATCTGTCCTCTGGTTAATTATGCCAGAAGTACTACACCTTTTCTATTGGCGTTTTAGCCATCATGGCACTAACTGCAGCCTACCACCAGACTAAAAACCATAAAATTGAGAAACACATCTGGATCCTTTTGCTTCTAGTTGTCACTCCTCCACTCCAGAATGTACCTACTCTCCTTCTGTACAGTACCTTCATGTAGTTGTTTTTAGTATTTTGTTAAATGTTTATAGTTACTTTCTCCAGGGGAGTCAGTCCAATAGGAATTTACCTGAAACCAAAAACATACTTTTTTGGTAAACTTTTGCCTGCTTTGCAGAGTTCTGAGAAAGTTGGTTCTGATAGTTCTGCTTGATTTTTGATGTTTCTGTGGGAGGAGAGGAGTTTGGAACTTCCTACTTGTTGACCTGTAGAAATTTTTCATTTTTTTTAATTAGAAAAATTAGTTGTAATTTTACAGAAAAATCATGCAGAAAGTACGGAATTCCCATATACCCCTACACACACACACACACACACACACACACATGCACAGAGAGAGAGTTTTCCCTAATATTAACATTTTACTTTAGTTTGGTACCTTTGTTACAATTGATGAAACAATATTATTATGGTTATACAGTAAATATATAATCAGTATTAGGACTCACTCTTTATGTTATAAAGTTCTATGTGTTTTTTTAAACTTTTATTCCAGTAACATATATACAACGTAAAATTTTCCATTTTTACCACTTTCAAATATACAATTCAGTGGTGTTAAGTATTCACAATGTTGTGCTACAGTCACCACCATCCATGATCAAAACTCTTCTATCACCCCATACAGAAGCTCTGTTGCAATTAAGCATTAACTCCCCATTCCCTACTCCTACCCTGGTCCTTGGTAAACTTTATTCTAGTTTCTGACTCTATGAATTCTCATTTTCTAATTATTCCATATAAGTAAGATCATAGAATATTTGACCTTTTGTGTCTGGCTTATTTCACTCAACATAATTTCTTCAAAGTTCACCCATTTGTCATGTGTATCAGAACTTCATTCCTTTTAATAGCTGAATAATATTCCATTGTATTATTATGCCACATTTTGTTTATCCATTTATTGGTTAATGGACACTTGGGTTGCTTCCATCTTTATGCAATTGTGAATAATGGCAATATGAAGATAGATGTGCAAATAATTCTTCAAGTCCCTGCTTTCAGTTCTTTTGAAAATCTGTACTTAACTTTCTGAGGAATCGCCAAATTGGTTTCCACAGCAGCTATACCATTTTATATTCCCACCAACAAAGAACAAGTGTTCCTATTTCTCCACATGCTCGCCAACACTTGGTATTTTCTGCTTTTTAAATAGTTTCCATTCTAGTGAGTTTGAAGTAGATCGCATTGTAATTTTGATTTGCATTCCCTCATGGCTAATGATGGTTGAGCATCTTTTCATGTGCTTATTGGCCATTTGTATATCTTCTTTGGAGAAATGTCCATTTAAGTGCTTTGCCCATTTTTATTTGGGTTTTTGTCCCCTGTTGTTGAGTTGTAAGATTTCTTTATATATTCTAGATATTAAACACTTATCAGATATGTGGTTTCCAAATATTTTCTCCGATTCTTTAGGTTATCTTTTTTTTTTTTTTTTTTTTTTTAGTCTTATTAACTGCTTTTTTTTTTAAATTCCCCTCCCTTGCTGCTTGTGCTGTCTGCTTTCTGTGTCCATTCACTGCGCGTTTTTCCTCTGTGTCTGCTTGTCTCCCTTTGTAGCATCATCTTGCTGCACCAGCTCTCCGTGGGCGCGGGCCGTCAGCTCTCTGCGGGCACGGGCCAGCTTGCCCTCACCAGGAGGCCCCGGGAACCGAACCCAGGGCCTCCCATATGATAGACAGGAACCCAACCACTTGAGCCACATCCGCTTCCCTCTTTGGGTTATCTTTTTACTTTTATGATAAAATCGTTTGATTTACAAAATATTTGAATTTTGATGTAGTCCCATTTATCTATTTTTTCTTTAGTTGCTTGTGCTTTGGGTATAAAGTCTAAGAAACCATTGCCTAACACAAGGTCCCAAAGATGTTATTCTATATTTTCTTCTAGGTGTTTTATAGTTTTCCTTTCTTTTGTTTTGTTTCATTTTTTTGTTTTTGAGGTACTGGAGCCAGGGATTGAACCCAGGACCTCATATGTGGGAAGCCAGCGCTCAACCACTGAGCCACATCAGCTCCCCTGAGTTGGTTTTCTCATTTGTTTGCTTGTTCTTTGTTTTTGTTTTTAGGAGGCACTGGGGACTGAACCCAGGACCTCCCATTTTGGAAGCAAACGCTTAACTGCTTGAGCCACTTGTACTCCCTTGGTTTTTATATTTAGGTCTTTGTTCCTTTTGGGTTATTTTTGTATATGGTATGAGAATGGAGGTCTGTTTTTCATTTTTTTGCATGTGGATATCCAGTTTTCACAGCCTGTTTGTGAAAGAGACTACTTTTTCCCCATGAGTAGACTTGGCACCCTTGTCAAAAAACAGTGGGAGGGGAGTTGATGTAGCTTGGTGGTTGAGCACCGGCCTCCCACATAGGAGGTCTTGGGTTCAATCCCCAGCCCCGGCACCTTCAAAAAAAGAGAGAAAAAAAAAACAAAACCAACAACAATTGGCCATGGATATGAAGGTTCATTTCTGAACTCTCAATTTGATTCCATTGGTCTATATGCCTGTTCTTGTGCCAATACCATGCTATTTTAGTTACTGTAGTTTTAAAATGAGGAAGTGTGAGGAAGTGTGAGGCCTCCACCTTTGTTTATCTTTTTCAAGATGGTTTTAGCTATTCAAGGCCTCTTATCCTTCCAAATAATTTGATGACTGTCTTTTCCATTTCTATAAAGAAGGCTGCTGAAATTTTGATAAGGATTGCACTGAATCCGCAAATCCCTTTGGATACAATTGACATCTTAACAATATTTAGTCTTCTATTCATGAACGCAGGATGTCCTTCTATTTATTTAGGTCTTCTTTAATTTCTTTCAGCAATGTTTTGTAATTTTCCATGTACAAGTCCTTTACATCCTTGGTTAAAATTATTTGTAGATATTTGATTCTTTTAGTTACTATTGTAACAAAACCTTACCTTTTAAAGAATATTTAATAATTCAAACTGGACTTTTCCTTCATTAGTTCAGATTAGCAAGTTTAAAAAATTTATCTATAAATAGATAAAGACATAGAACTTGAATACTTCCAGGGTAAAGCCCTATTTTTAGGACCACATTAAGCAGCACTAGTATTAACAACCAAATATGTATACGTCAACATATTAATGAGATACCAAAAACTTCTTTGCAAAATCTTTTAGTGAAAAGGTTTTTTTATTTCATATTGACTAATTAAAAGTTGTTTAGCCTTGCAGCCGTTTGCATACCAATTCACAAAAGTAAAGGGAGACACAAAAAAATTCTTCAATTGGAATTGGAGATTTTTCTACTCTCAGCAGTTAATAGGACAACTATACCCAAAATATCAGTAAAGGTATAAATGATCTGATGAGCACTATCAATCCCAATCCCCTAAACCGAATTGATATGATACTATACTCAACAACAGCAAGGTGTACATTCTTTTTTGTTGTTGTTATTTTTTGTTTTGTTTTTGTTTTTTTGAGGTACTGGAGCCAGGAATTGAACATGGGACCTTGTATGTGGGAAGCCAGCACTCAACCAATGAGCTACACTGGCTCTTTGCAAGATACACATTCTTTCTGAGTGTACATGGTATGTTTCCCAAGATAGACCAAATGATGGGCCATAAAATAAGTCTCAATAAAGTTGAAACATTTGAAATATACAGAGTATATTCCATGACCACAATGGAATTGAATTAGGAATCAGTAACAGAAAGCTTACTTGGGAAACCCCAAATATTTGGAAATTCAACAATACACTTCTAAATAACCTGTGGGTCAAAGCAGAAATCACAAAAGAAATTAGAAAATATTTTGAACTGAGTGATGAAGATAGAACATATCAAAATTTGTGGGGAGCAGCTAAAGCAGTACTTAGAGGAAATTTTATAACTTTAAGTGTTTGTATTAGAAAAAAATAAGACTCTTAAATGTACCATCCAATAGAACTTTCTGTCGTAATAGAAATGTTCTATATCATTGCTGTCCAATCTGGTAGTCACTAGCCACATGTGGCTGTTAAGCACTTGAAAGATGGCTAGCACAACTCAGGAATTGAATTTTTAATTTGTTTTCAATTTAAATTAATTTTAAGTTAAATACCCACTTATGTCTGTTGGCTACCGTATTGGACAGCACAGGTCTATAATCAATGATTAAAAGTTTCAGTGTAAGAAAAAACCAAAGTAAGTAGTAGGTAGGACATGATAAAGGTAAGAGCAAAAATTGGTGAATTGAAAACAAATAATAGAGAAAATCCCTAAATCCAAATGTTTAGTCTTTTAAAAGATCAATAAAATTGATTAAATTGATTAAAGAGAGAGCAAGAAAGCACACAAATTAACAATATCCAAAATTAAAGTGGGGTTATCAATCCTACAGACATTAAAATGATAATAAGTGAGTATTATGAGCATACTTATGCAAAAAAGTCAACAATTTAAATGAACTCTACAAATTCACTGAAAAAGACTAATTAAAACTGACACAAGATGAAACAGAATATCTGAATAGCCCTATGTCTGGAAATGAAATCTAATTCAATATCAAAAACCTTCCTACAAAGTTTGAAACTCTCAGACAATGTTGGTGGGAATGTAAAATGGTGCAATCACTATGGAAAAAGGTCTGGCATTTCTTATAAACTAATTATACACGTACTCTCAACAATTCCACTCATAAATAGTTACACAAGAGAAATTTATATATACATATAGACAAATAGACACATGTATAGCTTAGGTGTCCCCTTTATAGGAAGATGGATAAACAGCAGTATATTCATACACTGGAATACTATTCAGCAATATTAAGGAGAAAATTACTAATAGGAGCAACAACATGTATGAAACTGAAAAACATGCTGAATGAGAGAAGCCTTCCATAAAAAGAGTGTATACTGTATAATTCCATTTACATGGAATTCCGGAACAGACAAAACTTGTCTATGGTGGGAGAAAAAATTCACAACAACGGTTCCTTCTTAGGGAATAAGGTTTTGGTTTACTCAGGTGTATGTGTTTGTCACACCTCAGTGAAACAATACTTAATATTTGGACATTTTCTTGAATGTAAATTTTACTTCAAATGAAAAAAAAATACTGAACTGTAGTTAATGATAAGCATACTGAATCATTTCAAGGAGGGAAGTGTACTGGTATCTGCAATTTACTTTGAAATGCATCAAAAAGATACGATGGATTGATAGATGGTTAGAAGAATGGATATGTATATAGACATGTGATATAGCAATTTTAGTAAAATGTTAATGGGAGAATCTAGATGGCCTTAAACATACTTTGTTGTAAGTCTGAAATTTTCATAGTAAAATGTTGGGGGGAAAAGGTATGCTTTTAATTCCATGCACACAGAATCACTGAAAGGCAGTTATTTGAACCTTCATTCAGATCCGCTTTTATAAACAGATAAGGAAAACGTGTAACAAACACATTTATTCTCAGTTTCTTGAGAGCTACTCTAAGCACAGGGCCAAGGAATTGAAATTTTTAAAAAAAGATAAACATTTCTCCTGCCCTCTGGACACTTACAGTCTAATGAGGGATGTAAAATAAATATGTATCTAATACTGTGCAGAATGTGTTTAATTCTCTAATAGAGATAAAGACAAGCTGGTATGTTGTTCAGGAGAGTGAGAGCATATTAGATTGGAGGAACCATAAAAGGCTACGTTGGAGGAAGGGGTATTTTAGGTACCAAGAGGATAGAAACCAAGAGGGTAGAAGAGATCTTAGGTACAGAAAGAAGTCTGTGCAAAGGTTTGGAAGTGCTAAATAAAGTTAGGAGGATGAGACCAGGGCCTTGAAAACCAGATTTGGGTTTTATTTAGTAGATAAGTAGGAGAGGTTGTCTTTGAGCAAAGGAGAAAAATGTTTAATAAGTGTTACTTAAGTAGCAACTTAGAAGTGCAGGAAGACCAGGTGTGAGCCCCAGCCCTCCCCAGCTCACTGTGAAGACTTTATTCCAATCACTCCTCCTCAATGTGGTGCCCAGGCCCCAGGTTTAACTTGAAGGAGTCACACTAGAGGATCTCTAAGGTCCTTCCAGTTCCAGCATTCTGTGATCATATAGCTGCTTGAAAAAGGTGATTCTCAAACAGATCAAATATTTCCTCTTGCAATGTCATTTTGCTCTGTTTGCTGACTCTTTCTTCATAAAGTCTGGATTGTACTGTTAGGTATATTACAAATTTCAGATTCAGAGTGTCAGAGTTCATGAGCTGTTTCTGTTAGTGTAAAAATGTTGCTTTTCACAGAGTTTTAACATTTCAACTATTGAACTTTCACTTCATGAAAAGGTGTCTGATTATGTTTGTGTTAAACTAGCTGACAGTTATGAGGGGAATCTTACAATATTTCTCTCATGTGGGGATCTAGTAGCTCTGCACATGTCACAGGTGAGTCTGAATAATCCAAACTTAAAATGATATTCTTCACAGAATGCTTATATCATTCCAGTAGTTCCCCCAAATGCGATGAAGTGGAGTCTTAAAATTGTGATAGGACAACAGTTTCTTTTGTTGAAAAGAAAACCTATTACTGCTTGAATTCTTTTCTTAGTAATGGTTTTCTATTACCTTTGATGCCATAAATGTTTTGATCTTTGTCCCAGAAAAAAAAAAAATTCTTTTTATTTAAAATGTCATCCCAAACAATGTATTGAACCATTGGATGAGTGACGTGGAAGTTACCTTTTCATTTCTGAGCATCCAGTTCTAGGTGGACATCTTCTTGGTGTCAAGAGTGAAGGCAACATGCTGGAAATATTGGCATTTTCAGATCAGTGGGATCAAGCATTTGCTATGAGGAAAGGAGTGATATGCTGAAAAAGTTGTGTTCTATGGGCCCACAAACTCTTGGGGAAGAGGGACACAAACAGAAAGGAAAGATGGCCCAGAGTACTCGCACTCATGAATTTGCCATTGCTATTGTGGTTTGATGACTAGCTGAGACTCAATTCCAAAGACCCAAATTTGATCCTTTATGGAGTACTAGTTATAGAGAGAACTCTATTGCAGAGAAAACATGTTTTTCAGCATTCACTCACTTTTCATCTTATTTGTGTCCTGACTACATAAAAACCGTTGAGTACTAAGCCACACGTCTCCGAGTGTCGTTATATTTGTGCTCTGTAAAGATGGCCAGTGTTCAAATTTATTGATAGAACGAGTCCAGAGTAGTTTCTGAACCACCAGAGTAGGAATCTTAAGCTTGACTCTTCTGGAAAGAGCATCTTCTCTCAGGAATCCCAGTGGGAGGAATCTCAGTTCAGGGCCTCTTCCAGGAGGTAAGGGTATGTCTCCAGGCCCCAATAAAGGGAGGAAGCTTCTTTGTTTCTGCTAGAGAATAAAGAATGTCTCATCAGAGACTCTCTTCCATTATAAGAATATTATACAGAAATGTGGGTTTACTGGTGAACAGCATGTTTTGAAGCCAAAGATCCTGTCCAAATAATAATAACAATAATATTAGATTGAACCATATAAAACTTGCTGTTTGTAGGTCAAGAAAGGTCAAATATTGGCAATTTCATATGGTTTAACCTAACAGTAACAATAACAATACTACTGCTTCTGTTACCACTATTGAGTGCTTAGTATATGTCCAGCTTCATGCCAAGAACACTATACACATTATCTCACTCATTCTAATTATATTAAATGTGTTACTCATTACCTGCTTGATCCACATTCCATCTGACCATTCAACAAATATTTACTGAGGACCTGCTATGTGTCAAGTACATATAGCAGTGAACAGGACAGAGTTCCTGCCCTCAAACACCTTACATGTTGTTGGGGAAGGCAGACAATAATTAAGTGGTCTAATTAATTAATTACAGATCATGGTAAGAGCTAGGAAAGCAACAAACAGGGAACAATGTTAGAAAATATCAGGGTAGGCCTAGTTTGAAATGTGATCGGAGAAGACTTATTGGGAAGGTACCATTCAAGGTGAGAAAGAGTATTCCAGGTGAAGAAAATAGAAGTGCTTAAAACTCTGCAGTAGGAAAATGCTTGGCAGGATCAGGGAGCATACAGTAGCCAGTGGGATCCCAGTGAGTGAGTGAGGGGGCAGGTAACTTGAGATTAACTTGAAGCAGCAAGCAAGGGCTAGATCACGTAGGGGGGCTGTGTGGGCCCTTCTGTTTTGGACATGTAGTTTAAGATGTCTGTGGGACCTCCAGAGAGGTGCAGTGTAGGCAATGCAATCCTAAGCTGGAACTCAAAAGAGCAGCCTTGGCTGGAGATGTAAATTTGAGTCCCATCAACTGATAAATATCAGATGATATTTAAACACATGGGAAAGGAAGAGATCACCTAGGGAGAGAGTGAACAGCCCTGAAGAATGCCACTATTTAAATTGTAAAGTAACTTTTCATGCCTTCAGTAACCAGTCCATCCCAAAGCCAAAGGCCCTGCCCCTTAGGAACTCTGCCCCTCCTCAGCCCCTATGGTGTTTTGGAGCATAGAACCACTTTCACCCACCACAGGGGGGCTGGACCAGTGGGGAGCCCCAGATACCGACATATGAAGTGCCAACATATGACCTGAACCATGACCATCCTGTGGTCTAAGGCAAAAACAGGAAGCAATCAGACTGCTTTCTTCAGAGTTTGATGTCAGAAAACTGAGGGCCTTTGGCCATGCCCTGTGGAGGCAAGTGGGCCCTGAGAAAAGACTGAGCCAAGTCAGGCCAAAGATGAGCTCAAGCAGAAGGTATGAGTGTGGAGATTTTAGAGAAGAAAGTGAGGCATGACATTGCAGATACACCAAGAGAAGCAAGGACCCAGAATGGGCCTTGTGCCCTCTAGTTCTGGTTACAGGCCACGTGGGCGCTGGCAGTAGAATATTTCAGGGTGTGGCATAGTTGTTAAAAGAATGGGCTCTGTAGCCAGGCTTTTTAAATGTAGAGCTTAGCTTTGCTCCTTACTCTCTAAATAACCTTGGATGAGTTATTTACCTTCTCTGGACCT
The DNA here is from genome assembly GCA_026826555.1 of Tolypeutes matacus. Classification (NCBI taxonomy): domain Eukaryota; kingdom Metazoa; phylum Chordata; class Mammalia; order Cingulata; family Chlamyphoridae; genus Tolypeutes; species Tolypeutes matacus. Next base: position 5,412,555 of record JAKSZT010053846.1, read on the forward strand.
TGATTTCCTTATCTATAAAATGGAATAATAATGGTATTTATTGGTTTATATAGATAGAGAGTTTCTCTCAATGACACATAGTAAATGCCCAAAAAGTGTGAGCTGTGCTGTTATTTCTGTAAATACCTTAAGGAATCTCTATTCCTTATAACCAATGGGGAGGCTGTGAGGTAGGTTTTGTCATCCCTGTTTTACCAGTGAGAATGCTAAAGCTCAGGAGTTTAAATAACTTGTCCAGGGTCTTTAACCACAATGACATATTTCCACTTATGAATATGAGAGTTTGGAAGCAGGTGTGACTCAAGCAGTTGGGTGCCCGCATACCACATGGGAAGTCCCAGTAAGAAGATGAGCTGACGGGACAGGCTAGCGTGGTGAACTTATGCAACAAGATGATGCAGAGAGATGACGCAACAAAGAGACACAGAGAGGAAACACAATGAGACACACAACAAACAGGGAGGGCAGGTGGCTCAAGTGATTGGGGGCCTCACTCCCACATGGGAGGTCCCAGGTTCGGTTTCTTGTGCCTCCTAAAAAGAAAATGAACAGAGAGCAGAGAACAAGAGCAAAAACAATGAGGGGGGCAGGGAGAAATAATTTTTTTTAAAAAATCTTTTAAAAAAGGAAAGAAAATGAGAGTGTGCGTTGCCTTTGAGCCATGTCATTGAATTATCCCTCTGGTTAGAGTTAAGGAAGACAGTTCACTCCCTGGACACTGTTGTGGAGAGGAAGGCTTGAGTGTGGGCAAGGAGGGGGTGAAGACTGTGTGGTGGTGAAGTTACATACTTTCTCAAATTGTAGAAATTGCTTGGGGTACTTAATGGGGAACAGAAGGTAATAAAACCAGAACTGGGGAAGACCTAGCATTAAGGATGAATATACAACTCTTGAACTCATGTTCTTCAGGACTAGAATCAGCAATTCTCCTCTGAAGCTTCAGAATAATATTTGTTGGGTTAAGTCAGGGTCACTTTTTTTTAACAGTGTAAAAAATGTTTAGCTTGTATCTATGTCAGGATTTATAGAAAAGGGAAAGTGTGTTAGTGACAGAAGTTGTGGCTTTGTTTTAGAAGATGTATAGGGATTTTTTTCTTAAGATTAGAAAAGAAACCATAGAAATCTTAGAAAATATACAAAAATATAAAGACAAAAAATCGTCCATAATATTACAGCTTAAAGGTGTTAAAACCATTGTTAATTTTTTAGGATTTTCCTTCTTGCCATTTTTGTTTCTCTTACATATATATGTATGTGCATAAATAGCATAATAGTGTAATGGGAAATATGTCCAATATATAGCTTAAAATGACAGCTATTTTTTTTCCTTTTTTTCTTTTTAAAGAAACTTTAGATTACATAAATGTTACATCAAAAATATAGGAGAGGGGAGTGGATGTGGCTTAAGCGGTTGAGTACCTGCTTCCCACCTGGGAGGTCCTGAGTTTGGTTTCCAGTAACTCCTAAACAACAACAAAATAAACAAAAAAAACCAGCTCAGGGGAGCCAATGTGGCTCAGTGGTTGAGCACCTGCTTCCCATGTACAAGGTCCTTGGTTCAATCCCCAGTACCTCTAAAAAAATTTTTTTTTAATTATATATATATATGGGATTCCCATATACTTCACCACCCCCTCCACATTTCCCCCCATTAACAAAGTCTTTCACTAGTGTGGCACATTTGTTAAAATTGATGAACACATATTGAAGCATGTGGACTATAGTTTACATTATAGTTTATACTTTGCACTGCATATTTTTATAAGTTTTGACAAAATGTATAATGGCCTATATCCATCATGCAATGTCATTCAGAACAACTCCAGTGTCCCAAAATGCCCCCTGTTACACCTGTTCTTCCTCCTCACTCCCCTCAGAACCTCTGGTGGCCACTGCCTTTATATTAATGATACAAGTTCTTCCATTGCTAGAATAATAATAAATCTACTTTAGTCCATAGTTGCATTCCCCCTTAGGTTTGTTCATTCCTCCATCTTGAGGATTTGAGGATGGTTTTGCCCCCTCTGTTTCTGATTGAGAGGACGCTTAGATCCCATAGGATGGATGGATGGAACCATCTGGATTACAGTTGTAGATACTGTTTTGGGGGATGGGTGTTGTCCTTCATCATCCTTTTGTTAGTTGTCCTGGGCGAGTCCAGTGAACTGGAGAGTTGGTACTGCAACTCTGCTGAGATTCAGGGCTCAACTGGCATACAAACAGACCGAAGATTTAACGAGTATAGTGCTAATTATAGGTTCAAATAAAAGGGGCAGAAGAGCCATGTGTAGGGAAACTATAAATGAGTCTAACTTTGTTACATTGGGGAATTTATATTCCAGAGTAAGGCCCACCGACAGGGTGCCAAATTCCTGAGCTTGTCTGCCCTGCCCATAGTGTCTAGATGTCTCTAGAGCCCTCGGGAGCCCTGCCATTTGAGGCACTGTCAGTTGTGGCAGTCAGTGAGATCCTTGACAGCTATTTTTTGCATAACATGAGAATTTTCCCATTTTATTAAAAACCCTTAGAGAACATCATATTTTGTGACTGCAAAATATTTAATTTTTTGAACACAGCATCACTTTTTTTTTTTTTTTTTTTAACAGATCCTCAACTATTAGACATTTAGGTTGTTTCCAGAGTTTTGCTACCATAAAAGTGGCAATGTCCTTTGTTGCAGGAGATGCACTTCTTTTTCAGGTTGGGTAAGGAGGAGAATGTACATTTTCCAGGCAGCCTGATGCCCTTTGACCTTGCTCAGCCCCTTCTTAGGGCCTCTGGCTTTCTAGACATGCTCCAAAGGGAGCTGGGTCCAAGTCAAAGGGACAGGGAGGGAGTACGATGAGCATTCCAGAGGCCACTCTGACCCAGAGTGCCCAGGGGGACAAGCAGGCTCTGGGAATGAGAGTCCATCTCGTGGACCCCCGCCTGCCCCCAGGAGCCATGTTGGACCAGAGGACCTAGCCTTTCCTCACCCTCTCCTACTCAGAAAGAGACACTTCTTTCTAGGTTTCCATTTGGCAAGACATGGGCTTGTGGTCCAAGGCATTAAAACAGAGGCACTTTAAGTAACATGGACTCTGCTTAACCCAATAATAATAGTATTAACAGTGGCTAGTATGTATTGGGCATTTGCTGTTATGTGTCAGGTGCTTCGTAGGCAGCATCTTGTTTATTTTCTTTTTTTGAGGTACCAGGGCTGCACATTGAGCCTGGGACCTCGTATTGGGGAAGCCAAGTGCTCAACTGCTGAACCACATTGGCTATCCCGAGTTGGCTTCCTTGTTTGTTTGCTGTTTGTTTTTTTGTTTTTGTCTTTAGGAGGCACTGGGAACTGAACCCGGGACCTCCTATGTGAGAAGCAGATGCTCAGCCACTTGAGCCATATCGGCTCCCTTACCTTGTTTAATTTGCGGACCTATTTTACTGAAAGCAGGAGGTAGTGTCACCAAATGAAAACAAGCAGGGTGGGCTCTAAAGTTGTACAGACCTTGATTAAAGTCCCATTTCCACCATTTACCAGTGGCTCGGTGACTTGAGCTTGTGTATTGTTCAGGAATGCATTTACCTGCAAAATGCAGAAAATCCAACCGAGAATGGCTTAAACAGGTAGGTGGTTGTTTTTCTGACAGAATGAAAATTCTGGAGGGAGGCAGTCCAGAGCTTGCACGGTGTCTCAACATTGTCATCAGGGATCTTATCTTCCAACCCATATTGTCCTTGGCATGTGGCTTTCATTCTTGTAGTTGCAAGATAGCTGCTGCATTCTGAGACCTCATCTCTGGAGTTCCAAGCAGGAAGAAGAAGTAGAGAAGGAGGAAGGGTCAATATATCATGAAAGCAAAAGCTTTCTTCAAAATTCTCAGCTTATGTCTCAGTGGCCATAACTGCATCATGTGTTCCCCGCTAGCTCTAAGAGATTCTGTGTGAGAAGTTCTAGTTGGACAAGTTGCCATCTTTAAAGAAATCAGAGTTCTGTTAGGAAGAGGAGGGACTGTTTGATGGGTAAGCAGCCATCAGTGTCTGTATGAGCAAGTCACTTCATCTCTCTAGAGCTCAGTTTCCTTGGCCTGCTAACTAAGTAATAATACCTCCCTATTCTAGTCAGACTCTTTCAAGTTAGAAGAGGTAAGCCCAGTGTGCCACAGGGGATATGGGGCTGCTTGTCAGGATCCCCAGGGATATGGGAAAACTCTGGCATGGATCCTAGCAACAAACAGTCCATTTACCCACGTTCTCTGTGCTTCCAGCAGGCCTGTTGGCCCCTCATTATTCAGGATGCACCAGAAGCTCTGGGACGCACGTTTCTGCCGCCTCGTCTGTGTCTCTCATTCAGACCCCTCAAAAGAGACAGGGCTTAGGTCGGTCAGTTTCCACCCCGTGTGGTACATCATGGCGAGGCAGAGCCTCACCCCAGGCTACTCCAGTGGTCAGCAGCCCACCTGTGGCCACAGGACCCCTTGTGGAGATGCTCGGTTACACAGCATTGCACCGTCCGCGTTGGAATCCATGTGAGTTGTGCTCCAGAAAGGACCGCTCCCCTGCAGTTGAGCAACATGGAAGTGTCGGTTCCAGTGGCGCCTCAGTTGTTGCTGAGACTGTTTGAGATGGTGGCAGGCTTCTTGTTATTTGGTTATTACGGAGCCGAGCACAAGTCTGGACCCCTGGAGGTCTGGCAAACGAGCCCAAGGGCACAGTGGGTAGTGTGGGCTTTATGAAAAAGTGGAGGAAAGGACCTGGGAAAGGCAGCTGCTGAGAGGCGCAGCGCAGTTGTCAGGAGAAATGAGGGAATGTTTGTGCATGTACTTTGGAACAGTGACTCAGGTGAGAGGCCTCCTTGCTGCTGTCATTACAGGTGCTGCTGCTGCTGCTGCTGCTGCAAACACCTCTGAGTCCTGAGGTGTTTGGCAACACAGGACATGAAAGCTTACTTCCAGTGACCGGGGAGCGGGGCCATGAGGAGCACTGATGAAAAGGCTCTTCTGCCTCCTCAAAGCAGTTCTAGGTTCTCTGTGCCTTCATGCACATAGAGAACAGCTAGGCCCTTGGGGTGGAGAGGCAGACACAGGTGTCCTTGTTATCAGGAGGGTTGTCACAGGCTCTCCAGGCAGACAGAGTCAACAAAGGATGTTTCACACACCACACACACCCCACCAGGCTCCCCTGAATTTGGGACATGCAATGGATTCTCAGCAAACCAAGCACACAGCTCTTGGAACGAAAGGCTGGCAGTCCATCTTGTTCACCTTGCCTTTATACTCTTCCCCAAAGAAGCTGCAGTGGATCAGCGTGCTGCCACAGCTGGGCAGAGTTCCTGCCAAGTCCACGTGCAGTTGCTTCTGCCCAGGGCCCAGGGCCCCGGGCCCCAAGCTGCCTTCCACTGCTGCTGCTGCTAGGTTACTGGTTTACTCAAATAGCACATACAGGGGCTATAACAATTTAAGAGAAAATAACTGGATAGCACTCCCTTCCTCACGAGATCCCTGCCACACGTTCAGGACTTCTCCTTCACCTCTCTACAGCTAGAGGAATGTAAAGCAAATCTCCTTACCATGAATAAAGATGGCTTCATGGCTGGCTGGCTATCAGACTGCCCGTAGAGCAGTCTTTTTTTGAAACTTTGAACTTGACTAATGGCATTTGCATCTTAGGGAAGTAAGTGCCAAGCTGGTTATATTTCTTTTTTCTGCTGTTTAACAATAATTCTCTTTGGGAGAGGGTCCTTGTTTGGCCCCCTTTTCAGGCACCCAGTAGAAGAAGCAGTGGTGCATTCCATCAGGCTTCAGAGAAATGGACCCACACCAGTGGTTGGGAGACCCCCCCAGGGGTACTAATCTCACCTGAGCAGAAAAAGAATCGTGCAATGTGAAGAGCTGTGCAGAGAGAGAACTAGCTCACTGGGCGGTGGGGACCCATGGAGCAGAGACTGAGGGCTGCTGGCCAGAGAACTTCCTCACCCAGTTCACCTACAATAATCAGCATCAATAGATACCAGAGTCCAAGACTAGGCACTGGGAATGGCACGCCTCGCCCTTGTCTTAGGCCTCAGCCAGCCGCCCTTCCTTTCAATGAAAAACATATCTATAGCCCTGAGGCCCCTTCTCACAGGTCCAGGACACATCTCCCTGCTGCCTCAGGCAGACCTGCTCTTCATCTCTGCTACCTCTTTCTCCACATTCCCTACTCTGGGAGTGTAGTTTGTCTGCTCATTCTTGTATCATAGCTGCAATATCACAGCAGTCTCCTTACCAGGTTCCTGCCTCTGGGTCTCCTCCTCCACATCCTGTACATATTTCCAGAGAAAGTTGCTAAAACATGATGCTGTCTAATCACTCATCTGTTCGGCAGACTCACTGCCTACAAGAGACGGAAGAGGGTGGGAGAACCTTCTTTTGTGATTTGGCCCCCACCTGCATCTGTGAGGCCAGACACTGAGTCTCATTAAACTTTGTTCTGCCTATAGTTCCAAACACAGAGAGCCAGGAAACATTTAGGGATAGAATGAATGAATATAAAAATTAGGAAGCTGAATAAGAGTTCTCTGGTGTTTTAAATTTTGTAGTTATAGAGCTAATATCTACATGAGATTAATCACAGATAGTCTTTCCATGGTTTTCTTGATACAAGCCTGTTATCCAGAGAATTGGGAAGCCTGCCTTATTTCATAAAGGAGGCGAAATTTATAGAATATTTAAGGAAATTGAGCATCAATTTACATTTTGATCTTTCATTTTGAATCTGTGGCTTAGATACCTATAAAAAGGATCTCAATAATTCTATTTTTTCTTAGCCAGCCAGTTCTCTAGTCTGTTTTCAAAAGGCTTGGAAGACCACGTGATTTTTTTAAATGTCCTGGAGGATTTTTCTGGACCTGGGCAACTCGTGGGTCAGTGCACAGCTATTTTTGTATGTAAGTGGGGTGGGAGAGTGCTCGTTCAGTCCAGTGAAGGCTGGGGCCTGGTTGGCCTGGGAGGGAGCCCTTCTTCCCTCTTTGTGCCACAGCTGGGCTTTACTGCAGAACTTTACTTCCAGACCCATTTGTGTTTCCATACTTATACCTGCTCTATGGTGTTTTATTCTGAGCCATGCTCCCTTTAAATGGTGAGATGTTGACTCCCTTGTCAAAGGTGTAACACACAGGTATGACCAAAGTAGACACCTGGGGAGTAGCTCCAGGGAAGTGCAGACTGTACATGGAGGGTAGCTTTGGACTATACCATCCATAACCGAGAAAGTTTCCAGCTGATTTGAGTTACACTTATAGGAAAAGGAATCCTTAGATCAAATGGAGAGTGGAGGAGTGTGCCTTGGCCCCCAGAGAAAGCCCAGCTCTGACCACCTATTGATTTTCTGGGCCAGGCCTTTTCCCCTGGAGACTCAGTCCCTTTCAAGTCAGGAGGTCAGATTAGTTAGTTCTTGTTTGCTGGTTGTTGTTTGCCCCTCCAAATCTGCCGTCCACCCTTCTGCACCCTGCCCTGTGCCCTGGAAGCTGGCTAGTACGGACTGTGCAAATGGGCTCCCATGCTCCCTGGCCCCTATTGTGCTCTTTGCCCGATGGGGAGCACAGACAGGAGATCAGAGGGAGGGAGGAGAGGAAGGCCGAGGTATTAATTCTCCCAGCTCCCTCACTGTGGCGTCACCAGAGATCTGGGCTCCTGGCAGGCAGCCCTCTCCACACAGGGCACTCTGCTCCAGGCTCCAGGATCCTTCCCTCCTTCCCGCTTCCAGGCCTAGGGGTGTCAGTACAGCACTGTCTTGCCCACTACCCACCCTCTGCAAATAGTCCCTCTATTAAACTCTGCTCAAATTACCCAATTCGAGAGTGCCATCTGTTTCCTGCCAGAACTCTGGCAGATACAGTTCCTAAGATCTTTTCCAACTTAAAAAAAAAAAAGACTACAGGTTGGGGAGGAGATGGCCCCTTGGGGCTCCCATTTTTCACCCAGTGCCTCCCTGGATGGTTCACCAAGACTGGGGGAGGAAAGGCGACTGGTAGAAATATGATCTCTAGAGCACAGAATCCCTAGAACAAGAGCCACCGGCACCATGCTTGATATAGTCTATTAGAACCCTAATTTCCAGAGAGTGCACGGAATGGTCACACCAGCCGAGGTTGGATGGTCACTCCCACCCCTTTCTGCCTCTGTGACTTTGAGCAAGCCCCTTCACCCCCGGAGCCTTGGCTTCTTCCTTCCTGAACCAGGGCTGATGATACCCACCCTGGCCCGCACACATTTTTACGAGGTGCAAATGAAGGCATCTGTAAATGCTTTGTCGAATTTAAAGTGCGGGACTAAAGTGAGTTGCAGTCATAAAGAGATTTTGTGGTAGGGGTCACAGGCAGGGCACCAAGCCCAGTGGGGACGTCACCCCTGCTCCTGCCCTACTAAAAACCTGCTTCCTTTCACTCTTCTTGGTATAAAACTTGCTGAGACATACGTGGCTCCCAGAGTGTCAATTTTAGGGTCAAAGCACCACCCCTGAGATACCGGATTACGAAATCATGCCATCAAACAGCGGCAGCAGCCTTACAATATCTCTGGAATTTGGATCCTGACCTTGAGGGTCTTAGGTGGCCACTTATGGCCCTTCTAAAAGCAGCCACTTCAAAATAGGTCTGAGGGAGGATAAAGGAAATTAAAGGTGTACTTTTTTATTCCTACATTCTTAATTATTAAAGTTATCACAGGGACTTCTTGGCATACAAGAAAAATACATTCTTGAAAAAACTACATTTGTCAAGTGCGTTTTTTTGTTTTTGTTTTTGTTTTTGTTTTTTTTTTTTTTTTTTCCTTTAAAAAATGGACTTGGGGAGCGGATATGGCTCGAGCAGTTGAGCACCTGCCTTGCAAATGGGAGGTCCCAGGTTTGGTTCCCAGTGCTCCTAAAGAGAAACAAAAACAAACAACAGGCAAACAAACAAAAAAAAACAACTCACGGGAGCCAATATGGCTCAGTGGTTGAGCACCATCTTCCCACATACGAGGTCCCGGGGTCAATCCCTGGTCGCGGGTACCTTAAAAAAAATGGACTTAAAGAACTTTAGTCATACTCAGTTGACACTGTTGATTTTCGTTAGGCAATATGCACACAGTGCACATAGGTTAAATGCGTAGGATGAGTGGAATTGTTAAATAAGGAGAAAAGGAGTGAAGGAGTGACAGGCCCGAGACAGGACACAGCATTAAATTCCCTGGTGGGTGCACACCGTGGCGTATTTATTACACAGCAGTTAGGAACTGTGCACAAAGCAGTGTGAATGAAGCATCAGAACATAGAGCTTAGAGGAAAAAATGAGCAGGAGATACACAAACTATTTTTTCCCTAAATTTAAAATTGGTACACAGGAAAACAGTGCACATTTTGTGAGCACACGTACCAGCATAAAGATACACTTTAAGCACATTGGAAAGGTTGCCTGTGGGGTGAGGGGATCGGAAATGGGGTGCGTCCATGCGTGCACACACATACATACACTCATACAAGGCAGAGTCTTGCCTGGACCACGTTAGTAATGTGCCGTGAACTATTGCACATGGTAATGCAGCCCTCTGCTCCCGAGGTGTAAGACAAACAAGTCCTCAGTTTTTCTTTTAGGACATCTGAAAGGGTCTTCTGTTAGGTTTGCGTGGTCTTCCCTCATAGACTGCAGTGTAGCAGCTAAACCACAAGTGGTTAAAGGAACAAAAGTAACCTTTATAGAGTCAGAGCATAAGCACAGCACAAGCACTGCATAGAAACTGCATGAAAGAAGGAATGCTGTGAGCTGCCCTACAGGCTGACTTTTGCAAACTCACCACCTGGTAGTGACCACGAAGTAGGCAAATGTCCATCACAGCAGGCAACAGGGTTCCAAATGTGCCTCTCTTTTGTGAAGAAACTGCCGAAATAAAAAGTAGAAAATTTGGCAAATGCAGGTAAATCTACTGGAAGAGCCTGCATAAAATATTTTGAACGAAACACCCTCTTTTCCCTTTTTGAATATTTCCTTCTAGTCTCTTCTTATGGGTAATTTTTTTTTACATAAGTGAAATCATATGTTTACATACTCACAATTACATTAACCACACTTATATCCTTTCTCCAGTTATTCTCTTCTTAATGTTATGTTTAACAGTATTTTCCCATTTTGCTCTAAAGTCTCTCTCACCATCATTTTTAATGGCTGAATAATTTTATTGACTAAATACAACAACATGTATTAGTCATTCCCACTTTGTATCATCTTTAGGCTGCTTTCAGCTTATCTCACTTGTAAGTAACACAGAGAGGAAAGTATTCGTGCTGCATAGAGTTTCATATTTTGCATTAATCCCTTAAGATAGATTTAGGAATGGAATTACTGGTAAAGAAGTTTACAAAAGCTTCTGTGACTTTTGGTACAAATTCCAAGTCACTTTCCAAAAGGATAGTCGCAATTTTCATTCCTACCAGCAGCATGTTCTTGTACCAACATTGGTTTTATAATTTCTTAATTGCCAATTTAATAGCTGGCGTACCTTGATTTTTGCATTTCTTTGCTTAATAGTGAGGTTGAAAAGTTGCCAAGCTTGTTAAAGATTAGTATTTCTGTTTATAGTACTTAATTGGGGGTGGTCTTAGGTTTTTCTTTTCAATTTATACACCATCTTTACCCAACATTGATATTAACTCTTTGTCATAAGTGCAGCAACTATTTTGATTGCCCATTTAGGAAAACTGAAGTTTTACATAAGGGTTTTTTGTAAAGAATCCGATACTAAATTCCTTGATGTTTCTGTTTATTTTGTTGGCTAAAATGAAAATTAAGATATCCTTCTGGTTAAATCTGATAAAGAAATTTTATAGTATAGCAGGATATAAAAAAATCAAAATGAGGGTTATGAAAGCAGACAAAGCCATGTTTCCAGCCCGTTCCCCCCTGGGATGTCCTGGTTGAGCAGATCACGCAAGCTCTCTGAGCCTCGCTTTCTTTGTTATGCAGTAGAAATGACGGTCTCCACCTTACCAGCAGGAAACTGGGACCATGAATGAACACTAGCCTAGTAAGTGTGGGTCCTCTTCTCACTCCTTGCCTTCCAGGTCCTAGGGCTCAGGGGGTCCATCGAGGGAGCTGAGGGGCTGGTTAGGAGGAACAGGCCACAACACTCGCCCAGGGCTGCCCTGGGACTGGCCGTTTCCTGCCAGGCAGGAGGGCCAGAGACACCCCAGTGATGGTGCTTCTTGCCAGCTGCTCTGAACAGTGGACTTGTTCTGACACATCTGGTAACCGGCTTCCTGTTTTCCCTGGTGTAGTGTTCTTTCAGTCAGCAGCAGGAGGGAAAGAACTAGTCCCGGATGGGTAACCTAAGTTCTCTCACCCCTGCTAGAGCAAGAAAGGCTGGCCCTTTCCATCAGGTACTCTGCAGTCCCAGAGCTCTGTGACCTGGAGCAGGGCCGTGGTACCCATTCCCTCCTGGCTGAAGGGACAGCGAGTCACCATCGCTTGGAATTCAGGGTGGCAGTGCCCATGAACCAGTGTTAATGGATTTTAAACGTATGCTCATTAAACACTTATTTCCCGCAAAGTGAATGTATCACACATTCCCTTTCTCTTCACATGCCAGGAAGAATAGTTAAGGCATGGTTCTGAAGCTAGACTATCTGGAGTCAAATCCCAGCTCCACCACTTAGGAACTCTGTGATTTGGGGCAAGTTACTTAACTTCTCAATGTTTCAGATCCTTATCTGTAAAATAGGGTTAGTAATAGTAACTACATAGGGTCGTAAGGATTAAATGAGATAATATAAGTAAAGTAATAACAGAGGAGTAGGCCACACAATAACCATACAATACAGTCAGTTTACGGTCCTAAGAGTTTACTTGCTAACCTGCAGTTGAATCCATGGTTCTGTTCTCAGAGACTGGACTGCATTCTTTTAGTCAGAGAGCTAAAAATTCAACTTAAATGTAATTTGGTGAAGTTGTTCAGCTCATTAGAAATAAAGAATATTTATGAAGAATATACATCAAAAATATAGTAATAAAGGAATGAAGTGCTGTTAAATGCTACAATATGGATGAACCTTGATCATCAAGTTGAGTAAAATAAGCCAGACACAAAAGGAGAAATATTGTATGATTTCACTTATATGAAATAACTAGAAAGTGCAAAAATTCATAGACAGAAAGTGGATTATAGGTTACCAGGGGCAGGGGGTGGGAGTGGAGGATGAGGAACGGGAAGTTCATGCTAATTGGGTAGAGACCATCTGTTTTTGGGGGGGTGGGCTAGATGGGTTTTGGTAATGTGTAATGGTGAGGGTAGCACAACATTGTGAATGTAATTAATACCACTGAATTTTAGACTCAAAAGTGATTAAAGTGGGAAATTTTATGTTGCATGAAAGTTACCACAATAAAAATTTTAAAAAATAACTTAAAATAAGTGTTTTCTTCTTATTGGCTTTGATTTTTTAAAACCATGGCTATATTCCTATGACAAATGTTTGCTTGCTGCTGAAGGAGATGTCTCTTTGTGCCAGGATAACACAAAAATACTGAATTGTTCGATTCTACCCAGGAAGGGAGGTGGCGCTGGTGAGAGGTGTGAGCCCGCCACATGTGAGTGTGGTCTCTGCCGTCTGGAGAGGTGAGGCAGGAGGTTATAACTGCTCTCAAAGCCCTGAATATTCCACAGTTGAGGCGGCGGCCCTGCTGTACAAGGTCCAGGAGTCTGCCCCTGGTTTATGGCTGTAAGTAGGGGTTATTAGATGATGATGAGGTCCCATATCTTTCAAAGGTGCTAGCACAGATGCAGAGCTGAGACTCCGTGTGGTAATTTAAATCACTTAACACCCTTGCTTCCTTCAGAGCCATTTATCATAGAAGATTGGCTCTGCTTATTGCCATCCTCAGGAAATGAAAGCAGAGGGTGAGACCTAGATATGGTTACAGCGGCCGCTGCGTTCACTTTTCCCCAGCGTGGCTTGCACAGGTCACTGAATTCTCAGAGTATAGTGCTTTTGGGGTTTTATGGATCCGTGAAGATCACAATTTTTGGTAACAATTTGAAGTGCATTTGGAACTTCAGAACTGAGGCTGAAGGTGAGGCTGCAGTGTGATGACTTTGCTTTTGTTACTCAGTGGTAACTTGGAGAAAATTCAGAGAAGGGCCAGCGAGAGAATGAAAAGAAGGCCCTTGAGAGAAGTAGAGCTGTGTGGTTTGAACAGAGAAAGCCGAGGGGTGAGGAAATTGTGAAGTCGTCTTTATCAGGAGTCAGATTGGCTGTTTCTAGTTCCACTGAACACCTAACAGGAAGAACATTTGGCAAATAATGGGCATTTCATTGGAGAAAAAATGTTTTCTAACATTTCATTGGGTTTCTAAGGTAGGTTTCTGATTCTCTTACTGGGAAGGGCAAGAGGAGGGATAGCAGGAAGAATCTAGAAGCTGTCCAAACACCTGGGTGTCAGGTATAGCCCTCCCTACAGGGAGAGAGGAGCAGGATTCTTATAAGCCTAAAAGTCAAAGGCTGTAGTTCAGAAAACCTCTTCAGTTATAGTTTAGCACATTTATCTGTGCCTTTAAAAGCATCCTGAGTCATGGTGTCTTGGAGGGGGCGCGGTGTCAGGAATCTCCTTTCACAAGTTCCCTTGGTGGAGTCTAGAAATATGACTGTCCCAGCAGGGAGTGATTGAGAGTGCTGCAGCTCCCCCTAGAGGAGTGGAGGCCAGGCCAGTTCCTTCCTGCCGACTGCAACAAGGTGTTTTCAGATATAAGGTGTAAATTCTGGAAGAGGGTTTTTTTACCCAGCCTCTGGCTGGTTTTGAATTAGGAGTCTCTGGGTAAGGTTCAGTAAACCAAGTGGGAATTAGCTGGGCAAAAACTGATTACCTGAGACAAAGGGGGCCCCATGTGTTCAGGATGGGAGGGGGAAGGGAGAGGATGTCAGCTGAAGCTAGATGTGTGTCTGGGTGTGCGCGTGTGTACGTGTATGTGTTGTGGTGGGCATGGAAATGAGCCCTGTCTTCAGTAATAATGGACTATGGAAATGGATTGGGAAATCCAGTTATCATTTCAAAGAGAGTAAAAAACTATAAATAAGGAGACCTTAACTCTAAAGATTTTGTGAGAGCCTGGTAAGTTATTAACTCCCCCATTCCACAAACATTCATTGAACATCAACCACACATTAGGCACAATGTGAGAAACCCTCACAAGCTTACAGTCTAGTTTGTTAATTCCATTATCCTGCCTTCATCATAATCATAGCCCAACAACCAGTCCCAGTATATTCCCAGCAATGGCTTCCACTTCTTAAATGCTTACTATGTGCTAGACACTGTCACGGTAACTTTCTGTTATACAGATAAGGAAACTGAGGGTCAGAGGGGTTAAGCCATTTGATTAGAAACTGCTAGGCTTGCAAATGAGAAGCAATATTTCAAGACCGAGGTCTACCTGATTCACTACTACCCTGCATGCGTCCTAAGTGAGTGATCAATACAAGACTCACCAGGCCATATTCTCCATCCTCCAGGCTGCCTGGAATATTTTAAGCTAAATCTGTAGACGGCAGGACACAGGACTTAAAACTCTGCTTTTCCTTCTTCCTGGAAGGCAAAGGCGGGGGATGTTGTTTTGGTTTCCTGGTGAATTGTCTCACTTTCAGGTGGAAGTGAGAATTGGAAAGTCCCTGCAAACTGAAAATGGGAATCAGCCTTTATTCTTATTCCAAATCAGAATTGTGGTTATCTAGTCCACCTGCCTCATGTTATAGATGAAGAAACTGGAGTCCAGAGAGGGATGAGCCTTGCCCAAGTTTAGATGATACCTGTGGGGCCTCCCTCTTTCTACACCACTGAGATACTTCAATTTTTCTTCAAATCTGTCTCTTCTTTCTAGTGCCCATGGTCTAGAGATGTTTTGAGTAACCCTGTGCCAGTGTCCATTGCCTTGTAGGTGAAAGGACAGAGTATTTCCTCGCGTGGGCAATACACACATTCCCATCTCTGTTCATTCCTTTGTTCAGCAGACACTCAGTGAACCTCAAGGTACAGGGAGGGGTGAATGTAAGAGGGATAGGAGGAGGGCTCAGTCCCTTCCCTCAGGAGCTCACAATCCATTGGCAGAGAAGATACATGTTCACACTTAAATTATTGTAGCTTTTAAGGTAGAACTTAACAAAGTGTGAATAATTTTGCTAGTGTAAAGTCAATCTTCCAGTTTGGCCTTTATATGAATAAAATGTAAGAAAGCATTTGTATATCCTACTTAATCTTTATGGCACATCTTTTGCCCTACAGTGTCAGACACTTTCGTTGTAATTGTTTAGAAAGTTATCTGATGATAGGTTGTCCTAAATTATATCCCAATATAGAAGAATAAATTTAGACATTATTAGGTTGATGTCATCTAATCGAAAATGACATCAACTCTCAGACCACAGTGCAGTAGATATCGTTTTACTATTAAATGTTTCTATTTAGTGCACAATGTCACTCAGTAATCAAATTTTTATTTAGAACTTTCAGACGGGTGTGAAAGAACAGTCAGGCGGTCCCTACTCTCAGCCAGAGACAAACCATATGCAGCATTCTTTCATTCATTCAACCTGAATTTGAGTATTCAGGTCCTGAGGATATGGTGTTGAATAAGACATAAATGAATAAATTATCAAATTCAGTACTATTATATTTGACACCAGAAATTTGGAAGAAGAGCTAAATAAGCCATGGGCTCAAAGGCATTGAGGGAATCAGGGAAGAGAAGGACAGTGTGAGTTGAAGTTCATAGGGAAGAACTGCAGGGAGTTTCATGTAACTAGCCTAAAAAGCTAAGAAAGGGTAGGGTGTAGAGAAATTTGGGGACACATACTAAGTGAGGGAGACCAGAAACCTGTAGAGGGGTACTACTTAGAAGTGACATATGCTAAATATATGCTAAATATACTCAGTTACATGCATACTTGCTCAGTAAATAAGAGAACAGGCCTCAGGCCTGGAGAGCTAAGTTGTACTCTTCTGTCTGCTTCTAATCAACTCTTGACATTGTGCCAGTCACTCCATATCTCTCTGCCTTTCTTAAGGAGCTCAAAGATCCACAAGGCAAATCCTCCTACATTGCAGGAGGGAATGTAAAGTGGTGCAGATGCTGTGGTGAACAGTCTGTGGTTCCTCACTAAGTTAAGCATAGAATTACCATATGACCTAGCAGTTCCACTTTAGATATAAACCCAAAAGAATTAAAAGCAGCTGTTCAGACAAAAACTTATCCATGAATGTTCATAGCAGCACCATTTACAATAGCCCAAAGGTGGAAACAACCCAGGTGTCCATCAGTTAATAAATGGATAAACAAAATAGTCCATACAGTGGACTATTATTCAGCCATAAAAAGGAATGAAGTGCTGATACATGCTATAACATGGATGAACCTAGAAAACATTATGATAGGTGAAAGAAGCCAGACTCGAAAGGAAACATGGTTCATTTATATGAAATATCCAGCATTCTCTACTTCTGTCTAGAAGGGGATACAGGTCCTGCAGCATGATGAGTAGAGACAAGGATCATTATGGGGAGTAAAGGAGCATCTTTTATTTTATTCAGTTTTGTGGCAATGGGATTATTTATCATTAAAAACATTACATGTAATATAAAAACTAGTTGTGTGTAGTATCAGTGGTTTTCAGGTTGTCCATTTTGTTGATGGGCCAAGTGAGTCAAACTCAGTTCTTCCTGCTCCCACCGGACAAAGCAGCTCCGCTCAGCTTTTAGTTTTTAATATCAGATGTCCTTGTAAGCGTTATTTTTTTAAGGTTATCCATTAATACTTTAAAGTTTGAAAACTATACTTTTCTATAGAAGATACTTCTCTCCTGGTCTCTCAGGGGAAACTGCACTTAAGGATCTTGTGAGCAGAGGATGCTTGTCATTTTCAAGGGGCTGCTCTGAGATAGGACCTTGGGACATTCAGAACAGTTTCCTCAACAACGAATTTTAAGCTTTTTTCTTCTCTGGGAAACAGCATTGCCGGTGATTAACACAACGTGAAAGAGGGACAAAGTCTGAATATATTTTCACTTCAATCTTTATTTTAAAAGTGAAGTGTGAGGCAGAAACTGAAATAGGTAATAGGTGGGGCATGTGTTGGGGGCCATTTCTGGGAGGAATTATTTAATGAGAATAGATATTTTCTGATCTAAAGCCAAGGCCTGGAGAAGTTGAGACATTGATGAGAGGCTGCAGTTGAAGAATTAGAGAGTTGGTGAGCAGAAAGGAGCCCTCAGCTGAGGAAGGCTCAGCAGGAACAGGGCTCCAGGGTGACAGATCTCCATCAGCGTCCACTCCCAGGGCCCCTCCTGGGTGCCAGGAGCTGTGGTTGACTGGGCCATGGCAGAGACAGAGAGCAAAGTTTGGTTTGAGGTGCATCCTTCCAGTGAGCACACCAAGTTAAGGTGCCCACAGGCTTGGCGAGGGGAGCTGGTGAGAGTGGTCAAGGGGCCAGAGAGGGTCCTTGAAGTGTGTGGGGTTATGGAAGCCCTGGGGGTGATTGCTCCTCTCAGTCTCCGCTGAGGACTTGTATTCGTTTCCTAAGGCTGCCATAATAAATTTCAAGAAACTCAGTGGCTTAAGACAGCGCAAATTTATGTTCTCTTAACAGTTCTCGAGGCCAGATGCTCTAAATCAGTTTTACTGGGCTTAAGTGAAGGCATCAGCAGGACTTGTTCCTTCTGGAAACTTGAGAAGAATGTGTTTCCTTGCTGCCTGCATTCCTTGGCTTCTCATCCCTTCCTCCCTTTACTCCAGCCTTTTGCTTCTGTCATCACATCACCTACTTCCTACTTTGGCCTTCTTGCCTCCCTGTTATAAAGACCCTTACATTTAGGGCCCACCCGGACAATCTCCCCATCTCAAGACCCTTAACTTAATCTCATCCCAAGCCTCTTTTGCCATGTGAAGTAACATTCTCAGGGGCCAGGGGCTGGGGTGTGGCTGTCTTTGGGGAGGGGCACTATTCAGCCTACTACAGGGCATGAGGACGTTAGCTAAAGAGTGAGGAGCCCTTTCTGGATGAGAGACAAGGATGCATGATCTCCACTTGAGGTCTCTGAGGATACGTCTGGGTACCCTCTCTTGGGAACTGAGCAGGCCTGGCCTGCTGTCAAAGGCAAGATCCCCAGACCTTCCTTCCCACCGATGGAATGTCCCCTGGCAGACAGCAGGTCTTGGTGAGACTGAACACCGTGGGGGCAGCTCTCCCCAGAATTGACTTGTCTGGTACTGGAAGCAGGGGTGTGCACTGCTAGAGCTGCTTAAGAAGGAAGTTTTTTCTCCTCCTTTTAATTAGCAGTTTGGGTTGTTCTGTAGCTCTGCTCCCCCTCATTTCAGCTGCATTTCCCCAGGCTGTGGAACATCTGCCCTGTTGGTTTAACCGGGTGGGAGGGGCCCCTGGAGAGGCCCCCCTAGTGCCCTTGCAGGAGGTATGCGGGCGTCCCCTGCTGTCCCTCCCTTGGGCTGCAGGGTGGTGAAGGGCCGGGTGCGAATGGCATTTCCAATTTAGAAACATCCTCCTAAAGAGTGGGATTTTCAAAAATTGACCTTTCGTGAGGGGAAGAAAAGCTTCTGTTTGGTTAAAGATCGCACTTCCACTTTTATCCAATTACTGCAGTGCCTTCAGTGACTCTAGGGTATTTAATGTGTGTGCATTTCACTTGCTGTGTGGAATGGGGCAGATGTTTTGGTCTGATAGCTTGCTCAAATGTAAAATGGTCTAATAATCCACCCCGATTCTGGTCTCTTCCTGGCCACCATCGCCTGCCCCACTGCCCTCTGTACTTCCATCCCCATGGGCCAGGACCAGCCCATCCTGAGTGCTCTCTGCCCTCCGTGGGGTTGAGCCGGTGCCCCTTGGGGTGTCTCAGCAAGCCAGAGCCCTCATAACAGGAGCGACAAGCGGAAGGAGAGGAGGACCAGAGACGCCGTTCTCCCCCACATGTGCCCATTACAGGTGTCTTAGTACTTCCTTATCCATTATTTCACCTTTTTCTCACAACATCCTCTGTAGGTGGTAAGCACTGAGCCTTTTTACCACTGCCACCCCCATTCCCAGGTGACAGAGTTTAGCTTCTGACTGGCTAAATGACTTACCTAAGGAAAAAGATGTTGGGGGTAGATGCCGTCTGGGGTTCTTTCTGCTGCTTCTGTCTGAGGAGTGGTACCTCTGACTGTGCTTGGTGGACGGTCTCAGCAGTGATCCCCTTGGCAATGTCTCCTCCACGATCAAAGAAAACAACCAGTGGCTTAGCGACCAGTGCCTACTCTGCCAGACATGTTCAGCCCACTTCACAGTAAACAACTCCACGTGTAGAGTCTGCATTATAGGTAGTCATTGGGTGTATCTGTCTCTTCCCTCTAGTTTGGGAGTTCCCTGAGGACAGGAATATTTCCTTATCTAACTTTTTATTCTCTCAGTGCCTAGCTCAGTTCCTTGCACGTTGTTGGTATGAGAAAACCCCAAAACCACACACACACACACAGTCTATGAAGCTTTATACTGGTGTTGAATTATTATGCCCTCTTGAGGTCTAGGAGACCTCACCCCCATGCTAAGGGGGTGGACTTCCTGTAAGAGAGTGGTCATTACCACCGCTAGTCATCCGGGATAAGGACAGAGAGCTATTTCTTTGCTCTGGGCCTTATTGCCTTAGGTCTTGCCTCTCTGGGGTTCAGATGTGCTTAAGGGAATGAAGTATGCTGCTTGGGGAGAGCCCCCCAAGTGTGCCCAAGAAGAGAGGCGAAGGTGTGAGGGCCCTGAGGGCATCTAACAACCCCTGTAGACTTTGATCACTGAATGCTGTCCTCAAACTGAAGGTTTGCAGTGCTTGGGAAAGCAGAGGCAAGGGTCTGTCCCGGGAGGAAGCAGGGGTTATGGCAACCAGTTACATTCCCAGAAGGGAGGTGGACCTTGGGGCGAGGCTTAGGCTCTGAACTCTATCCCGGGGCGCATTCTCCCTCCTCTGCTTAGGGTGTTATTTTATTAAAGGAACTGGCAGGTTTTCTTATATTAGGTGTCAGGTGAATCTTTACTAAAGAGATTTCTACTTTTTTCCTTGCAAATGTTAAGTTATGGTCCCTACCAGCTAGAATGAGCATCTCGACCCTCTTTATAACATGGTTTTTATGGAAAATAGCATTCCAGTTTCCAAACAAGCCTTCAGCAAGTGAGGCTCGTGAAGTACAGTCTGCACCAGCTGGAGCCTCGCCCACCCCGTGTACGTGCTCCTCTGTGAGGACACATCCCACAGCACTGGCAGGAATGTTCAGGACAGGTATTTCTCAAGCGAGGGCAGTGTTTCCATCCTGAACAGTAAGGATGAATTCACCGAACATCCTTTACTGTCCTGTGTAATATACATGCAGCCCAGTGCATGCTGTATAGGGCCGCTGAGGGCTGATAAGCAGGCCTGACCACATCTGCATTTCAGAAAAGATCACTCTGGCAAGAGTAGGTGAGGGAGGTCCCAGGGAAAGAGGAGTAGCGGCTGAGCTGAGGAAGAGAAGAGCCTGGGCCTGGTGGCTGACGGACAATAGGGGATGTAGGAGGAGAAGCTGAGGCTGGAGTCCACAATTCTGATGGCTATGGAAGTAGTCAGGTGGAGAGAGGAGCTCTTCTTTTAGGAAACCTGAAAATACCGTGAAGGCTTCTGGAGAACTGCCATCCTAACTGATAGTTCAACTGTGTTCTTAAAATATCTGAACTCCTTGGCAGAGGAGAACTTTGTGTAGGAAGAATCACATGATGCTGCTTATTCCGTGTTCAGTACCCAAAGTGTGATGTTTATTTTGAAATAAATGGTTTATGCATTTTTATCTAGAGAGGCTTCTTGGGGTCATTTGTTAATATTTTTCCATTCATGAAGGTATTCCTGGTTAATGAACAAAATAACTAAAAACGTATCTTATAAAATTCATACTCTTAGGATAATTCAAATCATACAGCTAAAAACTACAGGCTGTCGACAGTAGCATTTTAACAGGCACATTTCCATCTGAATTATTAAACTGACAGCTAGTTGATACAAACAAGGCTTCTAACTATTTGTTGATTCCCTCTCTCTCTTTTTTTTTTTTTAATAAAACAACACACTTTTAAACCAGTACAAATCCAAACTGTTAAATCACTTGTTTAGACTAGCAAAAAATTATGATAGCAAGAAGGGAAGAGGAAAAGTCATACAATTTGATGAAATTTTCAAAATTAATCTGAAAATATCTATGCATATGCATGGATGTCTGTTTGAAATCAGAACATTTTGCAAGCATAAATTCTGTTTTACCCTTCTTATGTTAAAACAAAACAAAACAGGGAAAAATTTCTGTGTGTGAAAACAGGGACCAAAGACAGCAGATCTCTTGCCTTATTGCATTCAGACTAGAGATTTTCTTTGTCTTAAAATTCTTTTGGTAAGAATTCAGAGCTCATTATGATTCAGATTAAAGCTGTTTCCATTATTTGGCTTAAAGAGAGAAAGAATACTGTGTGTTCTGTTTATATGATGGGAGTAAATTTCTCTAGGCGTGCCATTTGCTCTTTTGTCCCTCTGGGTTTCTGGCCCAGCATCGGAAGGCTTGTTTATTCATGTGAAAAAGGAAATCGAAAGGGTTATGAATTCCAGGGTTGATAGTTTGGAGACTGAAAAATAGTGATGTATGATACAGTGCCAAGTGTTTTTACTTTTATTTTGAATCTCCTTTGGATTGTAATTGCCAACTTTTCCAGAAAGAGTATACATGAGGGCACCCTGAGAAAATTTTCTGGTGGGTAGGATGTAAAACGTCCTGTGGCTCATGCTGATCTTCCTGCCTCCACAACTGGAAAATAACTACAAAAGTAAATATTTGGGGATAGGTTTATTTTGGTCAGACAAGTTCCAGTCTGGTTTCTAAAATTAGGGATTCTGCGGGATGCACGTGGTTTGGGGCATCCTGCCAGAGAACGTCGTCTCAGTGACGTGCAGTGCTCTCATTTGTTGTTGCTTGCTTGGAAGTGTGCATCCAAACATTCTCTCACGTCTGTCTGTCTGTGCAGACCCACTACCAATGGCAGGAAGACTCCCACCCCCCTGCCCTCACCAGCATGATCTCTGCCTAGATAAGGATCTGAGCTGGCCATCTGTCCTTTAGGCATTGCCAGACAAGTCTTCCAAGAGCACATCTCTCATCCTGTTCCTGTCCCTCCTCAAAATAATCACTGGCCCCCACTGCCTTCAGGCTCAAGGTCTGCCCTTCAGGCTCTCCCCACTCTGGTTTCACCTGGTTGTACATCCCCTGCCACTAGCTAGCATGGTCTCCTCATGGCCTCCCAAACACATGGCTGCTTGCTCACCTTTATAACTTTCCATTTCTCCCATATAAAGGCCCCTCCCTACCCCCTCTGTCCATCCTTCTAGGCCCAGCTGCAGTCCCACCTCCCCTGGAAAAGCCATGTCCAAGGGATGCCTTGGCTGACTTCTCTGAGCATTTCTCTGAGCACCATCCATCATTGTCCTTTCCTCCAGTGCCCAGTACAAAGGAGGCACTCAGGAAACATTCCTGTTGAGCCCTTCCTTTTGGTGTCAGCTTTTCCCCTCCTGGAAGTTCTCCTCACCTATAAAGGGCAAACCCACCCAGCATCAGTTCCTGGTCTTGTCATTGTCCTCCACCCAGACTCATTCAGTTCTTTGTAGAGTGTAACAATGGCAGCTATTACCCTACACCTCACCTGGGGCTTTGTGGGAGGGGGTGGAGCCAGCATCCACAGGGCCCTGCCTTCATCTACCTTCTCGCAAATAGGAACAAGCAGGTCCAGCTTCATGGACATACAAACTGCGCCCCACAGAGGGTCCCACACTTGGATGAATGCTCTACTATCACCATATGAAGTTCTTACTGTTTGACCAAGGAACAAACAGTTTTGTACTGGACCTTGCAAATTATGCATCTGGTCCTGGGAACAAGGCAGGTGCTGAAAGACAGGTAAAGGTGAGGAGATATCAGAAAAGGAATGCTGGGTGGGGTACATGTGGAAGCCTGTAGAGGGTGGGTAACAGAGAAGGAGAGGAGAAGAGGAGAAAATGGATCAATTGGAAGCACCTTTCTTGCAGGGGTAACAGTTCTCTGATACAGAAAGTCAGGATTGTTCCTCAAGGGATGGTAATGATAACTCCATGGGTGCTGACTTTGACCCAAAGTAGCTTTATTTAAGTTTTGTCATAAGCATAGCATTTTTATTGAGCTGTTTCGACTTGGACCTCAGAGAAAAAGCCAAGTCCTTTGAGCACCCAGCAGGCCCTGACCCAGCCCCTCGCCACCTTTCTGACCTCCTCTTCACTCCCCCTCTGTTACTCTGCTGCAGCCACACTAGCCGCCTTGTTGTTCTTGAACACGCCAAGAATGTCCCTTTCTCAGGCACCGTACCTGGCACATTGTAGACACATTTGTTGAATGAATTCACTGCCCTCAGGAACCAACAGCACTAATGCCTGAGGGTACCAGAAGGATGACCAGTGGTAGCTGTGGGGAGGGGCCATGGGAATGTCACAGAGAGGAGGAGGCTGCTCGTTGACAAAGAGAAATTAAAAGGCACCACACAGTTAAGTGGGGCTAGGAAAGCAAAAATAAGCACAGCAGCAGGAGATTGGGAGAGACATTAATTGATGCCATGCCAGGGAACTGAGGGGGACAGCTATGGAGGATAAAATGGCAGGTTTCCAGCCCACCTTAACAAACACTAAATTTTTTGCTCTTACCCCTACCATGGACCCTATAGACACTATCAAATAACTGTTTGTTAAGGAACTAATTTTTGGTCTCGTTTGTTAATATTTAAAGACATAGATAGGTGCTCATTGACAATGTAAATGAGAAACAGCTACTGATTGTCACCAGCCAGGTTGGTGTAGGTCCTCCTGCAGCAGCAGAACCTGGTGCTTCCGTGTGAGTTCATGTAACTGGGTTACAGCCACATCCCTGGGTCCTGGGACTGTGTTAGGCAGTGGTGGTGGGGAGCCAGGAGTGAACAAGTCCCCAGCCCCGCTCTTGGGTCACTCACAGGCCAGAGAGAGAGGGAAGGATATCACATGGAGTGTCAGGTGTAATGACAGTGGGCAGTAGAAGTCTAGGCTGTGCAGTCCAGCCACCTGGGTTCAGCTTCCACTTCCACCACTTGGTAGCTGTGTATCCTTAGGCAAAGCCTCAAGGCCTCTCTTCTTGGCCATGGAAAAGGGAGTGATAGCACCTACGTGTGTGAGCCCCCAGGACAGTGCCTGGCTCACCATAGCAGGATTCATTCTGTCAGTGGTAGCGGTGGCTTCCTCCACTCATAATCTTGGCACAGTTTTTAGGCATAAGATAGAGCAAATGAATGGTTTTACTTTTCATTTTAGCCTTCCTTTATTTACTTTAAATAGAATTAACTAGACTTGATGGATGTATATTTCATGAGTCTAATGCAACTAAATCCCAATGGAATTTTTTATAACTTGATAAAGTGATTTTGACATTCATCTGGAAGTATAAATGGTTAGACTAGCCAAGAAATTTGTGAAAAAAAATATTAAAGGGGAACTGACACTATTAGATATAAAAACCATAAATCCATAGTAGCAAAGCTGAGTTTTACTGGTTCAAGCAGGAGCATGAAAGGGGATGGGACAGGATGGAGTAGAACAGCCAAATCAGTGTATGAGGATGAAGTGTTCGATAAATATTATTAGAATATTTGATTAATCCTTCATGGGGTCAAAGGGTAGCTTCATATAGCCTACTACATAATAGAATAAACTACAAGCAGATGTTTACTTTAAAAGATGAAACTATAAAAGAACCAGAAGAAAATATAAGTGATTATTGTATCATATTGGGGTGGAAAGGAACCATTAAAAAAAGAGTGTTAGATTTGACTACCTAAAAATTTAAAGCTTCTGCACATCTATAACCACTATAAGCAAAAGTAAAAGGCCTAAAACAAACTGAGACAATATTTCCAACATACAGGACAGTCAAAGGGTTAGGACTCTAGCATATAACAAAGGAACCCTTACAAGTGAAAAAAAAAAAGAAAAATAGGCAAACATTTAAGCACAGTTCTCAAAAGAAACAATAGAAATGGCCAGAAAGTACACATGAGAATGTAGAACTTGGATGACAAGCAAAGAAATGCAAATTAAAGCTACAATGAGCTGTGTATTAGTCAGCCAAAGGGGTGCTAATGTGAAACACCAAAAATGGGTTGGTCTTTATAAAGGGTATTTATTTGGGGTAGAAATCCACAGATACCAGGCCATAAAGCGTTAAGTTTCTTCTCTCACCACAGTCCATTGCCATGTGTTAGAGCAAGACAGCTGCCGGCATTTGCCAGGGTTCAAGCTTCTGGGGTTCCTCTCTTCCCGGGGCTGCATTTCTCTCTGGGCTTAGCTCCTGTTTCCTCCACAAGGTCAGCTGTAGATGATTAGTCGAACGGCTTGCTTCTCTTCTCCTGGGGCCTTCTTTCCAACATCAAAACTGCTTCTCAAAAGACTGCCTCAACTGTCCCTTGCCTTGCCTTTTATATTCGATTCCCCACCCACCAAGGGGTGGGGCTCAACACCCTACTGACGTGGCCCAGTCAATGCCCTAGTCACAACTTAATCATGCCCAGATTAACAGATCAGTTTACAATCATGATCCAATTTTATTTTTGGAATTCATAATTACATCAAATTCCCCAACGGTTACAAGCTGCCATTTCCACCTTTCAAATTGGCCAAGGTTGTGTCAAGTCTCTGTGCTGGAATCAGGGCTCATGTCGGCATGGCTTTGGTGGATCACCACACAGACAGACGTGCATATCGGCACTGCCATGCAAGGTGGCAGGTGGTCCAGGGGTTTCAAGAGGCTTGACATATTTGTAATGACTTTGATCCCAGCAATGACACGTCTAGGAATTTCTACCAAGGGGGTAATCAGACATGCACGTAAAGGTTATGTACATCAGTGTTCACTGCCATATTATTTCTCACGTCTTTATTTTTTACTTATAATAATGCATGATACCTAATACAGAATTGTTGTTTTCTATTTTTTTAAATAAGATTTTGTTGAAGTATGTCATTCATACAGGAACATACATAAACAATAAGTGTATAGTAAAAGTTGTGAACTTACAAAACAAACATGCATATCATCATACATCACCCCATCACCAACACCTTGCATTGTTGTGAAACTCTTGTTAC
Organism: Tolypeutes matacus; assembly: GCA_026826555.1. Classification (NCBI taxonomy): domain Eukaryota; kingdom Metazoa; phylum Chordata; class Mammalia; order Cingulata; family Chlamyphoridae; genus Tolypeutes; species Tolypeutes matacus. The sequence continues at coordinate 5,438,775 of JAKSZT010053846.1, forward strand.
AAACCATGAAATAGCATTGTCAAAATCTTACTACTAAATATAGCCCATATGTTACATTTAGTGTATTTCCCCCCAACCCACCGGAGTATTAAGACCCTCTATTAGTGCTATACATTTGCTACAGTTCATGACAAAATGTTCTCATATTTGTCCTAACTACAGTCCATCTTCCACCACTGGATTCCCTGTGTTATACAGCACTATGTTTTGTGCAGTCCATTCAAAGTATACACATTTCATCACAAAGTTGTGCTGTCATCATCTTAGTCAATTTTAGAAAGTTTTTATTACTCCACAAGAACAAATCCCATACCCCCTATTGTTGTTTCTTAGAATTAATATATCTTCTTTGCCATTGAGGCAAAAATATTACAATATTACTGTTAACTATTGTCTGTAAGTTACATTAGTTGTAATTTTCCCGTGTGGTGCCATATTCTTAACACTTTGTAAAAGAGCGTTCTCATATTAATACTATTAACCACAATCCTCATCCACCACCAAAATCACTGTCATACAGTCCCCAGTCTCTAGTTTCCTTTCTATTGACATTTACGTCCACAGACTACCCCTTTCAGCCACACTCTCATTTATAAATCAGCAGTGTTAGTTATTCTCACTATAATGTGTTACCATCAACTCTATCCATTTCCACACTTTTGCAATAAACCTTGTTAAAAATTCTACATACATTGAGCATCAGCTCCCATTCTCAACCCACATTCTATTTCCTAGTAACCTGTACTCTAGAGTTTACCTCTGTGAGTTTACTCATCATATTTAGTTCATATTAGTGAGACCATAAATATTTGTGCTTTTGTGTCTGCCTTACTTAACTGAACATAATATCCACAAGGCTCATCCAAGTTATCATTTGCATCCCAATTTCATTTCTTCTTAGAGCTGAACAGTATTCCATTGTATGTATATACCACATTTTGTTTAGCCATTCATCACTTGATAGACACTTGAGCTGGTTCCATATTTTAGCAATTGTAAACAATGCTGCTATGAATATCGGTGTGCAAATGTCAGTTTGCATCCTCGCTTTCAGTTCTTCTGAATTTATTCCTAGTAATGGGATTGCTGGGTCATATGGCAGTTATATTCAGCTTCTTGAGGCACTGCCAAACTGTCTTCCACAAGGGCTGCACCTCTCTACAATCCCACCAACAGTGAAGGACTGTTCCTATTTCTCCACATCCTCTCCAGCACTTGTAATTTTCTGGGTTTTTTTTTTTTTTTTTTTTTTTTTATGATAGCCATTGTAGAAGGTGTGAAATGGTATCTCATTGTAGTTTTGATCTGCATTTCCCTAATAGCTAGTGATGTGAAACATTTTTCATGTGTTTTTTGCCCATTTGTATTTCTTCTGTGGAGAAATATCTATTCAAGTCTTCAGCCCATTTTTAAATTACTTTGCTTATCTTTTAATCATTGAGTTGTATCATCTCCTTGTATAACATGGATATCAAACCCTTGTCAGATATATGGTTTCCAAATATTTATTCCCATTGAGTAGGCTGCCTTTTTACTTTCTTGACAGTCTTTTGAACAAAAAAAAGTGTTTGATTTTGAGGAGGTCCCATTTATCTTCTTTTTCTTTTGTTGCTTGTGCTTTGGGTACAAGGTTCAAGAAATTACCACCTACCATAAAATCTTGAAGATGTTTCCCTACATTTTCTTCTTGGAGTTTTATTGTTCTAGCTTTTATCTATTTTGAGTTAATTTTTGTATAAGGTGTGTGATAGGGGTCCTCATTCCTTCTTTTAGCTGTGGATATCCAGTTCTCCCAGCACCATTTGTCGAATAGACTGTTCTGGTCCTGGTCTATTTCTTAGTTCTTTATTCGGTTCCATTGGTCAATATGTCTATCTTTATTCCAGTGCCATGCTGTTTTTACCACTGTAACTAAGTAATATGCTTTAAAGTTGGCAAGTGAGAATCCTCCAATTTCGTTCTTTTTTAAGACATTTTTGGCTAAATTTAATAATTGGCTTTTCCATTTCTGCAAAAAAAGACTGTTGGGATTTTTTAATTGGAATTGCGTTAATATGTAAATCAGTTTAGGTGGAATTTACATCTTAACAATATTTAGTCTTCCAATCCATGAACACGGAATGTCCTTCCATTCGTTTAGGTCTTCTTTGGTTTCTTTTAGCAATGTTTTGTAGTTTTCTGAATACAGGTCCTTTATGTCCTTGGTTAAGTTTATTCCTAAATATATGATTGTTTTAGTCGCTGTTATAAATGGAATTTTTTTCTGACTTCCTCCTCAAATTGCTCATCAGTAGTGTATAGAAACGCTACTGATTTTTACATGTTAATCTTGTAACCTGCCACTTTGCTGAACTTGTCTATTAGTTCTAGTCACTTTGTTGTGGATTTTTTTCAGGATTTTCTAGGTATAGAATCATATCATCAGCAAATAGGACAGTTTTGCTTCTTTCTTTCCTATTTGAGTGCCTTTTATTTCTGTATCTTGCCTAATTGCTCTAGCTAGAATTTCTAGCACAATATTGAATAGCAGTGGTAGCAGTAGGTATCCTTGTCTTGTTCCCAATCTCAGTGGAAAAGCTTTCAGTCTTTCACCATTGAATATACATGATCACAGAAAGTATTCTGTATAATTTCAATCTTTTACATTTTTTGAGACCTGTCTTGTGACCCAACATATAGTCTATCCTGGAGAAGGATCCATGAGCACTTGAAAAGAATATATATCCTTTTGTTTTGGGGTGTAATGCTCTATAAGTGTTTGTTAGGACTAATTCATTTATCATATTATTCAAGCTCTCGGTTTCCTTATTTATCCTCTGTCCAGATGTTCTGTCCAATGCTGAGAGTATTGAAGTCTCCAACCATTATTGTAGAGTCATCTATTTCTTCCTTCAGTTTTGCTAGTGTGTGCCTCATGTATCTTGGGGCATTCATGTAGGTGAATAAATATTTATTATAGTTATTTCTTCTTGCTGAGTTGCCCCTCCTTTATCTCTTATAACAGTTTTGCATTTATGTTTTTTGTTTTTTTTTTTTTTTTTTTTACCGGGAGGTCCCGGGTATCGAACCCGGGTCCCTCCATATGGGAGACGGACGCCCAACCAGTTGAGCCACATCCGACCCCAACAGTTTTGCATTTAAAATCTATTTTGTCCAATATTTGTATTGCTACTCCAGATCTTTTAAAATTTATTTGCATGGAATATCCTTTTCCAACCTTTCACTTTCAGCCTGGTTGTATCCTTATATCTGAAGTGAATCTCTTCTGGACAGCATATAGAGGCTCATATTTTTCATCCATTCTGTGAGTCTATGTCTTTTGAGTGGGGAATTCAATCCATTGGCATTCAATGTTATTACTGTAAAGGCATTACTTACTTTGTCCATTATATCTTTTGGCTTTCCATTGTCATATCTTACTGTTTTCTGTCTTTTTACCCTTTATGTTACCCTTACTAATAATCGTGATTTCTACACTGTTCTCCATGCCTCTCGCCCTTGTTTCTTCCTTTTAGGCTATAGCACTCCCTTTAGTATCTCTTGTAAATCTGGTCTTTTGGTAACATACTCTCTCAGTTTTTGTTTGTCTGTATTTGTTTGTCTTATATTTGAAGGACAGGTTTGCTGTATATAGAATTCTTGGCTGGCAGTTTTTCTCTTTCAGTACCTTAAATACATCATCCCACTTTCTTCTCACCTCCATGGTTTTTGATGAGAGGTTGACACTTAATCTTATTGAGGCTCCCCTATATGTGATGCTTTGCTTTTCTCTTGCTTCTTTCAGAACCCTCTCTGTATCTCTGGTATTTGTCATTCTGAATAGTAGGTGTCTCCAAGTAGGTCTATTCGAACTTAATTTGTTTGGGATGCTTTGTCCTTCTTGGCTATCGATAGTTATATCTTTCATAAGGGTTGGGAAGTTTTCGGTCATTTTTTCCTCAAATATTCTTTCTGCCCCTTTTTCATTCTTTTCCCCTCTGGGATACTGATTACCCATATGTTTGCACATTTCACATTGTTATTCAATTCCCTGAGACCCTATTCCATTTGTTCTATTTTCTCTTTCTGTTTTCCTGACTTTTCAAGTTCAGATGCTCATTCCTCCAGTTCACTAATTCTGTCCTCTATCAATTCAAATCTGTTGTTTTATGTATCTAATTTATTTTTGTTGTTGTTGTTTTTTATTTTTCCCTCTTCTTATTTTCTAATGTATTTTTTATCTTATCCATTGTGTCTTTCATTCCCATAAGCTCTGTTACTTTTCTTCACAGGCTTTCAAATTGTTCTTTATGTTCACCCAGTGTCTTCTTAATATCCTTTATCTCTTTTGTCATATTTTCCTTCAACTCCTTGAGTTGATTTAGGATATTTGTGTCATTATCATTGATTAGTTGTCTTAAATCCTGTGTCTCATCAGGATTTTTGGTTTGTTCCTTTGGCTGGGCCATGTCTTCCTGTTTCTTAGTATGGCTTGTAATTTTTCACTGATGTCTAGGCATCTGAGTATGTTGATGAATTTACTCTGACAGTTTCTCTTTCCTGGTGGTTTTATTTCACGGCTCTTCTTTGATTTGGGGTTCAACATATTCTAAGTCTTTAAAATTGCCCAGCTTAAGTTATCAAAATAGAGCTAGGGACTCACTTATGCAGTGCAGATCCGCCCTCAGGAGTTTGGGACAAGAGACACCTGAAAGCAGTTTTTCTCCTTGCAGTTTCCCAGTCAGCCAGCAGATGGTGCTCATCAGCGAATCGTTACACGGAGGTAGCTGTCAACCTCCACTTGACAGTGATTCTTGTCTGGCCAGGACTGAGATTCAAAGCGGGCTCTGCTGGCCAAATTCACTGAAGAAAAACCACTCTCCACCTTGCCCCATACCCTCCCTCTTCCCAGGGAGGGAGACATCTGTTTCTCTCTCAGTTGGCTCTAGTGAGCCATGGGTTTTATACAGGCTATTCGCCTTAAGGGTGGGGGGTAGGTGCCATTACCAGCCGCAGGAGGTAGCAACCTACTGTTTTCATTTCGACTTTGTCATCTCTCTGTCCCTCGCCCTCTTGGTGGGTGTGCAGCATTGTCCTGGTCTGAAGGTCCTCAAAGCAGTTCCCTTGGAGAGAGTCGAGCCTGCCTACCTGTTCTGATGCCATCTTCCCAGAAGTCCTTCTAAACCCCAGAATTACTGTTTCAATACGTGATTCAAAATTCCAAGTATACAAAAGACTATGGAGTGAAAGTAATTCTCCATCCCTCTCAGTTCTGTCCTCCATTTGCCCACGTTCCTGCCTCCCAAAGGGAAACCAGTTTCTTTTAAATCCTTGCAAAGATACTCTTTGCATATGCAAGAATATACACGAGCATGTACTTTTTATTTTGTTTATTTAATTTTGGGGGTTAATGGTGGTGTGCTATATGCATAGCCTATACCTTCATTTTCTCATTTAACATATCTCAGGATATGCTCAATAGGCAGTATACTGCAGAGGTTAAGAACACAAACTACTTACTAGCTATGTGATCTTGGGCAAGTTTCTTAACCTCTCTGGGCCTTAGTTTCCTCATCTACAATATGAGGATAATCATAATCCCTATTTCTTAAGATTACTGTCAGGAGTTAATTTGTAAAATACATAAAATAGTGCCTCGCACCGTTACCTATGATAAATAGTAACTATTATGGGTACACATGGAGCTACATCCTTCTTTTTAACAACTGTGTTCTATTTCATCTTGTGGATATATTTTATTTTGTCAGACAAGTTCCATATTGATGGACAACTAGATTGTTCCCAGCATTTGCTATTGCAAACAAATTGCAGCGTTTGCTATAACTTTTTCTAAAAGGAAACAGCATAAATGTCCAGAGTTAGTTTAATTATGGCACAGTACATATCCATACAGTGGAATATAATACAACCCATTAAAATAAGGTTGTAGAAGGATATCTAATCATGTGAAAATGTTCACATACATTTCATTAGGTAGAAACCAAAATTTGTAATATTCACTAGATTTTTTCCCATTATAAACATAATATAGATTGTAAAATTTAGAAATGATCAAAAGGCATAGAGAAACATAATAATAGCCCCAATCCTCCCATCTGGAGATAGCCTTGTTTAACATGTATATTTTATGTAATCTGTCCTTCCGAAAACTCCCACTAATTATTTTTATAGGAAGCAGGGGTCCTCACTAAGAGTGACAGGGAGGTGTGAACTGGGTTCCCCAGCTGGGAAGTGGCTGTATGTGATTGGTGTAGGTTAGAGCTGCTTAGAGGAGGGAGGCTTGCTTGGGCAACAGGGAATCCCAGGAAAGTGGTGCTGCTGGAGCTGAGCTCTCTCTCGAAGGAAAAGTAGGAGCTTTACTTTTTTACATATCAGTCATTTTCATGGTTCCGTGTTTCTCCCATACATTCATTCATTCCATAAACATCTATTTTGACAGGCCTGTTTTGTGTCAGCATGTTCCTCTGGAGCCTACCTTCCAGAGCTTGTTCTGATGTACATGACAGTTATAGACATGGGGCGTGGACAGTGCCCGAGATGCTTCACCTACCGCTGGCCACAAGCACTTCCCCACGTCTTCATCAGGATCGTTTTTCATGCTTGTGCGGTATTCTCTCGAGTGCTGTGTGCTGTGTGCTGATTTAGTTAACCATTCCTGCTCTGTTGAACATTCAAACTGTTTGCATGAATACTTCATGGTCTTTGACACTTTGCTCCTCTGACTTTCAAGTGGATTGTTCCAGTTTATAGAATCACCAGCAACGTGTGAACACCATCAGAATTTCATCGCCATTTACAGTGGTTTTTTTTTCTTTTTGGTTTGTTTAGTAAGTACAAAATTGGGCCTTATTGTTTAAACATTCATTTATTTGATTACTGTTAAATTTTAACCTTTACTTCTTTCTAAGTACATTAATTCTTTGTTCCGTTACTTATTTTGGAACTTGATGTGAGAAATAGACTCTGTGTAGTGATGGTAAAGAGCTTAGATTCTAGGGTCATGCAGACCTGGGTTTGTATCTCTCTCTGTCCCGTCCTGTGTGACCCCTGACACAGGGGCCTGGGGAAGTGCTGAGACAAGGAAGGACATTCCCAGCAGAGGTGACTCTCCTGGGAAGCTGAGTCGCAGAGGGGCTGGTGACCTGGGTACATTCAGGCCTTGGTGGGACAACCCACTAAGTCTGACTTCATCTAATAAGGCTGCCATGAGCATTATTGGTTCATTCTGGAGTTTTCAAATGTGTGGCATTTGTAGTGAAGTCTGCAGCACAAGACCTCATATTCCGAGTTTTCCCCTGAAAATAAAACCCAAACCCAGAAGAGTGCTGGAGAGAGAGGCAGCAAGGGGTGGTGGGAAGACTAGGGGCCCTGCAATCAGTCTGCTCTGGGTTGGAACCCCAGAACCCCTTGCTTGATGGTTGTGTGATGGTAGTGAGTATATATATATATATATCACACTCCAAATCTTGGTCATCTCATTGGAAAACGGGTGGTCATGTTAGCACTGCACAATGTGAAGACCAGAGACAATTGGTGTCAAGGACCTCGCACAAATGAGACACTCAACAAATGCAGGCTGTTACAAGCCAACAGTGAACAGGGTACACATCCTGGAATGATGGTTCGTGGAAAGATGAGATTAGAATTCCTCCTGCCCAGCTCTTAGCTGCCAGCCCTTGTTCCTCCCCTGATTTCTTACTTCTGGTAGGACTACTGCCAGGTACAGGCTACAGTGGAAAAATGAGCCTTCAAAGGTACATTCTGGTGAAATTCCCAGAGGAAATTTATCACGTGGAAATAGAGTAGGGACTGAGGGGAATATCTCAAATGGTGACTCCTTAATAACTGAGCCCTTTTTCTAGCAGGAAAGGATGTTTGGGTTCTCCGTGGCCACATCTGCTTTTGAACTTAATGCAGCTGTGCCTCCCTGGCCTCTCCCATCCCTAACACCCTTCTTTTATATGAACAGAGGAAAGTTGTGTTTGTTGACCGCTCTTTCGGGGTGGGAAAGGAATGTGATGTATGCATGCACTGCCCAGAATTTCCTGTTAGACACCCATTCCAAACCACGGCCCTGGAATGCATTCCAGAGATTGCAGCCCGTTGCTAGAGAGAAGAATGTTGCATTCATTTAAATGCCCGACTTCTGTAGCAACTCCCTCTCCCTCCCCTAAATAAAAAGGTGTTTAGCTTTTTCCACAATAATATAGCTGTGGACAACTGTATGGTCTCTTCAGGGCTGTAATAAGCTCTGACATTCCCACATGTGAATAAATAATCTCAATTTTGTAGCCATAATAAGCACTGATGTCCAGACCGACACTTGGCCTGGAGCACGTTTTTAATGTTCTGCTGTGAATATTTGTGTAATATAAATCTGCTGTGGATCGCCTTTCTTAATTCTGCTCTTGTGACAAGAAAGAAACTAGTTTTGACGGCAGGTTTTTGGTGCTTTAACACACCAGCAGGAGACCTAGTGTGAGCTGGTTTTCTAGAAATTCTGTTGTGCTGCATAATTGGTGGTCTGGCCCCTTTCCAGCACATATATAAAGTGAAAGGCTATCATGGCATGATGGAAATTAAAGGCAAGCCTTCTTTGTTTTCTACTGCAGCCAAGATGCAATTTCTTCACTTGTGGAGAAACTTGAATGATTAGGGAAGGATTCATAGTGAGTAGCAAACATTTCCGCTTATGTTTCAGCTACTCTGATCTTCATCCCAAACTACTTATTTGATTATATAGCAGTATCTGGGGAAGGGGGCGCTGGGGTATTAGGTCAAATCAGAGGTAAGGAGAAATAAAATCTCTGTATGTAGGTGAAGGGTGCACTCGCACAGGTGAACCTGCGAGGTTCTGCATTGGTGCAGGCTCCAGAGATTTTGGTCCTGTGGCCAGGGGTTAGGGATGGTTCCAAAGCCTCCCCATGTCTTGCATCTAAGCCAGTCAGAAGGAAAGGATTGTGAAGGGTCAGTAGTTATGTGACATCAGCGGATTTCACTCTAATTAGGAACCTCTGGCTGTTTGGGGTTAACATTTCAATTTCTGGATTCAGAAGGGAGCCAGTTAGGTCAGGAAGTAGGAGGATGACTGGCAGTGCCCTTCTCAGCCCCTGCATGTGAACTGGTTGTGGATGCAGTTTGTCCTCCATCTGAAGGACAGAACCCTACCATCAGCCTTGGTGGACTTTCCCCTTGACATTTCATGTTTTCTAATTACAACACTTTCTTTCTAAACAGAAGGAAATTGAATATAAAATTTCCTAGAAAGGCCTGAGTCCTAGGGTTTATTTTAAACCTCAAATGTGGAGATGTTTTTTGTTTGTTTAGTTTCTGATGTTATTATATTATGTGCAGGAAACTTCACTGGATAGGACATAGGATTTTAAAGAGCTACTTAAATTTCTTAAGTTTAGAATTCACATAACCAAAATCAAAATGAGTCTGCCTGTGTGTTTTCTCATAAAGCCAGGCTGTTTCTGTGAGGACTGTTGCCTGGATACAAGTTAAGTTCTGAATATTCACAGTGAGACACTGCACTGTATCTAAAGCAGTCATAATTTTTTATCGGTATATTTTAAGTTGCTGGTAGAGTTTCTCTCTTACACAAACATTCGTGTTTTTGCCGCATCTGCACAACAACCGTGGGGGTTTGGTATTATTATTTCTGTATTACTGATGAGGCTTAGGTAGGGAAAGTTACACCATCTAACAAGTGACAGGCCAGGACTTAAACACAAGTATAATTCCAAGGTCTGTTCTCTTTCCATGTAACTTGTATTTAAAGTCAACTCTTTAAAAAGAAGTTCTATTCTTAGCTCTTAAGCACAAAGCTGTCTGCATCTCTGATTTGCAAATATCCTGGCAATCTTTGCTGCAGGTTAATGTCCTGCATTAATCATAATTTAAAATTTAAACTCAGATACTGAGGCGAAACAGTGACAGTCCTGGTACAAATCTGATCATTTCCATAGGCTCAAATCCAAACTCATCGCATGGTTTACAAGGCCTTAGCTTATTTCACCAGTCATCACCCGCTCTCTCACACTACTGATTCTTACCACTGCTTTGATTTCTCAAATATTTCATGTGCCCTCTCACATCTGGACCTTTGCACATTGCTGTTCCCCACTTCCCTGCTTCCCCCTACTCTGACAATTTTATCAATCTCTCAGGCCAACTTAGAAAACACTTCTTCCAAGAAGTCATTCCTCCCCCACCCCCAAATCTGGAATATATGCTCTTCTCCGGGCCTCACAGTGCTCTGTACTGCCTCATCACAGCAAGACTCATATTGTATCATAATTGCTTATTCAAATGTCTGTCCCTCTAGACGTGAGAGCCATGAGGGTGGGGACCTTGCCTGTCTTGTTCATGGGTGTTTATATTTTCAGGGATAATCCTTTCCATTGCAGAATTCTAAACTGCAGTAAACCCAGTCATATTGGCTTAAGAGAAAAAAATAATGTATTATCTTATATAACTGAAAATTCCAGGAAAGTCTAGTTTTAATACAACCAGGTCCTCAAATGATATCGTCAGAGATCTGTCCCTCTTCATATCTCCGTTACTATTTTCCTCGGTGTTGGCTTCCTACTCAGGTAAGCATTTCTCAAGTGGTGGCAGATGTGGCCACCAGTGGCTCCAGGCTTAAATCCTACCAACATAGCAAACCCAGCAAAAAGAGAGCATCTCTTCCAGTAGCTCTAGCTTGAAACCCGGGGCACACTCTCATTGGCCCACGTTGGGTCATGTGCCCAGACCTTGGTAATGGACTGAAAGTTGATGGAGTGAAAGCGGTTCCCCATAGGAAAACTGAGGAACTTTTACTAGGAAGGTGGATGATGGATTCTGAGCAGGCAAAAAAATGTCCAATGTCTACTGCACTCCCCATCTGTCACTGGTGCTTTAAAGATACTCGTTCTTGCTACTGTGCCAGTACTCTGCCCAAAGAAGCCAGGGAAGCATTTGGAAGGCTTCCTCTCTTGCCTTTCAGATTTAAGACTCATCTTCTCTGAGAGAGACAACTACCTATATGGCCACTTTAAGCTGCCCCTTTCGTAGGTCTTGTCTAAGCCCCTCTTGCTGTGCTGGTGGATGGGAGGTCCCCAGCCCTGGAAGGAGAAAGAGAGGAATATATATAAGTGCTAGGCTGCAGTGAAACTAGGTTCAGGGGCCACACAGAAGCAGCAGCTCCCAGGGTAAATCCAGGAAAACAGGACTATGTGCCTGTTTGTCCTCAGTGCCACAGGTAAGGCCCATGCCTGACATCTCCAGCTCCTCACAACCCTCCCCAGGAATTCTGTTCCACCCAGCCCCACTCAATGAAATGGAGAGAGGCAAGTCTTCTTCTGCCAGGAATCTCCCTTCACTCGCCCATGGGGTGTCTGTGCCCATGCATCCATGTAGAGAGAAGGGCAGCTGCCAGGACCAACCATGGGCATGTCTCCATGAGTATGGATCATATCAGAGCTAAGCAGGAAAAAAAGGAGTGGTCCTTCTGACAGGCCTGTGCTGGGCCGAGCCTTTGGGAAATGCCAGCAAGAAATGGCCCAGTAGTAGAGCCTGCAGGAGCCTGCAGTGGGTCCGGTACCCTCCTCACCCAGACCTTTTTGATGCATAGCTTGGAACAAGGAGCCCCTGGGATCAGATGCAGACTGGGCAGGCGCAATGCTCAGTAGAGAAGAAAACTAAGCTGCAGCAGCAGAGGGAATTGAAAAGAGAGTGGATTGTTCTTTTTCAAAGGGAAAGCAGGTAAACAGCTCCCCAGCAAAAGACACCCAACCCCTCACTTTTCTTTCCCCATCTTTGCATCCAGTTTTTAAAGCAATTGAGTAGAACCACTTCCTGAGATTTTTCTAGTTTTGTTTTCTAAATTACAGTTTATATAACCAAGGTCTGTTATAGCAAATTCTGCCTCATAGTCATCAGATGCTTTAGACTAAGAGATCAGTCCCCTAAGTGAAAAGGGGAGATGATGGGCCCCATTTGGACACGCTGAGTGTGAGGTGCCTGGGAGACATCCAGATGAGATGTCCAGAGACAGGTGGGTAAACTGGCCTGGAAGTTAGGAAAGAAAAATGGTCTGAAGACAGCTCAGTCATGCACATGTTCATTTGGGAATAGCCAAAGAACAAATCACCTCCACTGGGGTAAAGGCTTCTTGGGAGAGGTGGGCTTTGAGTCTGGCCCTGAAAAGTGGGTATGTGGGGAGGAGGCATGGGAGGTGGGATGTCTGTGTAGTGAGGGGCCTACCATGGTGGAAACCAAGGAGGGAAGGTGGGCAGGGGTGGGGTAAGGTATACAAGTGGGAAGGTCATCAGGGAAGAGCAACAGAAAACTTTGGAATGGTTTTTGATGACTCTTACCTCCTAAATCTGATAGAAAATTAAAATTTTTATGGAATGTTTTAGACTGATGTTCATATTGCTATACAGCCTTTACTCATCCAAAGAAATGTCTTAAAACCAATGTAACAGGAAGATGTGTACATTAAACTATTTTTAATATGCTCCTGTTACCGTTCTAATAAAGACCACATTCCTGGATACCTGAGGTGCCAGGAAACCTCTCATCTGTCTTTCGGTGCCTGTCTGTCAGTGGAAATGGTCAAAAGGGCAAGCAAGTAGAGATGATGAGACGCAAAGTCTTGATTAACGAGCAGAGGAGCAAGACCAGGTTTGTATGTGCAGAGAGGAGAAGTGGCCTGGTGGGGCTCCCAGGTGAGAAAGCCAATGGGCAAGGAGCACTTCTGGTGACTTCTTTTCACGTGGGCTTTCTCTGCTCTTGAGAGTGGAGCTTCTGCTCTTAGCCAGCGTTGTAGGCCAGGACTGGGTGTGGGCTGGGGCAGTAGTGGCATTGCCTCCCGCAAGGCTTAAAGCACTGCCGTTACCTGGTTTGCTTTACAGGCGAGGAGTAGAGAAGCATAAGAATAAGAAGTCTGAAGATTTAGGGTTTAGAAGTAGGATACTCGTTTCTCCTGATTCCACCACGTTGCTGAAAGAAAGTTTAATAAAGACAGTTAGAGTAATAAATAATTACCATAAAACATTTGGAAAATATGGAAGAAATGTAAGCGCCCATAGTCTACAATTACTGTTAACATTTTGACATATTTCTTGCCAATTTTTTCTGTTACAATCTTTTTAGTCTGTTTTGCATAATTATAAAATTTATACAATTTAATATATAGCTTTTTAAATCTAATGTTATAATACAAACATTTGCCCACTAAGTAGGGATTTTAATTTAATGTATCAACCAAAATCCTTTTACCAGAATATTCATGAGCAAATCAGGAGTCTTCTGGATTATAGCTGGGCTGGAGGGGTGGGAAAGCAGCAGCTGGGGATAGAAGAAAATAGGGTTATTATATCCAGAGTCCCACATCTGAAACCCTGTTCAGGAGCAAATGATGCTGAGGGTGGGGTGAGGCTAATGCCGAACTGGGGAAATCCTTCCATTTCCCCAGCTAGCCTGACTATGAGAGAGCCAGATCAGTCCAAGGATGAGTAGAAAATTAAAAAGCCTCCCATCTTAGAAGGAGGAGGCCTGTACCCTCCCACAACTATGGAAGTGAGACCCCTTTGGTTCCTTCACCTCTTCTTACGAAGAAGGGGGAAGCTGAGTAGGCTGCCATTTCCCCATCATGGGAGTGATGGCTTCCCAAGTGACTCAAGCTAATTTAGTAACTCCCACGGGTCTATTTGTGGCTTCTATACAGAAAGTAATCCTACTGTGAAAATTATAAGTAGCTCGCTGGCTCCAGATTTAGGATTTTTTAAGTATATTAGTTAGTTTGTCAGTTTGTTAGCTAGTTAATTATGGGAAAGATTTGTGTGGTCCAAGGTTGAAAGTAGGATCTGGGAAGGTGCTTTTTGTTTACTGTTTACTGCACAGCCTCGGTACCTCAGTGTCTCTGAGACACAAACAAACTGCTTGTTTACTTGCAAAGAAATGTGCTATCAGCCAGGAAAGAAACAGTCTTGTTCTTCCCCTGGCTAAATTGAGTATGGCATAAAAATTAAAACATCAAAAAGTAGCGACAAGGGGGTCGGATGTGGCTCAACTGGTTGGGCATCCGTCTCCCATATGGAGGGACCCGGGTTCGATCCCTGGGACCTCCTGGTAAAAAAAAAAAAAAAAAAGCGACAAATATTTAATCGTCATTCCTATTAAATATTTGTTTATTGCAATGCTTTTCTCTCCATTTGGCATGTTCCCTCCTTAATCTGCCCTACCTTGTTTCAAGATTGTCTTCAGCCTGGCACATGGGGAAAGCATGCACTTTGGAAATAGGCCCTCTTAGGTTCAAATCCTGGCACAAGCGATTCCTGGCTGTGTTTTCTCAGCGGTAAGATGGAAGCAGTCACACCCATCTCCTCCGGTAGCCATGAAGATTTTGCGAAATGAAGTTCGTAAGGATGGCCCTTGGTAAACAGTGGCCGTCGTCACTTCCCACCCTTACCTTTGGGAAGACCTCCTGTGCCCAGTGGTGCCCTGTGGCCTGCGTAGGCCTACAATGAGAACACTGGTGCCCTGTGGCATCCATCCACAGATTCAAGGGGAATTTAAAAACAGCCTGCTTTTCCAGGGACGTGTAGTTCTAAAATGCATCTTCAGTGAACGAGGGTCTTAAATTCATACTTGCTGGGCCCTTTGCCCAAACCCAGACTAGAGACTCATGTCTGTAGAGTTGCTGGCAAAACAGCTTTTGAGTCCTTCTTCAGAATTACCATCTGTGTGTTCAGTTTTGTTTGGCAGAAGAGTACCCCCCAAGACTTTTAGCAAAGGTTTTGAATCTCACAAATCACTCATAAGTGCACAAAAAAGGAACTGTGCCAAAATGGCTCTTTGAGAGAGATAAGCTCTAATAGTTGTCATGTGGAATTAAATCATTTCCTGCATTGATAATTTTTCCATTAACCCTGAGCACGGTCCCTTTGCCTGTGGCCTCTCCTCAGAGCTCTGTTGACCCACCCAGTAATGGTATGTGGTGGGACAGCCCCGGCTGCATTCCCAGGAAAAATCAGTCTCCTCCCCTGAGATGTGTTTTTCATCTAAAACAATTTTTGCATTTTATTTCTGACTTGTGGTAGCTTGTCTTGAGCCCTGGATAAACAGAAGCCATCCAACACTCCCTCCAGTGCCTTCATCTAGGACAAGCTGGGAAATGCATACAGGCTATGGTATGGCCCTGGGTTCATGAATACGGGCCCTGCCCTGCCCGCCACTGCCCCAGCCAGCCCTGCTCAGGCCAAAGCACATGTTCTCCATCCCATGTCTCCTCCTGTTTATGTTTTAAATGTAATGGAAACCTTCAGCCCTGAGCCCTGTGGATACAGATGCCCGTCGATTTCTTGACACATGGCAGAGTTTAAGAAAGGGATTCCTTTGTGCCCTTATGTATCTTATTTCTTAACCCATGAAGTTAGTCATTTCCATGGTGAGCAGGAAGTCCAAGAACCTGGTTTCCCAAAGTGATTCTTTCTTGGTCCCCTTAGTGGAAAGATGCTTTCCAGAGAGTGTCAAAGCTGATTTGTGCCTGCAAGGATGTTTGTTTTGAAATAGTGCAGGGTGGGAAGACTTCAGCTGCTGGACTCAGGAATGCAGATGGTGACTGACCCTGAGGATGGATCAGTTAACGGGCACGCACCCAGAGGTCAACGGAATTCTGTCCAGCCAGTGGGATTGAACCCCATCCACCAGCTGACCCTCTGGGATTTAATATTGAAAAACAATCCTTTGGAGTAACTCTCTGGGACCTCTCATCTTCTCATCCTCAGCAGGCCCCCTGGAATCAGCACTCTGGGGGGCAACCGCATGCTGAGTTTTCACATCGCATTACAACTGTGAGTCCATGCTGCAGTTGGCCACAGTGTGCTCTGTTTCTTTTTCCAGCATCCCAGTGTAATGTCAGCTTAAAGAAGCAGAGGAGCCGCAGCATCCTCAGCTCCTTCTTCTGCTGCTTCCGTGATTATAATGTGGAGGCCCCACCAGCCAACAGCCCGAGTGTGCTTCCGCCACTGGTGGAGGAGAACGGTGGGCTTCAGAAGGTCAGTGCTGATGGGGAGTTGGGCACTCAGGAGAAACTCAGTGGTGTGGATCTGTCCCACCTTGATGAATATCCTTAATAAGGATCTATAGCCAGATGTATGTAGCCATTTACTTAAAGATTTTAAATTACCAAAAAATGTCATCCTTTTGAAAAAGGGTATGTCAGTCATTCCCATTTAGCCTTTAAAGAGCATATTTGATTAGAGCGATAAAGAGTCACTTCACATTTTTATAACCTCCTCTCCTGGGAAGTTGAATGCATGAAATAGAGAAAGAACCAGTAGCAGACACAGATATGGAAATATAAAAAAAGAAACGGAGATATGGAGAAGAGCTGACAATAAATATAAATGGGTTTAACAACTTTGTTTAATAACAAACAAATATTCTTTTGTATGTATCAAATTTAAAAATTTGTGAGATTCTCATAGCAGGTCAAAAACCAAAATTCAACCCATGCTAATAGATACATATGAAGCTGAGTGATTTAGAACAGTTAAAAAGTGAAAAGATGAGCAAAGAGACATCACACAAGTTTAAGCAAAAAGAAAACAGGGGTTACAATATCAGTCAAAGTAGACTTTCAGGTAGAAAGAACTGAAAGAAACATAGAATCTTATTCATTATGATGATAATTTGAGAATGAGGACATAGAAGTCATGAAACTGTAATAAAGGACATGAAGAGGCAATTTACAAAATAAGAAATACAAGTGGTCAATAAACATATGAAAAATGTTCAACCTGGCTAGTAATCAAAGAAATGCAAACTGAAACAATGAGATACCATTTTCCATCTAGCAAATTATCAGATATTTCAAAGATAATATTTGGTTTTGACTTGGAGGTAGTAGGACGAAGGGAAGGGGATGGCAGGAGTGTAAATTGGTTATACCTTTCTGGAGAGAAAAATTTGGCAATGTGACTTGAAAACCTTAAGAATATACCTATTTGTTGACCCAAGCAGTTCTACCTTATGGACATAATTGTGGATATGCAAAGACTTCAAACTATAAGACATTATCCAGCATAGATTACAAGATAGCAAATTTGTAAGAAACCTGATGTTCAACAATAGGCAATTGGCTAAAAGAATTATAGAATAACCATACAATCAAATAGTATGCAGCCATTGAAAATGATGTCTCATAAATATCGGTGACATAGGAATGTTTACAATGTGTTATTTAGTTTTTAAAAGCAGACTAAATTATAGTGGATGAGTATATTTATAAGTATGTGTATAGCTACACACATTAACACACACCACACACAAAGCATTTATAGAAAAAAAAAACTGTGAGGACATATGCCAAAGTGTGAAGAAGTTATCTCAGAGTATATATAGGATTTTCTCTTCTGTGCTTTTTTTTGGGGTGGGGGTGGGGGTGGAGGAGTTCCCAATTTTACTAAATTAAGCTTAAGTTACTTTTTTGATTAGAAAATAAAGTTAATTTTAAAGTACACATGGATAGAAAGAAGGAAATAGGGAATTCTGGAAAGATGACAGCTTGAACACATGGTCCTCACCATTTAAATTCCTTCTCTGGGTAAACCCAGGTAGGCCTACTGGTGAAGCTTGGAAAGTTCTCCTGATATCTCTAGGGGACAGAGCAGGCACAGAAGTCATTCTCTGGTATCCAGTGAGAAACAGGGAATCATCACCAACAGAGGAAAACGTTTGCCTTTCCCGGAGCCCTATGACAAAGTCTTGAAATGTCTGGTCATGTGAGGTGACGCAGCCAGCTGGTGCCTATGGATCTCCTTGGAAAGGGCCTGCACTGCCCATTGGATGAGTGTGGTCCTTAGAGGGTCTGCTGGTTCATGCTGACCCAGGAGGACCTGGAGGGACAGCACCGGTGAGCTGAATTGCTGGCAGTTCTTGTGGCGCAGTGGTGTCCCTGGAGAAGCCTGGTAGTAGAAGGGCTTTCCTAGCCTCTTCTGGTTTGTCACCTCTTCTGGTTTGACCATACCAGCAGCACTCCTTGCTGGCCCTCACAGTGCTCCCTGGAGAGCCCCTGCCCACAGATCCTAATGGACTGAATTGTACAGATGTTGAGGGAACACACGTGGCTGCACAAGCAAAGAAAAAGGATACTCAAAAACTGAGAAGTCCAAGTTGAAAACTGGAATGTGAGGCTCCTACTGAGGTAAACTAATGGAAGAGATAGAAAAGAACTTTAACAGACAACTCAGGAAATGATATTCAGGAAATGAATTTAGAGCACAAAAATAACTTTTGGAACTGAAAAAAAAAAAAAAAAAAAAACATGATTTCTAAATATAAAAATTCAGTAAACCAAGAAAAAGGAAAATGAGAATGGTCACTGCTGAGAACTGAATTAATATTCTGGAAAAGCAAGAAGAAATGTCTTACAATACAAACCAGAAACATACAGATTATAACGGGGGATGAGGGGGGAGGCATGCAAATAGAAGGAGTTCCAGAAAGAGAAAGAATAATAGAAGAAATTTTCCCTGAGCTGAAAAGAAGCTTGAGTCTGCAGATTGAAAGGGCTTACCAAATCTACAGCAGGATGGATGCTGGAGGGAGCACAGGCCTAGATACGTGCTGTTGAAATTTTGAAATTTAAGGAAAAAAGAAAAAATCTTAAAAGCTACCAGAAAAAGTTATTTTCAAAGAAAAGAGAATTGTATTAGTATTAGAACTTCTCATCCGCAATGCTAAAAGCCATAAGACAATGTAAAAAATTGTTTACAGGTTATTGAAAGAAAAGAAATACAAACAGAAAATGCTATATGTGACCAAGATATCATTTATCTATTGAGGCAAAAGGAAGCTATGTAATGACTCAGAGAAAAGCAAAAAAAATCTAGGTGAGATTGGTACTCAGTATATGATATAATTATAGAAAATATAGGAATAAATATTACTATTAGGGATAGAACCATAACACATAGCTAACTAGATTAGGAAGTAGTCCTCAAAATTCACAGAGGGAGAAAAGGTAAATAAACAGAAATGTGAAAAAGCCATCAAAATTAAAGAAAGGGAAAAAAGAACAATAACAGATCATAGTAAATACAACTAAAGGAGTGGAATAAAACCAAATTTGGGGAGCAGGGCATATGGGAATACCTATATTTTTTATGTAACATTTATGTAATCTATGTATCTTTAAGAAAAAAATAAAAATATTTTAAAAAAACAAATTTAATGAACCAAATTTCCCCTAACAAAAGACTGAGACTACCAGATTGGCCAGGCAAATTCATCTGTATGCTGTTTTTGAGAATATGCCTGCATCAAATAGGAATGATTTTGGCAGCAAGTAAAAGAAAACCAACAAACAATTTAAACAAATAGGAGATTGTATTACTCACATAAAAACCCTGAGTCAAGCAATTGGTAGGGTTGGTTTAAATAAATGCCTGATGGTACCATCAGAGATGTAGATTCTTCTATCCTTCTGGCTCTCATCTTTCTGCACCACCATCCTTGGCATGTTTGCCTTAATCTTCATGCCTTTTTTTTTTTTTTTTTTTTTTTAATTATCTCAAGGTCGCAAGCTTCAAACATCATATCCACATTTAAGGAAAGAAGATGGGGAGGGGCCTCACTAGCCATGCCTGTCCCTTTTATGAAAGCCAAATGCTCTCACAGAAAACCCCAGGAGACTTCAGCTAACATCTTAGTGGCCAGAACTTTGTCACATGGCTACCCTCTAGCAGTAAGGGAGACTGGAAAGGGGAAGGATTCAGCTCAGCATATTCCTGACCTAAGCAGAATTGGAGTTCTTTTAGAAAAGAAGAAAAGAGGAATGACTGTTGAGTAAATGTGTACTAGTCAGTACAGGTTCTGTTATGCTGCAGTAACAACCCCAAAACCTCAGAGGCTTAAAGCAGTGAAAATTTATTTTTCACTCATGCTGCATGGTATCATATGTTGGCTCAGGCTTCTGCTCTTTGGCACTGCCCAGTAGAAACATAATGTGAACCACCTGTGTAATTTAAAATCTTCTAGTAGCCACATTTTAAAAAATAAAAGAAACAGATGAAATTAATTTTTTTAGTTCTTTTTTTATTTTGTTCTTTGAAATTAATTCTAATAATGTTTTTATCTTGTCCAATATATCCAAAAATTATCATTTTTAACAATAGAAAACGTTATCAATGAGAGAATTTGCATTCTTTTTATAGTACTAATTCTTCAAAATCTGATGTGTATCTTATACTTACAGCACATCTTAATTTGGACTAGCTGTGTTTCATGTGTCCATTAGCCACTTGTGACTAGTGGCTGTGGTATTGGAAGTGCCTACATAGAATATATATAGTCCTCTCACTCCTCTCCATACATATGTATATATAGTATCACTCTGTATTATCCAGTTTCATGGCCTGGGGACGGCCCTATCTCTTTGCTTCTGTGATTGTCACAACAGGAAAAAGGGTATGTGGCAAATTAGACACACTGGTTCTTAAAATTGTCACCTAGACCACACACCTCATTTCAACTTACATTTTTATTGTCCAAAGTAAGTCATATGACTATACTGAACTTCAAGGGGCATGTGCTCATAAAGAAAATTGGAATTATTTGGTGAACAGTGCTAATGGCTATCACATTAGGCAACTAATAGTTCCTGCCACAACACGTAACATCAAGTGATAAAGGATAAAGGAAGGTGGAAAATAAAGAAATGGGCAGATCAAACAAAAAGAAAGCACTATTAGTATTAGACCCAACAAAACTCAAGACCAAATGCATTAAACATTTGAGATAAAGAGGGACATTTTGTAATTAGAAAAAGGATAATACATAAAGATATATAACAGCCATAAACCTTTATATACCATTCAACAATGCAGCCAAAGACATAGAAGAAAACTGTTTAAACATGATACAAATAGCATAGGGAAATCATTGTTTGGTAGATTGTGCAAATGTTGTAAGATAAGAAAATGAAATAACTGGTATAAATATAGAAAAGTTACAAAAATTAGTCTTATTTGCAGATGACATAATTGTTTACATAGAAAACCCAAACGACTCTATAAAAAAAATACTAGTATCATTAAAAGGTTTTGATATGGTGACTTGTGAAGGTAAAATATGCTGTGTTCCTGGATTGGAAGACAAAGCTCTTATGGACGAAAAACTATCTAGGAATAACTGAGAAATTTGCGGGGGGGTGGAATAATGAAAAAGGATTTGCCTTATATATTAAACTACACTCTTCATTAGTGGAGACAAATTCATTGGTGGAATATGTATGATGAGACTCCACTGTAAGCCCTGCCCCACCCCCAGATTCTGATAGCTCTTCTCAGTGTGCTTTCCTTACACCCTCCCTCCTTCAATTTAATAACCATTACTGTAGGAAATCACTGTTAGTGAAAGGAACAGTTTGTATCTTAGACAGATCTGAGCTCACCTGCATGTAGTTTTCATTCATGAACTTCCTTATATTAACATTTATCAAAATGGGGCTTTAAAGTTAACTTAATTTACTCTGAAGCAGGGGTGATGCGTCAGTTGCATAACACTTGTATTCATCAGTCTGTGAGACCAGACCCCACAGAAAGAGCCCGCGTCAGAGTGGAGCTCATTCCCAGAGGAGGAGTCCTCGGCCCCTTGCACTCACCTTGGTTGGGACACAGAACACAAATCCAGCAGATTCTAAGCCTGACTCTACTGCTGACACCCTGGCTGTCCCTGCCTTTCCGTGTTCAGCATGCCAGAGAAGAGGGAGGTTGTGGAGGGAATGGGACAGGGGACCTCTAGAGTTCCATCCACCCTGCACATTTACTCTCCTCCAAGTAATGAGGATTTGGAGCATTCCACTTCAATCTGTGTCTGCTGCACTGGCCTGGGGTGGCATCCATTGCCCCCATTACAGACACAGTCTGTACCTGCAGGCCAGTTCCTGAAAATGAAAGTGGCTGACCCCTTGGCTAGGAGCCAGCACCGAGAAGCCACCGTGGGCAGAGGCCATGAGAGACCTCTAAGGGGGCAGACAAAGCAATAGGGGTTAGTTGACCCTCACACAAGTACGTGCATATCCCTTGTATACATACACATACACGTAAACCTCTAGGAATGCTGTTAAACATCCTACAATGCTCAGGCTGGCACTCAAGAATTGTCCAGCCCAAAATGTCAGTAATGCTAAGGTTGAGAAACTCTAGGGTGACCTAAAGGATTTCTGGTTAAAATCTCCCCCACCATCAGCAGTGACCTACTCCTGGGAGCAGATACTGGGAAGAGTATTATTGAGTAGCTTCTGAAATGAACTTGTCTGTACAGTTTCTTGAAAACTGGGATTTGATTTGATTGCTTCATGTTGGAGAGCAGTACCGTGTGCCTTGAATAACAGCAGAGGCAATTCCAAAACCTTGAGGCAAGCACCGAGTCTCCTGAAAAAGGAAAGAGCCAATGAGATCATCTCAAGAGGAAACAGTAGTTGCCGTTACACTGCAGAAGTGATGGCTAGGGACTAGAGGTCGTGAAGAGGTTGCAAAAGGATTCTTACAGTTGGAACAGAGCTCAGAAAGATGCCAGCCTCTGCCATCGCCCGCAGTCAGGTTTGACCCCCTCACGTGGACCCCCGTCACCAGTGACCCCCTTCAGTGAACATGGACACGTCTTCATAAATCCTTCAGTGTGAGACTCTGAACCAGTGCATCTTCTTTGGAGGCACTATGTTGCTACTTTTCATTGCCCCCATCTTGCCATCTGAAAAAGAAGAAGAAAAACATGGAACCTGGGAACGCTCAATGGAAATAAATGTGTTCTTTTATTAGCAGTTCTTAAATGATGCTAAAATGAAGTGTTTCCCTCAACCAGGTTTGGAATGCTGGTGTTTGGGGCTGAGGAATGGCCGAGGCCCTTTGTCAGGGTCTGAATTTTCTCAACGCTTCCTACAAATACAGGTTCTGTTATCCTTAAAGGAGAGAGCTACCCATGTCTGTGCCTTGGAGGGGACTTTGCGTACCTTGCCTTGTCCCCTGTGCCCAGCCCTCCCCTAGAAGAGGGCCTCGAGTGACCACGGAGTTCTTTGTAATCTGTTGATCTTGTCTGTCTTTCCTGCTTTATATTGACTTAAAGCTTAGTCCTTTTAGGGGGACGCCTGCTTACAGGGAGAAACAAGCCAGTTCTTAAAGGGAGTCATGGAACAAAGTAAAATATTTGTTTTCATTTTTGTTTTTTAATTAAGGAATAAATTCCTGGGAGGAGGGGAGGCACTATTTGAATAAGACAGATTATTAATGAGCCTCCAGAATCCAGCCTGATTTGTTGGGGTGGGGGTGTCTGGGAGGAAGAAGAGAGCTCAGTGCCCTAAACGTGGGGAGTCTTTGAGTTCTTTCTGTTTAGGAGTCTGTTCATTCAACACCACCAAGGTACAGAGAATGGGAAATTGTATGGCTGCTTTACTCTCAAGAGTGCTTTGAAATTTCTTTTGAGAATATCATCTACTTCTCTTCAAACCTGACAATGATTATTTTTTTCTTTTTCCTCAGGGTGACCAGAGGCAGGTCATTCCCATACCAAGTGTATGTATATTTATCCAATTTTATTTAAACATTCATAGAAATTTGGGGCTTTGGACCTACTAATATAAAAGATTTTTAAATGTTCTTGCTTATATTGAATTTTATCATGTGGTATAAAGAAAGAAAAATGAAGCTACATTTTTAGCTGTGAGCAGGAAGTACTGTACAGAGGCAGTTTCATTTCTCAGGGACAGCAGGGTAGCCAGCATCTCTTAACCACATTCTCACCTTTCCTTTCTCTCTGCCAAGGGAATCCAAGTGGTAATAAGCTGAGGTAGCTTGCCACCCCAGAGCATCTTAGCCTCAACTCCATGGGTTGGGGAGAGCATACTTTTGCCTAGACATATTTCCCTGCATCAGGGTCAGCTCCAGTGGAACTGGGCTCCCCAGGCTCAGGTCCTGGGTAACCAGAACCATTTTCTGACTTGTGCAAGTGTCAGTAGCTTGGCTGAGGCTCTGGGATCATAGAAATTGCCCCAATTGTATTTCCTGAATCTGCAGGCCCCACCCCCAGGGCCTCAGCCCAGCTCTGCTAGAATTCTGCCTAACTAAGTGCTCCCTTACGCCACACCACTTCTGCTTTCTGCCCTGGAATTTGGGAGAGAATCTGCACCAGTGTTCCACCCCAGCAGAGACCTAGACCTTGACTTCTGGTCCCATGTCCAAGCCAGGCCAGCCACCACTCAGCCATCTGCTATCCCCACTTCTCCTTCTCTTTCTCCTGCTCTGCCAGTAGAGCCATTCAGCCTGAGACGTTCGGCAAGAAGCAAATCAAAGGCTTTCTTTTGGAAACTTGTAGCTAACAGGTTGAGATGTCCATATCAAACAAGGCCTTTCAAACAGTCCTTTGTTCTTAGAGAAGGAACTCGTTTTCAAAGAATGTCCGTAAATTGGTATTTTAGTCTATGAAGATGATCTGATTCAGATTATCTGATTCAAATTGTTCATCTATCTTTCCTTGGACTTTTTCCACATATTTTCTGGGAACATCCAAGAGACCCAGCAATCTTTCTTTGAAAGGAGTGGATTTCATTAGCACAGATTGACTCCAAAGACTTTGGTCATGAGTATCACATAAATTGCCCAAAAAGTTTTCAATAATTTCATTTTTCTCAAAACACTCTCCATTGGTTAACAAGTTGTCTGTGTTTGTGGAGTGATTCTAACTTCACTAGCATGCCTGGGGTGTTGGGATTTGTTGGGAAACTGACTTTGATCAAAAAGATTGATTTGGGAAGCGGCTGTGGCTCAATCAGTAGGGCTCCCGTTTACCATATGGGAGGCCCCAGGTTCCGTTCCCGGGGCCTCCTGGTGAAGGCAAGCCCGCCCGCATGGCGTGGTTGGCTGACCCAGCGAGCACAAGCAGCAAGGGGGGGATAAATGAATAAATAAATAAAAATCTTAAAAAAAAAAAAAAGATTGATTAAGCAGCATGACTTCTTATCCTGTGTTTGAGAGGGATACTCAGTGGCGTTAATACCAGAGGTCTTTCTTTAACACTTTATACAAAGTGGTTTCGTCTGACATTTTTCCTCCTGCAAATTTGCCTACAGTTAGCAGGTGCAGGTGGCATCCAACCCTGTACGGCCAGTACCACTAGTACCTGATTTACAGCCATCTGTAAAGTTAAATGCTGAGTCAAATACACTTATCAGTGTAAAACCCCTAGGGTGAAGCTCACCCTTTTTCCACAACTCTAGACTCAACCATATACAGAATCCCAGAGTAAAATAGCCAAGGGGAAGAAGGCTCCTTGTGTAATTTAGCCCGATGTTATATCAGTAAACTGCTGACTGTCTCCAACACATGAAACACTGAGTGATGCTTTGTGAATCTTACGAACATCTTGCAGAAAAAAAGAACCTAGCTAAATTAACCTACATCTTTGAATGATAAGCTCCAGGAAAGCAGTTTCACTGATGGGCACCGTGTGATCTCCATAGCCTGCTTAGCACGCAGGACTGAACCCAAATCCATCTCGGGGCCAGCTCTGCCCTGAGATTCAAGCCTCAGGAGCCCCTGCAAGATCTGCACCCACCTACCTGCCAAGGCCCCTGGTCACATAAGCAAAGTGTTCTTAGCCTTTCTGAGGTGCAGGAAGACCTGGTCAGTGCTAGGAGCCCCTGACGGCTTGAGGTGCTGCCCAAAGGACCAGAAATCCAGGCTTGTCCAAAGCTTCCAAATAAGGTCCCATGATCTCCTGAAAGCTTTCTCCATGCCTAGGGATTAAGGCTCCAGGCTTCTGAGACTGTGGATGCCCAGATCAGCTCCAGCTGGAGTTCTCTGTCTATTTTTTACTTCACCCTTCTTTTTTTTTTTCAGTCATATGCTGCTCTGTTTATATGTGCAGATTTGATCTTCTAGTTTTTTACTAAACAATAATTCAAGGTCATGGTAAAAAGAAAAAAAAAAAGTCATGTTAAAGAAAGATTAAAGTATAAAGGAAAACTACCCCCAACCTAGTCTTGTCCCCAAGAATAACCACTTTCAGTATTTGTTGTGTAACCTTCCAGAAATTTTTAGACACACACAAGCAAATTTACAGAAATGAAATGAGATTATATTGTACCCATCTTTCTGCAAATTGCTTTTTGCCTTTAACAAGATATTTTCTTAAATCTACCTCACTGTTTTACGTCACTGATGTCATTTACTTTGTTTCCAGTTCTGTGCTATTCTTATATTCTATTATATTCTATTCTTATACATGTGTGCTTGTAGAATTGTGTGATAGTATCCATGTGATCAGTTCCTAATCATTAAAATGCTAAGTCAGAGGATATACTTTACATTTCTGATAGATTAAAGTCAAATTGTTCCCCAAAAGCCTGTGCTAATTTACATTCCCACCAAAAGTGTATATGAGATTGCTTCATTCCGTTATAAAAACAGTTATCAAATGTTTTAATCTTCTATGAAAGTAAAGAATTGTATCTATTTATTGCTCTGATTTGCATTTCTTTCTTTATGAATAAGTATGAACATCTTTTCACAAGTTTGTTGGCCATATGTCTTCCTTACTATACCTTTCTTCCAAGTTTTATACTGTGTTGTTTTTCTTTTTGAATCTCACGGAAATTAGGACTTTCCCCTAAATTTATGATTTATGTCTTTTGCCCTTGTGTATAGTCATTTTGGCAGAAAGTTTTTATTTTTATATAGGAAAAGTTTTAATTTTATATAGGAAAATGTGTGCATCTCATTTATGACTCCTGTATTTTATGTCCTGCTTAGAAATACCTTCCCACTGTATGACTAAGACCCATGTTTTTTTCTAGTACTTTAGTGGTTTCATTATTACATTTAAACCTTTGATCCATCTGTAATTTATTTTGGTGTAAGGCATAAAGTAGCAATACAGCTTTATTTCTTTTTTCAAATGGCTGGCCAGTTGTCCCCGCACCATTTATTGAGTAATTCATCTCCTCACACCTATTGGAAATAATGTCTTTATCTGAACCTGATGTTAAGCATTCCAATAGTGACACCTGTCTCCCAACTATGGACTAGAGATTTGGAGCCCTCCATACATCTCATTGGGAAGCTTCATGGGCTGTTTGATAAAGATCAGGTACTGAAAGGTAGAGAAAAGATACAGAGAGACAAAAGGTTTAGAACCACAGAAGTTTGGGTGGTCATGGCTTGAAGCGAGCCCTCGAAATCTTTGGCCCCATTGAGGGATGCTTCTGGGGCTGTGACCCAAATCCCACCGCCCCCACACTCTTGCTTGTGTCACGCATATGCTCACAAACACATGTAGCTGAGCCATCAAAATGCTGAAAGTGTGAAGAAGAAATTTGTTCTCTAACAGTTATGTTTCTATGCTGCTTGCATAGAAAGGTTTTTAATAAGCAGTAGTACACTTTTTTTCCCACCAAAATTTTACAAAGAACATATAAGCAGAACAACTGCTCTAGTTAAAGCCAGACTGGAGTTTTCCTTGCTCCCTTCCCACAGTGGGCCCTGAGATATCTGCCCTAAACTCTGAGGCTTGGGGAATGTAGTGTGCAGATCCTGAGCCTGAGAAATCTTAAATTAAAAAACAAACAAACACAAACACCTAATGTATCAAGAAGAGACACTAAATCTATAATATTTGTGAGGTGTGTGGGGTGGGTATGCCAAAGGAAATAGCCTAACAGGCTTCCAATTCACTGCCAGGGGCAGGAAATTTCAGATCGGGATGGCAAGCTGTAGTCCTTCCCCATACCCCGCCCCCCCACACACACACACACACACCTGCCCCATGGTTACCACCCTACCCCTCATCTCCGTGTGCTCTTTGAAAAAGTTCTATTATCTAGGAAAGGCCCTTCTTGATATAACTGGTATTTTTCTTGTTCTTCAGCTTTAGGATGGCCTGAGAAAATTTGCTTTAGGACATTTTTAGTTAATGATTTAGTATCACCTGAACAATTGCATGTTCCAAGGACACAGCTGTCCAGAAGAATTCTTAGGAATGGGCTGAAGAATTTGCATTAATCTAAAGCCAGGCTCACAGAGAAGCTGCATGCGTTAGGAAACTGGCGGAGAATTAGGGAAACTCCTAGCCCACTGCCACCCAGCCTGACCTTGTTCTCTACAGCACAGATGCGAAAGCAATATTCTGCTTACTAGGACTCTCACCCTTCTTCCTCTTTTCTCTCTGAGAATAGTAGGAAGCCTTTTTACTTACTGTTCACTCAGAGAGTGCTTGTAAAGTGAGGGTTAAATATGCTAAGAAAGTAATTTTTATGCCTTGGGTTTGGAAAATAACAGCCACTTTTGGCAGATCTTTGATGTTTTCAGATATGCTAAGGATAGAATTTCTAAGATCCTTATTTTCCAGTCCAGCAATTACGTAAAGTTATGGTGTTGTTTTAGGTGCATATAAACACATTGGGAAAGAACAGGACAAAATACACACTAAACTAAAACCAGGGGACCTCTAGGGAAAGGAAAGGAAGACATGGAAAAAGGAGTGGTTCTGTTTTACTCATGTGTCTATATTATTTACAATGAGAATGTGCTTTTATTACATAATTGTGTAATAAATTTAAATTAAAACCAATTTTATTCTGGTTATAAACACTCTTTCCTCTACGGCCCAAGCAACAGAAATAGCCCAAATCCTCTCTATTATATTCACTTATAGAACTCATCACATCCTGCCTTTTAACAAAACTTCTCCTTGTGAGTTTATTTTAATGTTTTATTTTTAATAACCTGCCAACTCATTGATTTATAATGAAGGACAGAGTCCTTTCTAGGATCCTGAATTTCACGCCCCCTGTAAGGCACATCTCTTCTCCCTACCAAAGGGTGAGAAGAGGCAGCTTGGTGAGCTTTCCTTAGATCTAAGGGAGTTGGAAGGCTTTAGCCTCTTCCTTCTGGATGATGTCAGAAAGGGTGAAACACCCATGCTTGCTAGAAAAAGCCCTTGCAGAGTTAGCAATGCTCGTGTTCCCACCTGTAACCTCTTCTGGGTCAGCAGTCCACCTCCCCTCCCAGCCAAGATGATCAGTGGACTTGCAGATTTTCCTAACCTTTTATCTGCATGTATTACAGCCACTATTGAACCAGCTAAGGACCAAATAACTTTAGGTCCTTGGCTAACAGTCAGTTTAATTTTTAAAGAGAAAGAAAAAGAGAGGGGGAAGGGAGGGAGGGAGGGAGGAAGGAAGGGAGGGAAAAATAGGAAGTATCTACTAAAAGGGATTAGCTCTTGATTTCATTTTTTTCTTGTTTTATTTGATAAACTAAGTTGTCCATTCTTCAGTGACTAGGAGACGTATTTTCTTGTGTTTTGTTTTTCATCAAATATTGAACAGAGCTTGACCTTCTTGCAGGACAGAAAATTAGCTAATTAACATTGGACTCTGAATATGTCATAGAGTAAACTAAAATACTTCAAGTCATTTCTGGAATGAAGCAAGAACCAAAGAAATAAATGCTCTGGATCAAGAGTGAGGTTAGCTGAGGATATCTAGCATTTTATTAACTCTTTGTGACTGCTTTATCACAAGGTCAGAGACAGCTACTACAAAGACATATAAATAGATTTCCTAGTTAACACACAGCATGTAGATTAAAGTAGAGCTTCTGGAGATAGGGAATACAAGGAGTAAAAATGCCACCTTGACTCAGTGTTATATCTACGATGGGGCACAAGGCAAGGCACTGTTCCAGGACCAGTTCAATTTTTGTTTTCTTTGATTGGGGTCACTTTGGATTGCATTTTGCTGGTGGGTCTGAGTTTCTCATCAAGTGTGAAAATGATAGTCACAAAAACAAAAAACTGGTTTCCAACATAACTCTAAAATGCACTCACATGCAAGAATGAATTTCAGGCAAAATATGACTCCAGAAAATGGGCCTATACTAGTTGGAGTGGGTGTCATAATTAAGCACTCATTCTTGTGTAGTCTCTTTTAATAATAACAATAGCCACCCCATATCTGACAGGCAGAATGCAGGCCACTTGACTTCCATTATTACTGATAATGGCAACCTTTCATGGTAGGTATTATTCTCCCAACTTACAGTCAAGAAAATAATATTCAAATCCAGGTTTGTCTGGTTTCTAAGCCTAAGACTTCTTAGTAACTATTCAGATAATGGTATCATGTTCATTTGGCAAAACTTCAGTTGCAAACTACTTATTCCTATTGTTCTTAATAAAATTCTACAATATACTTGACCATGCATTTAAATATTTTGTTCTCATTTATAACCTCATTAACATAGTATATATAATACAATAATAAGGTAATTGGTTTGTCTTTTACATAAAAGTAATAATATTGCCTTTTTTCCCCTTTAGCCACCAGCTAAATACCTCCTTCCAGAGGTGAAGGTGCTTGACTATGGAAAGAAATGTGTGGTCATTGATTTAGATGAAACATTGGTGCACAGTTCATTTAAGGTAATTTCAACATAAAAAATAATCATTGGTCTTTGCAAGCTGAATACAGTTATGTTGGAAAAGTAAAAATAAAGAGGGTAAAAGCTTGTGGATGTTGGTATATGACTCCAGTGCTCATGAAGAAATCCCAGTAGCATTGCTAATTATCTCAGGTAAACATTAACTAAAGTAGTTGAATATTAACATAATTATTTTGGAAAAGAAAACACTGGGTTTACTTTGTATTACTGAGACCTCGTTCTTTTTTATGAGATTTAGGTTTCCAACATTCCAACCCCTGGAGAAAAACTTTTCAGGTGACACGAGGCAATCAGTGCACCCATGTGCCGGGACACTAGTGTGGATTTGTCAAGGTAGCCCGAGTGCTGGATGTTTTATTGGGAGAGGCAGAGGAGACCCTATTGGAAACTGTCAGGCAACCTCCTGTCCTGGAGATTTTCCCAGACCAGTTTTGAAAGATGCCCCACTCTAACGAAGGCATTCAGAATTACATCTGAGTGGATTCAGCCATCCATTCTCATCATTTTCATGACAAGAGGTTGCTGGGGTTTTTATAAGCCCTATGGCTAAATGAGTACCCACCTTCATACTCCCCCGACAGAGGGTGCAGAGCTGCAGTGATGTCAAAGTGAGCCCCCTTCCATCTTACTACCACCTTCATTGCTCGCCATCTTCCCACCAGAAAAATAACGAAAATTACAAATTATCAAAGCATTCCCAAGCAAGAACAGCTGTGGCTACACTGTTACAAAATGTGTTAACCATTTTCCATTTCCTGAAATAAATTGTTTATAAGAGGCAAACGATGAAAAAGTTTGGAAATAAGGGATGGGCGTGTTGGGGAGAAGATACTGAGGTTTAGGGTTCTGATCCTGTTTCCTTGAGTTATTTCTGGTGATGGAGCCCTCTGCCTTTGCTTGGCCACTTGTACCACATTCTTCTTTTCAACCCCAGCCAGGGACTCTCTGTACATCTCTGGGAGACACAAAAGACACCATCCATGATGGGTATGTGTTTCACGTGAACCAGAGTCCTTCCCTGTTGGTTGTATGGGAAGCAGAAGAGTCATCAAATTTGCCTGAAGACATTTCTGCCAGAGACATGCTTCCTTGTGCCCATTCCACACTAAACAAAGGCCTCCTGATAGGACAAGGCCAGGCAGTTGCCCTTTAGTTCTTTGGGAGAGTGAAGGAGGGGCCACACTTACCTCCAGCCAGGAGAGATGGCCTTGTCTGGCCTCTTGGGGCATGCGGGGAGCACCTCACTCCCCAGCACCTCACAGGCCCTTCCAGGGTTGCTCTCGAGGCCGTAGTGGCCTCATGTCCCTGCTCAGCTCTAGGCAGCATTGGGAGACTCTCCCCTTCCTCCCCTGGAAAGATTGCTCAGGACTTTCCTCTCAAGGAAAGGCACTCAGAGCAGCTGCTGTTGCAGCACAGAGAACATCCACCCAGGCAGCTCTGGGTATATGGGCAATGCTGGCCAGACCACCCAGGTTACTGAGAGTTTCCTCCTCCAAAGGCAGGGCCTGCTATTATCAATGCCAGAAGCCGATGTGAACAG
This sequence comes from Tolypeutes matacus, assembly GCA_026826555.1. Lineage (NCBI taxonomy): Eukaryota > Metazoa > Chordata > Mammalia > Cingulata > Chlamyphoridae > Tolypeutes > Tolypeutes matacus. The sequence continues at coordinate 5,470,809 of JAKSZT010053846.1, forward strand.
CATCTCCTCATTTCTCCCCTCCCCTGGCCTGCCTCGTTCTACAGGCAGGATATTCTTTCTGGGGATTTCAGGCTCCTTTGAGAATCTGAAAGCTGTGAACACTTTTCCCTGAAAAGTATGCCGTTGTACAAGACACAGACTCACGGATTCCAGGTTTAGACCCCTGGCTTTAGCAGAGCCTCCTTCACGCCGGCCCAGGAGGGAGGATGGAGGACCTGGTGCCTGCTCTAAGCTGGGGAAAGGCTCTTCTCTTGTAATATGCTCTATGGATTACAATTTCACAATCTAATACTGTGTGAGAGTTTCTTCCTTTAGCCTTTATTTTTTTAAAAGCATGATTCTGTATTTTGGTTGTGAAAGTATAAAATGTGGAAATCGTCTTTGGCCTTCCAACCCTGAGAGTAAATAAACTGTGATGGTGAGTCTCAAGAGCTCTGCTGAGTGCTTAGTAACAGGGCTAGGATCTAACGTTTTTCACTTTTTTTCAGCTTACATATCAAAGAAGAATGCTTATGTGTACGGTGATGAGTCTGACCAGAAACTCCATAACTGAGCTCCACCCACGCCCAGTGACCATACACACGTTCTCCTCCCCTCTGTCTCGCTCTTACTTGTCCCTAGGGTTTGCAGACTGGGGATCCTTTGGGTCTGTTCTTTTGATAATTTCCTACGTAAATTTGTGGAATTCCAGTTAGAATTGTGTTTAAGTCCATCGTTGGATTCTTCAGTGACTGTTGAAGCATCTTGTTTGAATTTTAAATGTCATTAATATTGTCAGTTATTTTAAATACTCAGAAGTTTGTCTAAGGCAGTGGGCTGCTTAGAGCCAAGGGGTCTAGGGTGAGCTGGCCACCCCAAAGGGCAGGAGACAGAGGTGCCAGGCCTGGTAAGGCAAGACCCAAAATCACTTATTCTCAGGACTGGTGGAGCTGTGGGCACCCATCAGATCCATTGCTATGGCTATGGAAGAGAGGAGGAACCTGGGCCTGGAGATGGGAAGAACCTGCCCAAGGTCATTGCCTGTGGCCTCTGATTTCACCCCACATGTCCTTGGCCCTGCTTTAGGTCTACGTGCTGAGCATCTCCTGTTGAGCAGCTCAACACAGGGCAGGCTGCACTTGTGGGTCTGGGTACTGATTGTTTTCCCAGGAGGACCATTGGGCTCTCGCTTCCTCCCCCTAGTGGCCTAGTGGCCACTAGCGGTTCTGCATCACCCTAGCAGGGCTCTGGGTGAGAGCTGGAGTTGCCCAGTAGCAACTGGCCTCTGGCCAGGCCACCCTTTGATGTAGAAGCAAGGCAGGTAAAAAAGAGGTTGGACCAAGATGCTGAAATTGTAATGATATGCAGAACAGAAAATAATGTGCTTTCTGCTTGTGCTTATTTTAAGGAACCAAGGCATGCTTCAACATCCTTCTCCTGAACTGTTTTTTCCAATTATCAAAACATTGGTCCAGGCAAGCTTTTTTCTTGCTAAAATTTCCAATTTTATTTTGTTCTTTCGAACGTATTAATTATGGTTTCTTTTCTCTCTAGCCTATTAGTAATGCTGATTTTATTGTTCCGGTTGAAATTGATGGAACTATACATCAGGTAAGCAATCAAAGCTAAATCTGAGTTTCAATTAGCATTTTTAATAGTTACATTCCTTATAAATTCTAAATTTCCATTTCAGTAATAATTTTATTTATACTTTGTGTAATAAGGACAATTGTTTTCTGTTTTATTTCTCTCAGGTGATTTATTTTATACTAAGTTTATAAGGAAAGCTAAAATCTACTTGTAAATATAGATGTGGTTACAAGTTCAAATAATTCTGTGATTTGATGCAGACTTTTAGAAGTTTCTATATCCCCCACTGGCCCAGCTTGATGTTCTAATTAACTTCCTCATGTAATTGCTTTCAGCTACTCTCCCAAGCAGGCAACGGGAAAATGCCACAGGTCACCAATTCCTGGTGGATTCCTGGGGGAAAAAAGTGTCCATTTCATTGGCAGCTGCTCCAGGCTGATCTTGTCACTCCTGCATGGTTTTCTCCAGTGAATCTTTAGCTAAAAAGGGGAGGTGGGGTGTGAGGCTGCTGTGAATGATGATGTCATAATCAGTTGGCATGTATCTTAGTTCTTTCTGAATTTTATTTTCCTTATTGGCATGGCATGACGCTCCTCTGGAAATAGCTTCATTTATGAACATATTGGAAACATTGTAGGAAAAATAGCCTTGGGGTTGAAGAGTGGGAGAACTTTCCAGGTTTACCACAGGAATAATCTGACCATCTTCCTTGTCAGCCCCAAGGTCTTAAAGGGAGAGTATCTGGCCTGATGTATTTATATCCTGGCAAGGAAAATCTTTCTTGGTACTTGAGCCACAACGGGATATCTTTCCTTAATGGTGTTAGTAGTCTCTCTTTGGCTCTTGAATATAGAGTGTCAGATCTAGCAAGGCCTTGCGTATCAGCTGGTCCAACCACCTCATTGTCCAGATGGAGAAACTGAGGCTCAGCCAGGGAAAGGGTCACACAATGGGAAGAATTAAAATGAGACTCCCAGTTTCCTGCCCCTTGGCCCAAGAACTCATTTCCTGATTCAGGAGTCCCTCCTCTTCCCCGTCCTTGCTTTCTCTCCTGTCCTCCAGAAGGCCTAGCCAGGAAGCTCTCTGGGAAATGTCCCTAGCATCTCCACATGTCATGCTTTTAAAAGCCATCAGGGAGCCAAAATGATCAGCACTCGGGCATTTACATTTGCAAAAGCATTGGTAGAATTAACTCAGCATCCGAGAAGCAGTTAAGGCTTCTGCATTTATGCATTTATTCTCCTGGCTCCTGTGTCTAAGTGCTCTCAGTGAGACAAAGGAGAGACTGCCCAATGGCATGGCAAGAATTAGGAGAGAAATTAATCCTTGGCACCACGTGGCTGTGAGCAGGACCCTCGGGACCTGCCCTGCTGCAGCTGGCCTGTTCTTGCATGGACCACCCCAGCTCCCCCTGCTTCCCTCCTGACTATGCTATGATTCCCTTGGCAATAGAGACCCAGGGCTGAGGGTCAGAAACCTCTCCCTCGAGGGAATGAAGCCGAAGGATCACGGCCCTGGCGAAGGCCGTGGCCTCGTTCAAGTAATCCAGGATAGGCTGTGCAAGACCCAATGGGCCTATTCTTGGTTACTTGCACGGGGACGCGAGCCTGGACGCTGGCATCCGGGCCTGGGACCCTCCTCTCCGCCAGAGGCACCAGCACCAGAGTTCCCAAATCAGTCCCCTGCCCTTTGCATGTAGCCTAACTTGCTTTCCAAGCAATACTTCCAGGGAATACTTCCAAAAGGCCTCGGGCCATATTTTATTTGCTCAGCTTCTCTATTGTCATGTCTTGAGGGATGCTGGCACCGAGGAGATGTCAAAATGTGGCTGCAGCAGCCACACTCCCTGCCCTCAGTCCAGTCTCTTGCCTCCCAGCCTCTCAGAGCCATGTTATCGCCCACCCTAAGGCCATCCACTGGCCCCTTACACCCTCTGCCATAGACCCATGCCTCTCCCACTCTTTCGATCTGCCTTGAATTTCCTATGAAGTCCTGGCTCTCCCCAGAGCCTGCTTCTAGCAGGTCAGCATAGAAAATTACTTGGTTCTATATAGAATTTCTCAGCTGGCAGCACATCCTCCACGTGGCACCCAGCCCCCTGCCTTCCCTCTGTGCTTCTCTCCCGCAGGACAATATCCAACATGTTCCATCTGCCATGCAAGGCCCTTTGCATCTCACCCCAACCTGCCCCTCACACTTCATCTTCCTCTCTTCTATCAACTACCTCTGATGAGCTGAAGGGCTCTGGCCATCCTCTAATACCCCAAGTATTTTCAGGCCTCCAGGTCTCAGGCTCATACTGTTTCCTCTGCCTGGAGGCTCACTTCTTTTCATCCTTATGGGCCAGGTGAACTATTCATCCTTCAAGGTCCAGGCCAAATGTTGCCCTCTATGAGTCTCTTCCCCTGAGAGGGTAGTTAATTGTCCTTAATTTATCCCTCTACTATGGCTTTTATTGTACAGGGTTTACATTTGTATATTTTTACTTTGTCTGCTCTAGACTGTGAGCTCTTTGAGGGCAAGGCCTGTGTTTTATTCATCTTTGTAACTGCTTCTGACCGAGCACAGAGCTGGGGCTCGGTAAATATGAATTGAATTTTAACAAGTTTGAATTATTTTGGTGAACTGCCTAGTATCAAATGGAATTTGTTCAAGTTGCAATGAGTTCTTCCCTCTTCCCCCTTCCTTTGTCTTCTCTCACAAGCTTTGCATTCTCTCCCACCTCCCTGCTTGTTTCCTCAGATTCGTTCAGGCCCCACAGACAGGAGCCCATGGTGGCCTAAGCCTGTCTTCCTTACAGCTGCACCCTGGCCTGACCTGGCCTGGCCAAAAGGGCACAGACAGCCCAGTCACTGTAGGAAAGGCTGTTCTGTCCCACTCTGCTCTGAGGCCCCTCCTGGTGGCCTGTTTCCTGGGGCCTGGGAGTAGGTTGGCATGACAGCACCTGAAACGTCTGTTTCTGTACCAAATTCAAGCACATTCACCTTTGTGGTGTCAAGTAAGGAGCTTCCCAAGCTGCCAAGGAAGGCACTTCTTGTAGCATTACTAGGCCTGCCTGCACTTCAGCTACAGGCCTTTCTAACTGAGAGTTGAAGGTGGCAGGAGGACCAGCCCCAGACTTGCTGGGCAGCGGGCCGGGCCCAGAACTCCAAAATGGCCTGTGTCCACCCAAGGCCCAACCCAGAGCAGGGGCCAAGAAACGCAAATGAAATGAATGAGTCGTTTCACACAAACACGGCACAGCCCTTCCTCTCACAGGTTTGGGAAACCCCCAAGGCCCTCAATACCATAGTCAGCTTCCCTTTCCCTTGTGAGGGGCATCTGCCTTGAGCTCAGGCCAAGAGCCCCTGTCTGACAAGCAGGTTTGCGCTGAGGTCCCACCACTGACTTCAGGCCCTCACCCCCTGGGCCTCTGCGTGCCCCTGGTAGACCTGGGGACAGGAGGCAGGAACCTTCTTAAAAATTCTTCCAGCAGTGGGCATTGGGGCCCTGGCCGTCACCAGCAGCCATGATAACCAACCAGCTTGCTCCTTCCTGCCCTGCAGGTGTATGTGCTGAAGCGGCCACATGTGGATGAGTTCCTCCAGAGAATGGGGCAGCTCTTCGAGTGTGTGCTCTTCACCGCCAGCTTGGCCAAGGTGGGTCCTGCTCCCAGCCCCCACCCCCAGTCCCCACCCACTATCTATCAAGCAGTCTTTCGCTAAGGTGGGGGAAGCAGTTTCTATGGTAACAGTTTCCCACCCCAGATGGGATGGATGCAGGCCATGTGCACAGTGCCAGCCTGAAAGGCTTCTTGGTTACCACGGTGACGGGAGCATTTAGAACAAATGCTCCGTGAAGTTGCTGCACGCCGCAGCCTGAAGCTGAGTCGTCCAGGACCAGGAGATCACAGATGTGTCCAGCATGACTGCGAAGGGGCAGCAGTGTGCTACGGACATATAGGCATTGCTCACGTTCATTGGCTGGAAGCCAAATGCTAGGGCTAGGCCTCCCTGCCCTTTGCTTTAGCTTACACAGGTTTGGGAGAGAGATAAGGGTTGAAAATTCACCTGCATGCATGGGCTAAATGACGGCTCTGGCTTTGCCCTAATGAACTGTACGATCTCAGACAAGTTGTTTCACCTCCCTAGACTCAGTTTCTCCTTCTATAAATGGAGGATAATTCTGTCTACCTCATGGGGTAGATCAGATGAAATAACACACGTAAAGGGCTAAGCCCAGTGCCTGACTCCTATTCGGCAAGTATTCCTTGAGCACTTCCTGTACTCCATATACTGTGCTGGCCACTGTCTTGTGGTACTCCTTGTGTTCCTTATTTATCATCTTAATTGTCAATGGTGGTCAGATAATTCAGGCGTGGCAGGAATCTGACCCAGGAGCTACACTGGCTATGTTTGACCAAATAGAATGGTTTCTTTGCCATGTCCCATTGTTTAAGGAAACCAGCAGGTTCACAGGATCCCCATTATGGTTCAGTCTCCCTATTTCACAGGTGGGGAGAGGTTCCTGTGCTGTGTACCAGTGGCTGAGCCTTGCCATGACTTTCTCTCAAATCCTGACTCCAATGGGACCCGTGTCATCCATTTTTTTGGCTCCTTGTACACCTTGGGGACCCTGAATGGCTTCAGAGATGAGCTTTGTGGGGCCCAGGTTAACTATTTGCCTGTCTCTGGGTGGCTCCCTCAAGTGCCCTGGTACTCAGGCTCCCTTCTTCTTTTCTGCATATTGGAAACTCTGACTCCAGGTTCCCAGACCTACTGCTGTGCTGGCCTGTGCAGTCTTGGTTTGGTCCATCCCTCTAATGACTGTACGACACTCTCCCAGCCTCATGAAGCACGAGCTGGCAGAGAGAGCTTCCAAAACCGAGGCCTTATTTTTGCATTGTGAAAATAGAGAGTGGCATCAGGGATAACATAATCTTCCCCAGTAGGTAACCTTGCAGATAAATGATACCAAGACTAATTGTATCTGTAGCATCAATGGCTCCTCTGGCAGGGCTCCACGGTGCTGAGGAGCCTGAAGTAATAACCAAAGAAATGACAAACAGGAAGATTGTGTCAGTGTTGGTGGACTGAGAATCATTTTTTCTTGGGTAAAATTGAAAATACCCTTGGATCATCCCCAGCACTAGCTTGCATATCAGTGTTCAGTCTCCGCCTCCTGGACTGCCTCCATCTGCCCCTCCATCTGTCTCGCCAGCCCTTCTCTCACTGCTCTTCCAGGCTGGCTGAGCCCATTCAGCTCCCGAATGCAGCCTCACCCTCTTTCCTCCCTGAGGTAGTTCTACTGACAGGTGGTCACCTCCCAGTTCGTGGCTCTGGGTTCAGTTCCCAGGTCAGTAGCACTGGTGCAGCGGACCTCCTTGCACCCTGCCCGGGGCCTATAGGAGCCCCAAGTTGACTGCAAGAGCCCTTCAGTATCTGCTCCCCTGTCTTGCATTCCTTCCTTTTTTCATTCATCCAACAAATATTTACTTAGTACCCACTATGGATCAGGCACTGTACCAGGTACTAGGATTGAACAGAGACCAAAACAGACGAAGTCCTGCCTTCCACATCCATCTCTAAGTGCTGGAGCCTTAGACACTCTCTTGAAAGATGTGTGCTACTACCAGTGTTAATGATTATGAGTAAATGAATCAGCACTCTCCATGTAGAATCAGCCCCACGTAACCTGTCCAGGTAGCCCTTGACTGCTGGTCTCACCAGCAGAAAACCGCAGTGCCCTGAGCCCTCACTCCACTTGGTAGGAAACCGCAGCCTTTTCCTGGTCTCTGCCTCACTCGGGATGTCCTTGGCGAGGGGAGGACTTCCCCATGGAAGCAGAGCTGCTGTTTGTTGCCTTGTGGTCCTGCATTCCACAGCTGTGCCAGCATTTACTCTGTTCTTGGGAGCTGCTGTGCATTCTACTGCTGGCCTTCCTCACACCACCAGCCTTGGGTACTTGCCCCCTCCCTGGCAGGGTCCCGTGGCCCCTGGTGACACCTGGCTGTCTCCCTCACTCCAGTCTTGCTGCCGAGGCCTGGCCTCACATCAGGCTTGGAACTGCCATTCTTTTGCCTGCAGGCCCAGCCACTTAGTTTGGCCCACTCCTGCGGACATCTTCATTTATAGGGATTTTCTCTTGGAGACCTCTTAATTGCTTTATCCCGTTCATCCTGCTTTAGGACACCACCCCACCACCCACCACCCCACCCCCGTTTATAAGAGAGGGCCAAGCAGGATGAGCTGGGCTCACATTCCCTCCCATAAAATTCCTAGGCTCCCCGTAAGTAGGAGTCCAGCTGCCCAGAGGACCATTAGGGAGCAGCGTGGCCTCATGCCATGCAAGCAAGATCCGAAGTCCACTTACTCATTGGCCAATGAAACTAATACTTACTGAGCCCTACTATGGGCTCGGCACTCTGTGAGGTACCGGGGATACAATGGTGAACCCCGCAGGCAAGGCCTAGACCCTGACAAAGAGAAAATTATCCCACGTGGTGATGAGCTCTTTGAAGGAAACTACCGTGAGGCAATGGAGAGTTTCCAGAAAGGAGGGCAGGTTCTACATAGGTGGTAAGGGAAGCCAAGACCTGAAAAACAAGGAGGAGATAGAAGGAAATGGTCATGTAGAGAGCTGGGAAGAGAATGTTCCATGCAAAGGTTCTGGCCGAGTTCAAGCAAGTATGGCTGAAGTGGTTCAAGGCAGAGCTGAGAAGCAGGGAGAGATCATGGAGCCGAGACCGTGCAGGATTCCACGGTGAGGAATGTGGGTTTTATTCCAAGTGCAGAGGGTAGACAGTGGAGAGTTTTAAGCAGAAGAGTGACATGAGCTGGCCTGTTTTCCAGTCGCCCTGAGACCTGCGAGGTGAATGGGCCAGAAAGGAAGCCCAGCAGGAAGAGGGAGATTCTTTGAGAGGCTCAGAGCAGCCATCCCAGGCCAGAGATTTCAGAGGCCTGGGCTAGGGCATTGGCAGTATAATAGAGAGATGCAGGTAGACGTGAGATATTTTTGGAGATGGAACTGACAAGAATTTCTGATAGATTGGATGTGAGAAATGAGAGGAATGGAAGAATCCAGTGCTGTCTTACATACAAGGAGAGAAAAATAACCAGGATTCTGAAGTAGCTCCAATTATTGAAATCCCTCCTTGAAAAAGTCATATGGTTCTTGCTACAGCAGGTCAGGGCTTCTGGGCTCCTTTAGGCACTACCCCCTTCATTGCAACACCTGTTTCCAGTATGCAGACCCCGTGGCTGACCTGCTAGACCGCTGGGGTGTGTTCCGGACCCGGCTCTTCAGAGAATCATGTGTTTTCCATCGTGGGAACTACGTGAAGGACCTGAGTCGCCTTGGACGGGAGCTGAGCAAAGTAATCATCGTTGACAACTCTCCTGCCTCGTACATCTTCCATCCCGAGAATGCAGTAAGTAGCCGCAAAGAAAGAGGAGCCAGGGCTCCACCTGAGCTCCCTGTCCTACCAGGCAAGCACCGCTTTTGTAGCACCTACAGAAGAAGTTCTCTGGGCCTTTTCCCTGCTGAAATCCCAACTCTGCCACTTAACAGTTGTATGACACTGACCAAGCTGGTTAACCTCAGCTACCTCATCTGTCAGATGGGGATGGTGGAAATGCTGATCTCATGAGGTTGGGGGGATTCATTGAGGCAATCCAAGAAAAGCTCTTGGGACGGTGCTTGGGAAGGGATGGGCGCCCAGTAAACCTGTATCTTCCTAGCATTTTAGTGCCATTATTGAGAAGGCTTCCATCTGTCCAGCTGTCATTAACCCCGTGCTGCTGCTGCCGCCCAAGGCTTCATGATCCTGGTAGCCTAGGGAAGCCTGAGTGACCTCTTCAGCAGAAGGTTTTCTTTAAAAAGAATGAATAAAACACTTCTCTAAGGCCTTCAAATAGGACTGCCAAGCTTTACCTCCTCATAATGACTTCTAAAAATTATACAGGGGAGCATTTTCCATGCACAACTCCCAGAGCAAGAAGGGGAAGGCTGCCTGCCTCCTGCTCAGCGTTTCCAAGGGAAGAGAAAAGCAAAGAGAAATCAGCCCTCACAGCAGTGGCCCCGCCCCAGGGCCTCACCCAAGGCAGGCTTCCCTGAAGAGGATGCTTCCCTCCAAGCCCAGGCCTCTGGGACTCAGCAGAAGCCCACAGAAAGTCTTTTCCTTGAGTCCAGAATTCCATAGCTCCGGTGATAACCAAAAAATGAAAATATTTCAAGCTAGATTCAGTTAGTGTACAGCTGTTCTTTGAATAAACATTGGAAATGTGTTTTACATAGATACAGCTTAATTTCCTGAGTAAATCAAATTCAATGTAATGCATTTAAGTAAAGTCTCCCTAACAGATAAGAACTACATAATCACAATTCCATTGTCACACCTGACAAAACTAAAAATTCCTTAATATTTTCTAATATCCAGACTGTTTCTATACCCTGTTATCTCAAAATATTTTCTTATATTTGGATTGTTTCAATCAGGATTTCAACAAGACCCAGGCATTGCTTTGGTTAATAGGTCTCTTAATTCTTTTGTCATCTTAACACTTTTCCTTCCCCGCCCCCTTTTTCTTCCATGCCATTTATTTGTTGAAGCGTGTTTATTCATCTTGTAGAAATTTCCTACATTCTGGATTTGTCAACTTGCAGCCTTGTGGTAATGTTTAATATGTTCCTTTATCCCCCATATTTCCTTTAAGCAAGTAGTTAGATCTCTACTACTTAATTAGATTCAGGTCTAATATTTATATGCAAGAATATATCTTGGGTGATAGGAGGTACTTACTGTGGCATCACATCAGGAAGCATTAATGTCAGGTTGACCCACCTTTTTTTTTTTTTTTTTTTTTTAACCGGGAGGTCCTGGGGATCGAACCCAGGTCCCTCCATATGGGAGACAGATGCCCAACCATTTGAGCCACATCCGTCCCCCATTGACCCACTTTTAAATGGTGTCAAATTGGCCATTGGGTTCAGGTATTCTCAGCCTGATACAGCCATTATAAGTTTCTCATCAGTTTTTCACCTGATAAATTTAGCAGTCATTGATAGTCATTGCCTGCATTCACTCTTTCATGAGGAATTTCAAAATGGTGATTTCCAAATTCTGTCGTTTTTTTTTCTGCATTTCTTGGCTGGAATTCTTCTATTAAAAAAAGAAGAACTTGCCCTCATTCATTACTTGATTGCCTGAAAATACAGTTTGAATGAGGAAGACAGGTAAAGGCTTCTTTTTCTTTAATTCTTCAATTTCAGACTAATGAGTTGGTACTCTCGCAACCTCCCAAAGTTGCGAGGTTTTTTATTTTTTAAATATCATTATGAACTCATGGAGTTTTGTGTATTTGTTCCAATCTGATACATTTATTATTTTTATCTCAAATTTTCCTATCTTTGACCAGTGGGAACCCATTCAGCTAATAGGCTTTGTTAGCTTACTTGTTTTGGCTTAGTAAGATGTTCCAGGCTAATCTTGTACATTTCTTGCTTTAACCCTGGGATCAGCCATTTTCCTATGGAGCCCTAGTTCCTTATTAATGGAAGTGGTATTTGGAGACTACAGCTTGGGTTCTAGTGGTTCTAATTGCTACTGACAGGCCTTTTCACTGGACAGAACTAAAAAAAAAAAAATGCATATTTTTGGAAAAAAACTAAATCATAAATTCATATTGCTTTTTCAATTCAACATTAAGATAATGAGTTTTCATGTAACTCTTGGTTCCTAAATATATTAACATAATTACATATTTGATTCTATAGTATATATTTGATAGTTTCAAAATAGCAGTACTAATATTATTACCAATAATAAGAAAATTGAATTTGAGTTAAGTTTTTTTTGTATGTGTTTTGTTTTGTTTTTTGTAGACATGTACAGTCAGAACACAGTGTTTTAAAATTGCTTGAAATAATTTTCTGTGTGGGATGTCACCAAACTTATATACACTTAGGTTCTTTTTTTTTTTTTTGCTTTTTCTTCTTAATGATTTACTTTAATTATGTAACACATTTATATAGTTCCAACATCAAAACTCTCAACAAAGATAATTTAGAGAAATCTGTCCATGTCTGTACTCTGTCCCGTTCTCTCCTCTTCCCCTAGGGGTAGTCAATTTTTATTAATCATTATATTGTTCTTTTTTAATTACATAATGAATTTTTATGTTTCTAAGCTGTGTTTAGATTCTGTTTAAAAGGACCAAAAGTGTTTTACTTTTAATTTTTGTTTGGTTTCCCCAAATTTCTCTTCAAATCTCTTCTTTGCTCCTCTGGCTAAAACCAAGGGAAGATCCTGTTCCAGATGTCCCAAAATCTACTTGTGGTTGATCATTGATCAGCATGGGAGGAAATTCCCCACCCCTCTTTGCCATGCGCGTGGCGCAGTCACCCCAGGTGGAGGTCCTCCTGAGCCCTGGACATGGGCCCCCTGCTTTCTGTGGTTCTGTGTATTCTCTGCCTCCAAGTGCTCTGAGGTTCAAGGAGCTGGTGTGATACAGTGGAAGGAGCCTTTTGAGAAAGTTGGCAAGTAGCAAGACTAGTTCTCATATCTCCTGTGCCTAAACAAGCAAACACACGCATGTTGGGTTAACTTTGCCTTCCTGAGCCATCTCCGGAACCAGGTAGCTTTGGGTTGATCTTGGTTGGGACAGGAGAACAAACAAGATGATGATGATGATTTCTAGATACCATCCCTCCTTAGCAGATAAAATGCAACAAGTACAGGGATCCAGTCAGGCTAGGAGCAGTCCCCAGTCCCGCCCTTCCCTCAGCACCCCCAGAATAGAGTTCTGCTGCCTCCTCCTCTCTCTCCTCCAGGTGCCTGTGCAGTCCTGGTTTGATGACATGACAGACACGGAGCTGCTGGACCTCATCCCCTTCTTCGAGGGCCTAAGCCGTGAGGATGATGTGTATAGCATGCTTCACAGACTCTGCAATAGGTAGCCCTGGCCTCAGCCCACCTCCCGCCTGGGCACCCTGGGGCCTCCGGACCTGCCCGGCCTCAGTTCTCCCGAGCTGAAAGCAAAGACACTCCATGCTGCAGGCCATGGGGTGAATGTGGCCGTGCCTGATTGTTTGTTTGTTTGTTTTTTAAGAACAGAAACAACTATTTTAAAAAGAACTCTTTTAATGAATTTCATAAAAGGACATGCATTTTACTGGATTTGCTTTTCTTAAAACAAACCAAAAAAAAAAAAAAAAGCTCGATACCTATCAGACTTCCTTTCAACCGTCCTCCCTCCAGGCAGATGACCTGTCCCCTGCTAACCCAGCTCAGTGCATCTGACCTAACTCAATCTCTTTCCTACAGGATGAAGTGCCTTTTTGAATGTTATTTTAAGCTGAGAGTCCATTTTTCTACATAAAATATTTCCAGACATCTTTTAGTCTTTTATTGTCTTAGATGCTCTAAGATAAACATGACAATTTTCTAGAAGCCCATAGTGATGGGGGGTGGTGAGGGAAGGGAGTCATAGGGGCCTGTCTCCCAGCAGATGTGGCTTTGCTCCGACAACCTGTGGCATGCTGCAGGGCCAGGCTCCTGATCCGTTTTTTGTGGTTCTGTCATTGTCTCCATTCATTTCTGCCCCGGTTTGGAATGTATCCTTAATTTTGCAGCTCAACACTTTAGGACACGAAAGAGTCTTTTATGTTATTATTATTTCTGATGAGTGACAAACATGTCTTGAGGTCACTTTTTGTCCTTTTAGTGACATCGTGTCACTTCTGCTTTCACACTACTGCCATATTTCTGTATATTTTTTGTTATTTTTTTGTTTTTGTTATTGTTCATGTTTTTGGTAAAACAGTGATGGGAAACCCGAAAACCCCTCCAATATTAAAAAAAAAAAAAAAAAAAAAAAAAAACCTCTTTACTGATTTTTAAATCTTTCCTTTCCAAAAGCTGGATACACATGGAGCTGTTTGGGAATTTTCTTTGCTGCTACCGCGCTGCCACCAAATGGGATTGATCAGCGGCTATTATACTGTTCTTGCCACTGTGCCTATGCTCAGAATATGCTCACTGCTCACCTGCAGACGCGGACAGGGTCAGAAACAAGCATCCCACCACCTCACAGACTGCACCCCCTGCATCCCTTCCTCCGGGTACTGGCCAGTGGAAATTCAGAGGGGTGCAAAGACAAAGGGGTAATTTTAAACTGGAGTCAGCATTAGATCCTGTGATCAAATGACTGTTCTCTCTAGAGAACCTATGGCCTCACCCAGCCACCAAGCTGATGTGGCCCAAGTCTATCTCTTGGTCTTCTCCTTTGAAGCACAGCCTATTTCTGAGCCAAGGGTTGGGGGAGCCTGTCCAGCTGTGGAAGTCATAGTCCTGATCCAGGGAAAGGAAGAGGCTCCCTCCCCTGAGCCAGGGCTCCCTTTGCAGCCTTTCCCAGGGAGGTGTTTTTAGCAGTGCCATGTTCCTTGTTTGACAGTAAGACGGTCTGTAAAGTATTGCTTTTAAAGATAAGTTAAAAGGGGGACGGATGTGGCTCAGATGGTTGGGCGTCCGTCTCCCATATGGAGGGACCCGGGTTCGATACCCGGGACCTCCCGGTAAAAAAAAAAAAAAAAAAAAAAAGATAAGTTAAAAGAACCCTTTCACATTGGCACCATTGCCTTAGTCCTCTGTGGGTTGGGCCTCAGTCAGAGCCATCTCCGGCTCTGTGGCTGGAGCAACTGGCACTTAGCCAGACTGGAAATTTAGGGTCAAAGTAAAATTTCTTTTTTGCTTTCATTCATGAAATAATGAAGCCAGCTGCCAGTCATGTCCTCCCAATAGCACTTTGGTCTGTGGACCACCGTGCATTCAGAAGAGAAGTAAGATTTCAGTGGATGGCCAGGTCTCCCAGCATCCTGAGCAAGCCAGTACTCCACATGCCAATTAAAACAGAAGCCGCCCCTTGCTAGGCATTACCACAGACAATGACAGTTACGTGGCAGATTTGCGTGTGCCATAAAATTTTATTTGGAAAACCAATCACTAAATGATCCCGCTGCCTTAAATGCCTTGAATGTTGCAGTCAAGTGTCTGTCGTATGTTCAATCCACATAGAAATGGGCTCTGATAAGAGTCTTAGACCCTCATCCATGCCCCCTTCTTTGTTGTTATCACAGGGTCTTATTTGGACTAGGGGACAGAGAGGATTGAAATTCCAGAACAGTACTCCACTTCTGACAGGTGGGGTGAAGACACTTGGCAGGCTCGAGCCAGCCACTTCACCTAGTAGTTCCTGAGACCGTGGGGAGCTATTGGGGATGGAGCTCGGTTCCTGCCACCACAGACACAGAATGTCTTGGGAGGGCCAGCACTTCCTCAGAGGGTTCTGGAATCTGTGCACCTTATTTGACTACACTCCAAAATTCTATTTTTATTTTACTCCTTGATTCTGCTTTATGAAGATAATCAAAATATCTATCTATATATATATATTTGTATTTTTTTAATCAACTACATGTAAAGAAGCAATAGAATTCTAACATAAGGCCAAGAAATGAGACGAATGTTAGGGGTTTATGTTTCTTTAAGGTAAATACGGGTATTGTTTTTAATTATTAAATTTGGGGCTATAAAACCTAAGAAACCCTTTAGCTATTTCTCTGTGCCATATAGTTCCCATGTTACCAAAACAACCCCCAACTCTTTAGCCAAAACAAAAGGTCTGACCTACTGACTTTCCATGGGTCCTTTTTTGTACCAGGTTAAAATACAGTCTCCTGGATGACTAAATTTTACATGAAAATCTGGGACAGGATACCTGGGATTCATGAGCTCCACAAATGAGATTTTATGACATCTCCTCCGGGCCTTGAGTGGAGGTGCCCACGCACTCCTGAGGTGGTTGACCTGTCTTCCTTTGCTCTGGAACCCTATATGTTGGTGTGTGGTATTACCCATTAGCTGTTTGTAAACAAATACATTTGTATGTTAAAAAGGAAGACCACCTGTCATGGTTCCTGGTTGGTGGGAAAGCTCCTTGGCACAATTTTGATGAGATCATTTTGGGGACTTGAGGATGCCCTGATGACACTGTCTTGTTTTGGTTGCAGCGTTTGAACCTTTGGTGTTAAAAAAAAAAAAAAGAAGCCTGTAAAGTCTACAACCTGGCAACATTTTACAACCCTGTACTCTAAAGATGGCTTTCTAATTAAATCCATAACCACACAACCCTCTGGTCAAACACTCGTGACGTTTGTGCCTCTGTCTTTAAAGGTGCTGTGATGGACAGTTGGCATGCCAGGGTTCGAGAAGTGTGGAGGGACTCAAAATGCTTGCAGTTACCTGTGCAAAATCAGCTGGCTGCCTCTGTTCCTATTTGACTGTAAATCCGATGGTGTCTGTTCCTGTCCCGTTCTCCCAGGAGCTTCCCTGCAGACTGACACCCCCCAAGCAGTGGAGATGCTGGTGTCTGGGTAGTCGTGGATTTCTGTTGGACATTTGAATGTGATAAACAATCCAGCATTACTTAGGAAATGCTTCATGTGGAATGTGCACGTTTCCAGGGGCAAGTATTGTCAACCAAGAGGTTTGCAATGATTTCCTTCCTGCCAAAAATAAAGATATGAAACCGCACTGTTTTGTGGATGTACTGATTCTCTCTTCATACCATTCTCTCCCCGCTGCATAGCTTCATGTCAGCACCTTGGGTCTCCTGATGACCCAGCTTCAGGAGAGCAGGTCTGGATGGGAGCAGGGCTGCAGGACCCCAAGAGCCACAGACCCTGACCCCAGGGGAAGCTGGAAACCCAGACTGCCCAAATTGCCTGCCACCTAAAAGGGCCCCAGATGCTCTCAGGCCTCCTGGCTTCCTCTCCCTGGACAGTAGCAGCCTGGCTCACCATCCTCCCACAAGGGTTTCAGCCCTACCAGTGGGTTTCCAAACACAGCCTGAGAGAACTATAGCACCCCACTCCACCCCATAAGGGCCACAGGCATTGGGTGTGCCATAGCCCATGGTACGCTGGCTCAGATGCTGTGGTTACAAGATGAGATAGGTCAGGGAATCAGAAAAGGAGTAAAGATTTCTCACAGTGGGACATCCCACAGGCATTGCCCTCATCCCAGCCCTTCTATGCATGAAGGTGAGAGAGGCAGCAGGTCCCCTAAACCAGGCAGTCCTGGCAGGGCCTTGGGCTATGGCCTCACCCCTCTCCAGGGCTCATTCTTCATAATGATGGCTAGTTGAGATTACAAAGCACCAGTGCCAACAATCTCTTGATATAGGTCTTAGCCCCATTTTGTGGAAAACTGAAGCCAATGAGACAAAGCTTTGCAGTCTCTGCCCTATCAGGGGCCTCAGGTTCTGCTAGGCATGTATATTCGTCTGGGAGACCTAACATTTATCCTGGTACAAAACCCCAAATGCCTCACAGCCAGTCTGTGCCATCCCCCTGGGTGTCCTCACTCAACATGGAGGAGCATCTGGCCAGCCAGAGAGAGGCCACTACTAGGCTGTGTCCCTCTCTGTTCCTCTCCTTCACTCTGCTCCCTTGCCCTCTCGTTTCCTCCTCTTTCACCCCCTGGCGTTGACCCCACACCCTCAACTGCTTCACACCTTTGCATACAAGCCAACAGACAGATGGTTGAGGACTTTGGCTGCCCCTGAAGATGCAGTGACCTAGTGAGTGTCCACACATGCCCTGAACAGTGGAAAGGAGGCACAAGGCATCCAAAGGTTTGGGATTTGGGTATCCTGCGATTTCACCTCCCAATGTTTTCTTTTTGTTTGTTTGTTTAAAGATTTATTTATTTACCCCCCCCATTGTTTGCACTGGCTGTCTGCTCTCTGTGTCCATTCGCTGTGTGCTCTCTGTGTCTCCTCATCTTCTCTTTAGGAGGCACTAGGAACCAAACCTGGACCTCCCATGTGGGAGACAGGCGCTCAATCACTTGAGCCACCTCTGCTCCCTGCTTTGTTTTCTTTCTCATTGTGTTTCTTCTTTCTGTCTCTTTGCTGCGTCAGCTTGCCACGCCAGCCCATCGTGCCAGCTCGCTCTCTTGCTCATCATCTCCAGGAGGCACCAGGAGCCAAACCCAGGACCTCCTGTGTGATAGGCAGGAGCTCAATCACTTGAGCCACATCTGCTTCCCCCAATATTTTCTTGTTTGAAAATCTTCTGAATGTTGGATACATCATCTGAATGTATCCCAGGACCAAAGAATGGGCAGGAAGCTTAGATAAAGAGAGCTGGGAAAAGCCAGCCTGGGGCTTTCCAGGCTCAGTCATCTGAAAGCTTCTCATTCCGGCCTCCCCTTCCCTTTCCAGGCCCTGATCCTCCATTCTTTCTTCCCGGCTGACCACCTCCCCTTTCTCTTCCTGCCGGGTGCACAGACCCTGGGCCCAGTATGTGGCCTGCTGTCCTATTGCCCTTCTCTTCCCCCACAGCAGAGCTGCCCACTATGGTCTGGAAAGCAGCAGGAAGCGGCGGGCAGAACGCAGCCACCTCGCCAGAAGCTGGAGCAATGCTCAAGGACTACAAGGACTGCTCAAGGCTGGGATCATTCACTTCACAAAAGGAAAGACTCCCCCCAGTGGAGGGGTCCTTAATGCACCACCTGAAAAGTAGAGAGGTCAGGCTACAGAATGAAACCTGCTATTCCCATGTGTTGTGTGACTACACAGTACAGCAACTCGCCAGTCTCCCGAAGGATAGAGGGTTTCATTTTGGGATCCTTAATTAAGTATTTGCATCTCAGTGGCCTAATCATAGGCAAGCGGTGTGTAGCACAAAATGCAACACGCTATTTGTAGTGGATGTCCTGACAGGCAGAATCACCAAGCTTCCCATTTGGAAAGACTGGGAGCCTGGAGGGATGGTAACCCAAAAGGGCTGCAGAATCCATGCCGTCAAGCTGAATCCCTCCAGTGTTAGCCACTGGAGGAGGCAACCCAATAGTCTTGCCATCTACCTTCTGCCTACACTAGAGCCAGTGTGTGTGGGAAATGGTGAACACAAAGACTGAATATCTTCCATCGCAGCATGTGGGGTCCCATCAGTGAGCTTCTGTGAGCCCACCATCACGGTGGCACAGGCAGGGCTCCCTGCTCTTCTATGACATCCAGGGTTTCTGAAAGAGTGGCTCTAAGCTTGATATATAGCAGGAGAGACTCTGAAATAACCACTGGCAAAGGCTGGCTGAATCATGATGAAACCTGGAGGAATTAATTTTCAAACATTCATTTCTTCCCCAGCACTGTTCACACTTGCTGCTTCCACAGTGCTGTGGAACAAAGCTTTGTGGCAGGAGGTCCTCTCCCTTCAGGAAACTGCTGGACGCTGGAGTTAATGACAACGAACCCTCTCCCAAAATGCAGAGATTTACACTAACTGCCATCCTCAGTGTCCTTGTTTTGTTTTTTTGAAATATTTTTTTAATCGTATGAATTTCTCATATTTTAGTGGGAACACCAGAGTGTGCACATGGCTTAAACATTTGACCCGAAACATTTCTGTACAGAAATCTGAAGGGGCTTTTTTTTTTTTTTTTTTTCCTTTTTTCCCTCTTAGGAATCAGGATTTTACTTTACTGCCTTTCTTCTTTTGGCTTTTCAACCAAACATTGCCATTAGTCCCCATTTGTACTTTTTTCTTTAAGTGACACATACTCTCCGCCCTCTGGCTCCCTCTTTAGGCCAGAACAGTCATTCTCACCCGTGCTTCGCTGTTTTGTTTTAGGCCAGTAAAAAGAATTTATTTGGGAAATGGGGGAAAGAACAGAACTTGATGAGAAATGGGAAAGACAGAAACACACACCAAGATTTGGTGCGGGCTTCTCTAGGCAGAGAGAGCACGTGCTTTACTCGTGAGCAGCAGGGCTCCTGTCTGATTAAGCTGCTGCCGTCAGTCTTTCTGTGAAAGTTTGGGAGCCGCGTGTGTGCACGTGTGTGAGCTTGCGTGCCTGTAGGTACCATGTGTCACTGAAATTACTGGTAGTGAGGATTGCTTACAATTAAAATACTTAGAAAAGTCTATTCGCAGAGTCCACTTTGGAGGCTAGTCTTTATCTTGTTTTTTTTTTAAGTCTAATGACACTGATTATAGGAAGTAAAAGCTGAAAGAGAACACCACTGGGAAAACCCTTTGAGTTAGATGCGGACTTCTTGTGCACCCCGTGCCAGGATCCAAGCCTACCTGTCTTCCCACCTGTGTGTCCTCCAAGGGAGAACACATCTGTCTCTGCTGCTTCCCTACTACACATCTGCTGAACCCATGGCCACTCCCCTGAAACATCAGGATCTTTATCCAGATGCAGCCCTGGAGGCTGCACAGGGATTGCCACGATTGGGTCAAGAGAATACCCACCCCTACGGCCCCCTCCCTCCCCTCAAATAAGACCCTATCTGGTATTTCAGGGCCAAGGGCTGGGGGGCCCAAATCTGGGGAGATTCATATACTCAATCCCCTTGGCTTGGGGAAGAAACACTTTCTCCACCCTGCTAGTCTTCCCCGTGGATTTTGCTTTGGTTTACTAAATTGAGTTCAGGGAGTAGATGTGGCTCAAACAGCTGAGCTCCTGCCTACCACATGGGAGGTCCCGGGTTCGGTTCCCAGTGCCTCCTAAAGAAGACAAGCGAGCTGATATGACAGGCTAGCGCGGCAAACTGACACAACAAGATGACGCAGTGAGATAACGCAACATAGAGACAGCAAGGAAACACAATGAGAGACACAACAAACAGGGAACGGAGGTGGCTCAAGCCCACGTGGAAGGCCCAGGTTTGGTTCCCATTGTCTCCCAAAAAAGGCACCCCTATCTCACCCCCTATACAAGAATCAACTCAAATTGGATCAAAGATCTAAATATAAAAGCCAGGACCATAAAACTACTAGAAGAAAATGTAGGGAAACATCTTCAAGACCTTGTACTAGGGGATGGTTTCTTGGACCTTATACCCAAAGCATATGCAACAAAAGAAAAAATAGATAATTGGGACCTCCTCAAAATCAAACACTTTTGTACCTCACAGGACTTTGTCAAAAGGGCAAAAAGGCAGCCAACTCAATGGGA